>JAJEKV010000048.1:649872-1138675 GCA_021234155.1 Isoetes taiwanensis
TTATTGCTTCGTTCAGTTACATTATTGCTCACATAGAATTGAGTCATATATATATCGACACATGGGGGTCTACAAAGTAGCTTCTATACAAGAAAATTTATCACAGCGGATGTCCTCATGGCATCAAATATATCGACACATAAGTTAAAAGTTTTAAAGCTATCGAATGTTATTGTCATGGAATTAAACTTTTTCAATATACGACTTCACCCTATTTTTTAAGTGGGACTCGGCCGAGTCGGGTCATTCTCGGCGCGCATCATCATCGGGGAGATGATCTGAGGATCGGCGACCTCGCGTAGTTTGGGGTAAAAGAAATGGGCACATGGTAAATTTGTGTAGAACATACTTCAAATAAAAATGTCAGGATACTTACTAGGTGTTGGCGGTGTCTTCGGTAAACTAATGTACTATCGTAAAATCGACATCAATTTCTGCTTGCATTGCTTGGCCAAACACAAGGTGCTTCCACGCACTTGTTCTGTTAAAACATAAGCGGTTGCATTAGAATTTGAATTAAAATACCACCACAACATAAGCACCTTATAGATTTAACATCCCGCAATACCGCTGACATTTTCAGCGCTCCTGTTGGTGCCAGCCTTCTTCATCGACCTCCCAGTCAGGTCCCTCAAGCACCCGGTCCTTGGCTACATCATTCCATTTGCAAATTATCTTATAAGAATTAGAAATACATGCATTGAATAAGAACAACCACAATCTCTCTGAAAGCAATACCTTTCATCACAAGTGACTTTGGTGCTCTTGTCTTCATCTTCATCTGCATCTAAACAAATAAAATTAGAACTTAAATTAAGTAAATAAAACATGAAATTCAACTTAAGTACAAGACTTACACCCTACGCTACCTCCTTTGTTGCTTTTTCTTGGTACTCCCTTGTAACCCGTTTCTTGAATCTTCTTTCAGGGACAGGTGCTTCTTCAGATGCACTGCTGTCTGATGAGTCTACTACCACATGCTTCCTCTTGTAAGGAAGAACCTTTGGCTCCTCAACTTACAGTATCACCACCTCGATTCTGTTCTTGATTCCTCGTGTACATCTAAATCGGTGACATGGTCGAGCTCAGCAAAGCGGTGCATGTGGCGATTCATTTGCATCCGCAACTGGGCGGTGCATGCCAACTAAAACAGCTCCAAAGCATGCTACATGCCACTTATGGTTGCACTTGAGCTTCACAAGCATCTTTGTAATCTTTCGAAAATTGCAGACCACAAAGTTCACATGCATCGGAAGTAGCACAAAGGGGAGGTTATAAATACCCTTGATCGCATCTCCTGTAATTTTTTGTTGGTCTTCAAAACATTGACTTGAGTGGCCCTCGAATGCCATGATTCAATGCCGTGCTCAAAGACTTCACATCACGTTTCAGCCGTGGAAATCTCTTCAACAATTTGAGAATACACGTCCTTACCCATGCCTCGGCGTGTCCTCGGAAGCCCCTCAACGAGGTCCTCTTCACACTTAAAACCTCTTTGCATGCTTTTGATAGTCTTCATCACCTTGACAGCCAATGTTTTGCAAGTCGCACCTAGCCTTGTACTTCTCTTCGATGGCATCGCTTCGTCGCAGTATTGTTTAGAAATAGCCATCTTTGCCTTCCATCCTTAGAGCTTCCTCTTGATCTTCACGAGTGCGCTCTCGGCCCTCTGCTTTCATCTCCAGAAGTTTTCTAGTCCCGATCATGAGGCTCGGATATTCTGTCAAAAGCATTCAAAGGGGTTTTCCTCGACTGTTTCTTCAACGAATCTTTGTAGGAGTCCGCTGCAAATGAAGCCCAATTCACTAAGTAATCCTTCTTGTTTGATAAAGCTTTGCTTGTATCTTTTGCCAAGCAAATGCCCTTCTTGACAGTCCGAACTTCATTGTTTACCAGTTTCTTCTGGTACACCTTGTGGACAAGCTCTCCCAACTCCGACCTAAAAGCTGGCCTGACCAAACTGATCTTCATTTTGCCATTCTCTAATGGACTGCTCCAAACCTGCAGCCAATCAGACTCACTCACGTCCTCGGGCTTCAACTGTTTTGGCTTTTTCCCATCTCCACATAAGCCACGAAAAGTGGCGAACTCATACTCTGTTCTAGCCACCGGAAGCTGTAACAGAAGACAAAACAAGTTAGAATTCAAAGCTAACCCAAAAAAAAATCGATTATTTACCTTCTTCAGCATGTAATCCATGGTTGTACCGAAAAAGCAAGGCGCCCGATTGATTGAAGCACTAAGCGCTTGATCGGAATGAGAAAACTAAGCGCTTGGACGGAATGAACAAACCCAAAACTGAGGTCTGCAATTAGGCTACGAAATTTTGTGATCATTGAGGATCATAGCCAAGGCAATTCGCGCGCATTCCGAGGCTCGTCGGAACCCTTCGCGATGATTCTGTGGCAGACTTCATTCCTGCCCGTCGCCAGTCTTCAATAAACCGTACGGCCCGTCTAAGGCAAAAAAGCAGCGCTCGGACGAGGTGCTGACGCGCTGCTGGAATTTCACTTTTTTGTACACCACCAATATAAATTTACCCAGGGGAAGCATCTCACAACGAAGATTCAAAGACATGCAACAATGCCCGACTGCAACAACCAAGTGATCGTACTCAAGCGATCAATGCTACGCATCTCCAAACGACACTCCACATGACAGGTAAACACATTAAGGAGGAGCATTTTCAACTCAAGGGTTCACATCGAGCAACGTTCTCCGCGACTTGGGATAACGACCTCAAATCACACACGAAGGTCAACTACAGTCGCAACACCTCAAGGAACCCCGGAGTCAAGTAGAACAAGGAAGATGCAGCAAAACCGAAGAATCAAACGTGATTAGAGGAGGGAAAATCCTAAAGAAGTATACACAATTAAGCATATGCTCTTCTATAAATTAGAAAAGTGGATGAAGTAAAATCCCAGTATAATTATATATATATGTCTATCATAAATATCGGGAGCTAACACATAGTACAAAATTAGGATCATGTTTTAGGGTTTAGTGTTTGCATCAAGAAACTCCATCGCTTCGACTGCCAAAGGATGAAGTAAAGAACCACATGTATAGCCAAGAGCAAGTGCTCAAATGGAAGAGCAAATATAGAAGAGAGACGACCAGAGCTCAAGCCAAGCTTCAACTCCAGACACTTCGAGAAGCGGCCTCAAGTAGAAGATATTTCGTCCAAAGACAATGTCAAGATGAGAGATAACGCCGGTCATGTCAAGATCTCTAGCGCCGCGCACCATCTAGGTTTTGCGCGGCGACATCTCGGGGATGCAACTCTACCTCTTGTAGCAAAGAAGCAACACTAACTACACGAAAGTGTCCTCAACAACATAGAAGGAGGAACGAACACACATCTTGTAAACTACGACAACGACCTCAAGCCAATAGGCGCCGAGGGAATTCCTTGGGACAACTTCGACATCAACAAGCCAACTAAGGAGGCAACAACCGGCGACCATAATTCTACCTTGTATGGTGATGTTTGTAACATGCACACCAGATGGAGATACACTTAAGAAAGGCGCCACAATAATGGGTTATGTCTATGCTCATTCAACAACTAGGTGATGGCTTCGTCAAGTACTCCTGCCAACAATTAGAAGACAAGAAGCCCAACTTATCTCCGACACGAGGGACCTCAACGCCCAAGATAGAAGCATTCGACACCTTAACGACAAGGACAGCAACCAAAGCACCTTCGACAAAAAGAGAGTTCAAGACATTAGCCAGGCTATTCAAGGACACGAGCAGGTCTAGGGCAGAAAGTACTTCAACTCAAGGGTCAATCTACGCAGATATAAGAGTACATCATCCCCGACAGCAAACCAATCATGGAGAAGAGTCATGAGGCTTTACTCGCCAGGAAGATGCACATGTATTGAGGGACAATGGCCATAAACCAGAAGACGACACGAGCTCCTTAGATGCAACATGAGGTCCAAAACTGTGGAGCGTGATCAAGTGCAACTAGAAGGCAGCATAGCAACGAAGATCGTGATAACGTCTAAGCCATCACATTGAGGAGATCAAACAGGTACGATGAGAAGCTCGATGGAGAAGCGAATAGGAGAACCGAGCCAAAGAATCGACGAATCAGCTAGAACCTAACAAAGCTACGACAACTTGCATGCATATTTCCCTTTGTTATTTCCTCTCTCTCTCAGTATAACAGATCAAAGAAAAGAGATGCCGGACAATTGGAAGGCGTGAAGCGAGCAACATCCTCAACACTTGTCTGTCAACACGCTACAGGACTCGAAGGATGGAGTTGGCACAATAAGATCGGATCTAGAGGCATCTTTTAGCCGCCAAGATGTTTCTCAACGAAACCACCTTCAGGCTTTTGGGAAGTAACATAGAAGATTTCAAGTGGTCAACTACGCCATCAAAACCACCAACAATGGGAAGCCTCTACATCGAGGAAAGTTGACCTCTACACATCGAGGAGCCCGAGTCTCGAGCAACTTCTCAAGAACGTTACCCTCAAGAAGGCAAATGAGTGGATGAGCTGCGAGCAAGATTGAGGCTTATGGATGACGACATCCATAATGGGAGTGGAAGGCATTTCTAGATTTTCTCATGAAGGGATTGCCCCAAGTTGAGCTAAGCGTCAACGATTGGGAAGGAAATGCATAGGAGTAACTAAAATTATACATGATTGTTAACAGACATCCAACATATTGAAACCACTTCGTGAGACTGATCACCTCGCTAAGAAGGAATCATTACTAGGATAATTGTTGACCATGTATAAAGCTAGTACCTCCAAGGAATAATCCAATCAAATGAAAAGAAGTAATCTAACAAGTCCGGCCAACTTGTTATGATGACATCAATTCAATTGATAGGAATATTCCAAGAGAGTAAATAACTAAGAAAAGGGGGATATTTAGAATATAAAATTAAATAGCACATGAAAGGCACATCGAGAAATAAGAAACATATTAATCACATAGTCTCTTGAGGCAAAAAGAATTGTCATGATAATAAAACCTTGCAATTTAGAATTGTTCTAAATAATTCAATAACTCATCGCTTAGGGATAGATATGTTAAACATGATGGCTGCATCCATCATAGATGATTAAATATGTTAGCTAAGGCTAGTAAATTAATGTGTTAGGTAAGAAGCATATAACCTCTTAAGGTAAATAGAATAGCTAAGATGTTCTGACAACATCAAGTAACGGGATCGGATACATTGAGGTGTAGGACCATTCTCTTATGAAGAGAATGGGGGCTCAATCTTAGGACTGAACCTACCTACATCTTAGGGGTTGAATAGTGTTCGTTCCGCAGGTAGCCAAAGCACATGGAGCGTAAGATGGATAGATGCTTAATGTCTATGTGTCCTTCAGCATGCAAGACTGGCGCGGTAGCCAACTGCACCAAAGCGGGGGAGCGAATCAATGGAAGCAAGGGAACGGCCAAGTCGTCTCCAAATTAGTCGACACCGGCTCAATGGGGAGATGTATTCTAGCCTTAGCGGGTGCGACAACTAAGGTGGGGAGAGGCTTTGCATAAATTTCTTACGCCATGATCTATTGTTTGCATTCGCATCTAGGAATGAGCTAGTAGCCTAGCTCTTAATTAAATTATTCAGGGTTGTGAACCCCGTATAATTACATAAATTATATAATCTTAAGTATACTTTTATGCAGGGCATTGATAGCACTCCGTGAGGGCATGTATCATAAGCTTTAATGTCTTGTTGATAAATGATATGTTCATAATAACTGCATAGATAGTTTTGTCTCGTGTAGATATCTTAGTATCGAGACAAAGTAAGATAATAATTACATAAAATCTTAGTTAAACCTTCGCAAGGATGTAATTCCTTCCTAAGGCAATTAAGTAACCTTCATAGGGTCCTGACAAATATAATAAGAATTTGTCTATCTTCTCATAAGTATAGCAACTATAAAGTATATACATGTAAGGTTGATACATCAACAACCAAGTAGCGAGCGAGAGTCACACGCTCAACACTTGGATCCGATGGTATAAACCCTAGCCATATGATAAATAATTAAAATACTTTTCAAAATAAGTATTGTCTCGATAATTGTATGATGACATATCTTAAAGGTCGTAAAGTTATCATATAACAGTAATACCATTGGAAGCAATATATCCAATACTACTATAATGCTAATATAAAAATATTACCGTAAGGTAATTAATATAATTGCATGCATTAAGGGAAGTCCAGCAGGATCATGCAGGGGTCCAAGACTGTAATATTTATTTAAAATGTTAACGGATGCTAGCCGACATGCAACAGTTGGTGGAGGAAGTACGAAGATATCCTCTAGCAGCAAGAGGCCGGCAGAAGAGCATACCGACAAGCCCTGCATCGGTGGTTAGGCTGAAGCTCTGCATCGACGATTAGGCTCAAGCTCTGCATCAGCGATTACAGCATCGGCATCGATAATTGCTGAAGCTCTGCATCGACAATTGCAAGAAGCTTGCTCCAAGGTGCGCTGGACCATTAAGGATAACCAAAAGAATAGGTAACCAATCCTATAAGTTGGACCTGCCAGCACACTTGAAGATCCATAGTGTTTTCCAAGTAAGTCTCCTAAAGAAACACACTCCTAATCCAGAGGAAGTATTGGAGACACCAAATTTACTGGAAATGATGGATGATTACCTTGAGATTGTTTCAGAGGTTCTTCTTGTCAGATCCTATAAGAAGACAAGAAGATCTCAATCCTCCAATACCCAGTGAAAGAGACACTTACAAGTGGAAGACGCTACGTGGGCACTACAAATAGATCTTGAGAAGCAGTACCCACAACTCATGGAGCAATGCAAAGGTATTTCGTCCACCGGAAATGTCGACATCGACACCCAAGAAATCGGCTCGTGCACGCCGATTTGGGTTTAGATTAAATTTCATGTGTAGCTAAGATTAATCACGCATGCGCCTATGCTAGGTATGGGTTGCATCGCGTTGTTACCGATGGTGAGACCACTACGGTGATCTCTAGGACGTGGTGTAATGTCATTGTAGGCATGACCGCGGTTTTGCTTGCACGAGTTGGGAGGTAGATTAGAAGGTCTACTTCTGTCCCCACGGAAGTAGACAACCTCGAGAGATAAGAGGTCATTCAGGAATGCATGATAGGAAAAGCACCTCTAGTCAATGCCTACGGGGAGGGCCCTTCCGCCCCATATCTGAGGAAGGACCCTATCTCCCCGTTGGCCAACTACAGTGTGTAGGCATGAGTGGCATATAGGCATGATAGGGCGTTGTCTCCACGGCCATGATGGAAGAAACATAATCTTCCTATCTTGGGAGATATGCCTTGTATCCATATAATTGTATTTAATGGGTGGTTCCCTAACAACCAATATCTATAATAATTAAATGTATGCTAGCGTAGTGTGGACTGCTTGAGGCCAATAGGGGAGTCTACGGGAGGAAGGTCACACTGCAAAGACTTGCAACACATAATTTTGTCACGATGTGTTGTAAGGAAACGATGTGGAACCTTAAGTAGGAAATTTTGGAACTATGTTAATAATAATAATGGTGTAAGCTATAAAATTTTGTGAATAATAATAGATGATAAAGTAAGAGGGTGAAAGACTCCCTTACCATAGTATGATATTAAACAAGGATGTGTTATAGAAATTAAAACTTAAATATTACCTTGGGGTAATTTTGCTATACATCCTATGTGTATTAAATGTGATTGCAGGATATGCAGGTTTCCAAGGTGGGGAGGCGTGATCTTTGAGGACGACATCAAGTCAAGGTGGGGAGAATGTGACGTTCCAACATAATATACGCCCCGAATACGTATATTATACTGCCACGTCACCTGTACATGTCACGGATGACATGTACTTGCGAGACGTATAGGGTTGCACCTAGGGGGCAACATTGAATGTTGTGCATGTTAAATAAACATACACAATTAATAACCCCATGGACCCCATTGCCAAATGGCTAAATCCCATTTGGCCAATATCTAACCTAACCCTAAGGGTTTCTATATAAGGGCTTTCCCCTTAAACCCTAAACCTTTCTTCTCTTTGCATTTTAGGGTTTTTCCTAGAGCTCCTTTCCTCTCTCGAGTTCAGGGTCCTCTTGAGCCATTTCGGCCAAGTATGGACTTCAATCCGCATTGCTGAGCTCCGAAAAGCCGGATTTGCACTGTGATTATCGATTAGCGACCATCTTCAGCAAGATCGGGAGCATGGGCCTTCCGAGGGTCGGGGAGCGGGTCAAGGAGCGTGTATCTAGTTGTTACATTTGTGCAAAGCCGTCTTTGGGCAAGGCAATAGGCTGGTTTAGTATGTTAGATCAACTCTAGAGGCCTTATAGATCCCGAGATCATAAGCCCTAACTAAGGAACCTAACTACGTTGTTTAGGTAGATAGATTAGATGATATTCTCTATTTCGGTTACGTGATGTTGTATGTATTTCACCCTGTGATCTCCATGTATTGGGAAGGGGGGTAGAGACCCAAAGTGTAGCGAGATGATCCTAGGTAGCACCACTAGTTCCCAATTATATGCGGCCCGTGCGTGAGCCCCCACATTTTGTGGGTGAAGGGGCTAGGCGGTTGATAAGGAGGAACTTGTCTCATCACGGACTGACCCCTCTCGGGTAGTAAGGCCTATCGGGGTCTATGCAGGCTAGGCTTAATGGCGTGTCCTTTGCGTGTGGGCAAGGCATGAGCTCGACACTCGTGGGGTGGTGGATATGACCTTCCGGTGAGTTCAAGTCGAATCACGAGGCGGTGGCCCTCTAGCGCTGTGATGAGCATGGATGCCTCCGGAGGAGAGGCAACTCTCTTCCTGCCTCATCCCGGGCAGGGGAGATGCAACCCAAGAGTAGTAGCCCCTCCGCTATTCACAGGAAGGCTACGGTCAAGTCCCAACACTTTTCAGCCTACTCGCAAAGTGTGCACGGGGAGGATGGAGTGGACTACCTAAGCCATGTTCTATGCCAGCCAAATCCATTGCCATGAATTACATCGCAATGAACTCGAGACCCTAGCCGTGGTCATCCCCTTGAGTCCAGAAGCCCGGGTAGGATCTCCCCTTGTTATTGTTGCTATGAAGGTATTGTTATCTCCGTGATATTGCTATCTCTATGGTGTATTTGTATTTGTTTCTTTGTTAGTTGTGCTCACGTTTGTTTATTCACGCTTCCGCAGATAGGTCGACCCGATGGAAGACGGGTGAATGACACATCCATTCTTCCCTTGCTGGCTCATCCCGATGGGAGTGGAGTCAGGTGGATGGCCCCTGTCAGTGTAGCTACCAGGGGGAATGCTCCTCCTTCGAATACGATGTGGGCATCGTATAAGGGGTAGGGGACGTCACAGATGGCAAGAATCCCGTCGAATTTGTTGGAGGTAGGCTTGGTGCAGCATGGTTGCGCAAAGGTGTAGATCAGCTCAAGGAGATTAAGCCATTATCATCAGTTTGCAGTGCGTAGGAGCTTCAATAGAATGGGCAGGATGGGCACAGATTTGTGTGATCTGAACAGATCTAGACGGACTTTCATAAAGGAACATTGGTTTAGCTGGTGGTTTCGGCAGCCAGGGTTGAAGAACCGGTTTTTTCAAGCCGTGACCCAGAGTCACCGGTTTGATTGCTGGAGCCCAGGAAGGTTTGATTGCTGGAGCCCTATGCTATTAGAAGCCCAAGTGCAAAAGATTTTTCTCAAAAAAACGATTAGAGTCATCTAAAAGAAGAAAAAAAATACCTTAGGATTCTTAATATATAGAATAATGAGAAAAATGAATTTGTAAAATATAGCACATTGCCATAAAGCACACCATTTTCTTGTCCAACACAAATTTCAACATAGTTTGTTGGTTGATAGCCTAGATCAGTAAGCTTCCATTTGATGGTGGCTTTGGTACAGACCAAAGGCATAGCAAAATTCGACGACGATGTACCTCTATTATCCTTTTATATATCTATCCATTTCAGAATATATCCATAGCAAAACATATCTATCCATTTCAGAATATATCCATAGCAAAACATATCTATCCATTTCAGAATATATTGCCCTAATGTATGTTAAGCTCGTGGCAATTTCTTTGGTACCGAAATCAGTTAATCACCTTAAGATCTATGCCATTGCAGAGTTTTGATGGCTCCACTCAAAAAGACCACCAATATCATATTGCTCAGGTGTGTCTTACAAACCATGCTCTCTCTTTCTAAAGCAGAAGATCCATATTGTGCATTGGAATTGATACTAATTGATACTACACCTGATATTCTCTCATCTGCATCAATTCTAAAAAAGCAAAACCTTTTTGTAGTTAGATACCGTCAATGCACCTTCATTGAATCATTCTTAAAAGCCAAATTGCATTGGAAGATCCAGATCATAAACGTGGCTTTATACTTTGCATTATCACATTCTTAAAACAATGGTGTTATCAGTACAGATTGTTAGACTGGTCTTTTAGAATTCTTTGTGAGTTGGATCTACACTAATGGGCATAGTCTTGTCATGATTCCAAAAATGACAGAATGTTTTTATCAACTAAACAAACTAAACAAAGATGCTACTTATACTTGATTTGCCATGGTTGGTAAAGGTCTGCTTTGCAACAAAGCATAAGAGGTTATGCATCAAAGCATTTGTAGGCTAGATGCTGCTTTTAATAGCTGCAACAAAGCATAAGAGATTAAACAAAGCATTGTAAATTATAAAAGAAGATATGCATAAGAGATTAAACAAAGCATTGTAAATTATAAAAGAAGATATGCACAAAACAAATCCACAGGCTGATAGCCAAATTCCCAGAGTAAGAACCTAAACAATTTTCTATTCCAGCCTTCTACTTATCTATATTGGCTTTACAATAGGATTGAACTGCCCATTTGAAAACCATCCGAATAATCAACAACCCAAAATAGAAAGAAGGAGAAAGGTTTCACCTGGTTTCCTTCATTCCTGTGGTAGGGACATGCAAAATAACAATGCCCGCCATTATACTCTGATTTGTAAGCCCAAACATAATGCAAGAAGTAGAGGAAGAACAATTCATTGCAGTGTAATCCTTGTCGCACGAAAGAGGTTTCTAGCTGAGGCCAATAAAGGCCGCACCTAGCTATGCTCTTATGTTATACCAACAATCAGATAATTTGTCATTCATGCCATGCTTCTAAGGAACGCCCCTGACATGACTGCAAACAGCAAGTATGATACAATAGCATGGCATGCTGATCAACCTATTTCAAAATTATGCCGACGCCCAGGCATAGTATAATCTTCCTTTTCTTCAATGTCCACATTGTTCCATGTATAATCAATCACAATCACTGTGCAAGCTACACATAGTTTTAAAGTAATTCAAACAACTGTTGTCAACTGCATCCCAGTTGGCACCTTCTAACAATAATTATACTGGTGGACTTATTGACTGGCCAGAAAATGACGCTTCCATGCTCCAATCTGTGCAGCAAAAGCCAAGCTCTGCGCCAAAGCTTTGTTGCTATCGTCATGTCCTGTATCTATATGATGCACTCAGCTGCAAATTTTTCAATAAATTTCTCATCAGTTAAATTCGTAAAAAGTATACATGTCGTGTTGACATTGCCTGCTTTCACAAATCTACTTATCAGATTTATGCACATGAAAGTGGAGAGATGCCCATGACATCATTTCTTGGTGAAGTGCATTAACAGTATTCATTAGATTACTATCAGCAAAATAATTAATCAAAAGAGCATATATCCAGCCATCAACTGGAATCTTTCCCTTCATCCTATGTAACATTTCATAAACAATGTAACCTCTTGATTTTATTGGCATCCAAATACATTACATACGGTGATAGCAAGAACATGTCTACGATTTGCTGCCTATTGAAAAACTTTATATGCTTCTTCGGGTCTACCAGCTTTACAGATTCTTTCCCTAAGTATTTCAATATTATTGCAATCAGGTGTACAACCCACTCGCGTTGCATTTGCGATGTGCAGAACATAAATCTTCAATTGATGCCCATGTTAGAGGTGATATCCACGATACAGTTAAAACAGTGCAATAGAAGGCTGAGGCCCAAATTTTCCAGCCTTCAAAAATCCCTATTTCTTCTAAATTCAAAAACAACATACATCTAGAGAGCAGATTTTTTGAATTGGTTCTATTGCTGCCACTGTTGTTCATCCTTTGAAGATCAAATGACCTTCAGTCAGGATTCTAAATCCACCAGAAATATCTGGGATTTCGTTGTCAGAGTTGCAACGTGCAAGAAAATCCTATATAAACCAAAACAATGGCACGTCTTGAAGTAACGAATCCAAAACCATGCCACATTCAAATAATCACAAATGAACCGGAAGAGGCCGGATATAGAAAATAAATTTGCACCTCTTTTGCAGTTGCATTTACAAAATTCTCTACTTTTGCCCAAGACCTTGAAGGACGATTTAGTGGCTATGGCCAATCCATCCCTTATTGACATGCTTTTAGATTCGGATTTGCCTACCATTAACAGGGTAGCAGAGTATGAACCTCGCCGGAACTGCTGCATTTTCGCCTTGGCTAGCCTTAGCTCTAATCATTGCATTCACAGCTTGGGCATCGTCATTTTGGCATCAATGCCGTCGCAGAATCTTTCGCAAACATCATCATCTTCCACAATGCCATGGCCCGGTCTCTCTGTTCTGCTCAACCCATATCGTTATATGTTAATCCCTGTCATTTCTTAGGAAATAAATTCTGGCTGTTGGATCTAGGGCGTGATTTATGACACACGCTATAATATTATAATATAGGATATGATATGTGCTAGGGAGCCGCCCGATTTTCGGGGTTTCCGGTGG
The DNA here is from genome assembly GCA_021234155.1 of Isoetes taiwanensis. Taxonomy (NCBI): domain Eukaryota; kingdom Viridiplantae; phylum Streptophyta; class Lycopodiopsida; order Isoetales; family Isoetaceae; genus Isoetes; species Isoetes taiwanensis. Next base: position 662,701 of record JAJEKV010000048.1, read on the forward strand.
GAAACCGGCGGCGGAAACCCCGATATCGGGTGGCTCCCTCACATAAACCCACCAGGGGGCCAAAATTCCGGCCACCTGGCGGAATATTATCTTTTTTTTTTCGATAATTTTTTTTTTACCTTCTTTTCTGCTCGGCGATGGCGGAGCTCCGGAGCTTCGACGATGGCGCTACGTCGATCCGTCGAGGCGCTTGACGATCTGACCATTTTTTGGAGCTGCTTGCATCTGGCGCTTCCCTTAGGTCGACTGTTTTCTCGGTGCCGAGCTTTTTTTTGAAGATCAAGTGTTGTTTTCTTTCTTCCATGCAAGTTTTCGGCTAGGGAACCTCCTGCTTTATGTTATTGCTTTGCTATTTGGTTGTTACTAACAAATTTTTATGTTTCTTGTAGGAGATTGTGAAGTATTACCCTGAGTGTCGACTTTCTTGCTTGATTTGTCGAGTTTCTGGTATCTTTGGTCGAGTTTCTGTCGTCATTGGTCGAGTTTGTGCCTCTGTTGCAAGGTTGCAGTAGGTTGCAGTTCTGGATTTCGTCATGGATCGTTTCCTAGGTTGGAGTTCGTCTAAATTTTAAGCTGGAGGTTTCCTAGGGTTGGAGTTCTTGGAGCTACAGTAAACCTGTGCATTTGTGTAAGGTAATATTTCTATGTTTTTGCATGCATGTGTGTTTTTTAAGTTGCATGTATGTTCTGTGAGCTGCATGCAGTAGATTAACAGATTTAATATGTTATTACAGGAGCTAATGGCGATGGAGGAAGCCAGGTGGTTGTTAATTTGTCTTTGTTTTGGAGTAGCCCTTGCTTATGCTGCTGTAAGTATCAGTCCTTCTTTTTCCTTGGATTTGGGGCCTGAGATGAACATTCTGAACGACAATATGCTTGAGGATGAGACGGTTGCTGCGGAGAGGTTAATTCAGAGCACGAAAGCTTCAGAGGTGGAGAGTTTGTTGAAGGATTTGGAGAATGAGCCATGGTTTCATCAGGAGTTTATTGAGCCCCCAGTTGAAGGGAAAGGAAAGTCGAAAGAGTTTGCTGACTTAGATGAGCAGATGTTGGGGGAAGTGGACAAGGGTGGAAAAGACAGGTCACAGAAGCAAACCAAATGGGCTAGGAGGAAATTTGATGCATGGAGATTCTTTGTGAAGGATGATCCTAAGATTACTGTTCACCCGTCTGTACCAATTGAAGAAATACCACATTTAGAACTGAATGAGATGGTGGTTAGGTTTCTGTTGCAGGTGAGGAAGAAAGACGGATCGATGTTTCCTTCTGGCAGGTAAATGACTTTTAATTTATGCTTTTTTTTTTCTATTGAAACTTATGCATAGTTTATATGTGCTGGTTGCAGTTTAAATTGTCTTCTGAAAGCGATTGGTAAGATTGTTCGTAAGCGACAGGAATCGAAAATGGCTACCACTGGTATTAGAGTAGAGGCATTTAATATCATGAGGGATCCTTTGTTTGTTAGAGCTAGATTGGCATTTGTTGCTGCATCCGATCAATCTAGGAAGGCTGATATTGGAGTTTCACGGAAGAAGGCATCTGCAATCCCTTATAACTCAAAGAAGGATCTTCTTGCTGCCTTAGATTATTGCATTAGTACACCAAAGGGTGTACAAAAGAGGCTGTGCTTTTACCTTTGCTCTAGGTTTGCGATCAGGGGCGCTGGTGAGTTATATGAAGTGAAGGATGTAGACTTGTCTCTGGAGTCTGATGGGAAGAATGAATATCTGGTTTATAATGAGAGGATAAGCAAGACTTGGGGAACTTCAGTGACGAAGTATGATCCAAGCCACTTTCGACCTGCAATCTGGAGTTACGAAGATGATTTTGTTTTGACATATAAATAGCTTGTTCGTCATCTGCCACCAAAGGAGAATTCTGCGCCAAGGCCACTGTTCTTGCAGGCTATTTCAAATTATCGGCCAGATGTAAGTTTTTTTTTTTTTAGTTTGTTTTTTGTATTCTTTCTTTGCTCATTTCTTTATTTTGTTATAGGCATGGTTTTCAAAAGGCTGTGTTGGCCAGAATAATATTTCAAAGTGGATAAAAGCAATGGGGCAGTTTATTTCTGTTGATATCTGCAACAAGAGTGGCCGGGTGTCTTCTGTCACACGCATGTCTATGGCGGGTGTTCCAGCAGAAATAGGGAAACTTATCATAGGAACACTGAGTCATATGAAAAGTAAGTTTATTTTTTATTTTATTTGTTTCTGTTGTTTATTCAATTTATTTCTGTTGTTTATGTTGTTTAAATTAAAATCCCCCTAAAACCCCCCTTTGGTTTGGGTGCATATTCACACGGGGGGTTACTCCGGGCATCGAGAGCTGTTGGATGGGCATATTTGCCCTTTACTCCTTGATCTGGATCGTACATAGCGATCCTCGTTTGTGGGGTATGCCTGTACAAGTTTTTGTATACTGTATATTGAAGTTTGCAAAATACTATAAGATTTGAGAGAATGTACTTAGTGGTGTTAATTTTGTACATGTATTGTAAGTTCTTAAGGGCTCTCGCTGCCCTACGCAACCCCCCGTGTGAATATGCACCCAAACCAAAGGGGGTTTCAGGGGGATTTTAATTTAAATGTATAAAATGTAATGGTCTGTGTTAATTAATATTAGTGGTTGTTATATTTAAAAAAAAAAAATTGGGCCCTTCGGGCCCTAACAAAAGCAAAAAATGATGTTGTAGACATCATTACAAATAAAAAACTACTGAGGCCCAAATTAAAAAGCAAACATAACCATAAAGAAAACGTGTAAATACAATTGCAAGGCAATCCTCTTCATATTTCAAAAAACCAATAACCCTCGACTCTTCATATTTCAAAAAACCAATAACCCTCGAAGAATAAAAGGTACACGCAAAGATCTATAAAAAGAAAATGATACTGAATGCCAATAGCAATATATATCTTATTGGAGTTGTAATAAGTTCAGATATCTTTGCAACAAACTTGCCATCCAATATTTGGAGGGAAGAGCAACGTCAAACCTAGTCTCTAGTTCAACCATTTTGTTATGTTCAAAATGACTTGCGAGGCACCATGCATCTACACTGCCATTTACCACATTCATAAAAAAGAAGACAAAAAGAGGCAAACTGACCAAAAGAGGCAAGAATTATGGTGTATGAACGTCAAGAAGACAAATTCATCGAAGATGAAAAATGATTTATGCATGTGTCCTCCGTACCTTCACAACCCATTCTCATGGCTTCAGAAAATGAGGTAGCTCCAACTGGAAGAATCATAAACTCCTGCATAGCAAGTTTATTCCCAGCATGACTACCACCATTAATCACATTTAAGGCAGGCACTGGCATGACCAATTCTCTAATATCAGCAAGGTCTTGAATGTGCCTGTATAAAGGAATGCCCCAGCCTTGCAAGCACTCAATGACACACCAAGGATAGCATTTGCTCCCAGTTTAGGACTCCTTTATCCCAAAGACTGCTTTATCCCCATCCCTGAGCTCAAGAGCTTCGTAAATACCTGTAGAAGCCCCACTGGGCACTGCGGAGCGATAAACTTGATCCGTGACCAGATCCACCTCGACGGTCGGGTTTCCACGACTGTCAATAATCTGTCTAGCTTTGATAATCGCCCTTGCGACCTGCTTGTCTATGCTGTGCATGTTCAATTCGTGCTTTAATGCTTCTACAACAACATCATTTGATGGAGCAAGTAAATCGGCAATCTTCCAGCTAGAAAAGCCAGAGCTGCAGTACAGCCAACATAAAAGATTAAGTCTGCTCTTTTTTATATTCAAGCAGATATATTGTGTGCATTTGTCCACAGCTCATGCAAAAATTACTTAGAGAGTCTGGCAACCTGTATCTCTTTCCATATCTCTGCCAAGACTTACCACTCCATATTCTATGAAGTCTCATGACTTCATCTGTGAGACAAGCCATTGGTCCCGTGAAGTTTATATTTCCCTGAATTTTCCTGTTCATCTTTCCTAACCCAAGAACCCTAAAATTCCATGAAATTGCCTAGGTTGTGACAAAACCTAAGGCATGTGTTCAGCAAACAAATCGACCAGCAACAAACTCCTACAACATGATGTGGATTCCGGCTCAAAAGGATGATAGAACAGAGCTCTCAATCTCGCCCAAGAACTAATGTTTGAGAGCTTTTCTGAATCAGAACTAATGCTAGAAACGGAATCTGCAACTTGCATCTTGAACCGTGGCCGGAAGTCGAGATCCGGATGTGGCTGTGCTATATATTTGCTCCTTTGTAAAAAAAGGTTCCTTGCAAAACTATAACCCTTGCAGATTTGGATGACTGCAAATCGAGGAAGCCGAGATGCCTTTCATGCCTTCCGACGGACCAAGCGAATCCTTCACCCTACCGTAGGCTGTAAATAAACCCTAAAGTTAAGCTATCGAGCCCTGCATGCGTTTAGATTTTGTTCTTTTTTTTTTGTTTTTGTTTTTTTTTAGAACATGGGGTCAAACCATTGGCAATTGCCATTAAAAAAAACATGAAACTGTATGCGCGCTCTAGATGTACGCATTAGTACATCCACGAGATTACACCACCAAATCATATAAAAACCTTAGGGAAAAAAGTATAAAAATACAAAAACAACCCCCTGTTATTGTGCTACATATTCGTAGCAAAGACATTCAGGTTAACGCTGCTATGAGCATCAGCGCAAAACCGTATGACGATGATGGTAATCTTAGACTTTATCCAAATGTTCTTAGTGAAATGATCAAGGCAAGCAAAAATGATATACTGGGTAGTCATTCCGGCCTGTCTGCAGGTATATTGTCGTTTTTTTGTTCCATTGTTTAGTTTTTTTTCTCTATTTTTTTATATTAAGAATTTCAAGCATTTGCACGTGGTTCTGAGGAGGCTGGAGGACATCATGTGGATGATAAACCACCTCCAATTGAATCTGTCAGAGTTGATAGCAGATTGGACGTAGCAGTTAAACATGATAGCAGTGCTGTTGTAGGTGGTGATACTGTTGTGGCAGCGAGCACTAATGTTATGGCAGGAACTAATACTGGTTTGGTTAATCCGAGTTCTACTGTTGGAGTTTTTGATGAAGACGATAAGGATCTTATATATTATTGGGTGTTCGATGATTTTGTGAAGGCCAATCCAAATCTCCACAAATATTTTCCTCCAAATATCTCTATGAAGAACGTTGGTAAGTTTTTTACATTGTTTTTTGTATTTTAGTTTTAAGTTTTCACTTCTAGACTTTTCTCTGATTGTTTGATTCTTGTAGGTGGTCATTCCTTTGTGGGAGCAACATTTAATAACTGTACCTTTGTTCTACCTGATTCAAATGGCGCAGTGAACTTCATGGAGAAATCAAATAGTAGCAAGTGATAAGACTTTGATCACTATCAGTTTTTTGTAATCAGTGATGAATTTTGTAAGCAGTGATGGATTTTGATAAACTTTGATCACAGTTTTTGTAATCAGTTTTTGAATTATCACTATTAGATTTTGTAATTTGTTGAATGATCACTATCAGATTTTTGTAATGATGGATTTTATGATCACTGAGTCATTGATTTTGTAATGTCTTGTTTTAAACTACAGCCCAAAAAATACCTGTTTTAAACAATCAAGGGAAAATCCAGGAATTTTGGCTCCCTGGTGGTTTATGTATTGTTCAACTCTTCGTGATTGTTATAAATTTTATAAGTTTTAATTATAAAGGTTTATCTTTAAATTAAATCTTAAAGATTATCAAAGCAGAAACTTGCTTTACAAACTAATTTTCATTTGAATCTATTTAAAAATAATAATTTCAAGACTATAAAATTTTATTTTTCAATGATTTAGCAAATTTTAAAGTTGGCAATGATGCTAATTTATAAACGAAATTTGATGGTTTGATAAGCGATGACTTAAAACTATTATGAGAATTTCACAATTTATAAACTTTTACACCTTTTAAAAAAATTCAATAAAATTTTCAAATTGAAATTAATTAAGTGATAAAGTTAATGTCTTAATTATAACTATTGAATAATTTATTATTGATGAAATAAAATGTACTAAAAATTAATCAGTAATAAACAATTCATTTTTTTAATTAAAACATAAACATATTAATATAATTTATTTCAATCGAAAACTTTCTTTAAATATTTAAAACAAATAACATTTGAACTATAAAAGTTTATCTTAGATGAAAATTTAATTTTAAATAGATTAAAGTGAAATGAATTTAGAAAGCAATTATATACTTTAGTGTTGGTCTAAAGATAAACAGAACAAATTATTAGAATCAATAAGAGTTAAAATACATATAATCTTATCATTGCATCCTTTAGGCTTGAATAAGTCCAAGTTTTGTTAAATATGACATATATGCTTCTTGATCTAAACGTCCAAAACAAGTTATGTTGCCATAGTTGCTCAAGTTTATATCGTGTTTTCGTAGTATAACCATTTTAAAACACTAATACGATGACCTTGCAATTTGTTTGAAAAGAAAAGAGGTCAAATCTAAGACATATGACCATAAACTTAGTCTTTAAATAAAGGATTTTGTGCTCATCAAAATACGTATTCTTTTATATAAATTACATATCTTTATAGATTAGTTCATGTTCTCATGAAATTTTGTTGAAAACCCAAAACGAAGTATCTAAGAATCATCATTATAAAATGCAAGGAGCTCTTGAATTTCAAACTCGACCACACATTGCTTATCAATTGAAACAACCACAAACAATGGCCAAATAAAACCTCCTTACATGCAATTTAAGCTCCCCTATATGGTTAAAAAGCGAACAAAACTTCATCACATACGATTATAAACTCCGCCTATATGGTTAAAAACCGAATTCCCTCTTTGCAAAATCATCACGCCATAGCGATGTCTATATCGGCTGGCTAGATGTCGTTGAGCGATGATGCGGCGTCGTTAAATGACCTCTATAACGATGTCGTGACATCCTTAAAGGACGTCCAGTCGTTGATACTCGTCGCAATCGTGTCATCGTTAAACGTCCAAAAGTCGTCGTTTAACAACTTCACATACACATGGTGTCGGGTATGCCAGCGCGGCGGGTACCTAATGTGCCATGTAGGCGCCAAAGACAACGCCACGCCATTTGTTGGCGTCGTTTGCTTACGTGGCGGTGCCGCGCATATGCCAACGCTAAACCACGTCTTTGCCGGCGTTTGACTACGTCATGTCCGCGTGTAACGTCGTTCAACGACATCACCTTTATTTTTGTCTATATGGCATGGACGTGTAGACACTTAAGGAACGTAGTTAAACGATATTATGTATTTAAAAAAAAAGAAAAGAAAAGAAAAGAAAAAGCAACATAAATTAGCAAAATTAATATATGTTAATACGATTGCTTATGAAAAAAATTAAACTAATCAATAAGCAAATATAGGAATAATATTACAAATTTAAATTAATCATAAAAAATCATCTAATCATTGAAAAATTCCAAACATTTACATTTATCATATGAAATTACAGAAATTTAAAATTAAGTATAAGAAATTTAAATAATCATAAGAAATTCAGGTAATCTTGGATCCCAAACACCTATTCCCCTCCACTCAAGGTGGAATCAACTACGCCCTGTCCCAATGTCCCCAAATTTTCTTTAACCTAAATAAAGCATGAAGACTTAAATGCTTACCTTGAATATGTACGAGGTATCAAAGTTGTTTTGCAAGAGCAAAACATTTTGTTAGGAATGTACATGCAAAACAATATATTCACTGATTAGAAAATATTAGCATAAATAAAGTGAGAGAAAGAAAAAACTTTAAAACGTCGAATTGGGCGGTTGGGGTTCTGACGGCGAAACTTTGATCGGCGATTATCTCTCTTATCTAGTGTCAGATTTTGGCGTGCTTGGGCTCTTGGAAAGCTTGCTCCGAGCTCTTTCCGAAGGTGTATAGCATAAGCTATTTTGCATGTGTCTTGTTGCCGCAAATAGCTGATTTCCGGACTGGTTCGGATGTCATGGCTCCTGCCAGACAGGCTGATGGGGGATCGATTGAGCCTCATGGCTTGGGGCTGAAGCCAAAGGGAGATGGCGAGGAGGAAGAATCCTCCGATGCAAAAGGAAGGGCGCTGGTCTCGGCATGCATGAAGAGGCGCTGGCTGTAGGAAGTGGCATGCAATTGGTGGGCGAGAGATGAGGGAGCTCTTGGAATCCCCCCGGTTGAGAGGTATGTGGATTGCTCTTCCTCTTAATATAATTACGAGATCCCAATAGATTGTATTTTGGAGACTCGGTCTTGATTCCATCAAGCATGCCCCTTTGGGCCCGGATGTGATGCCCTCTTCCCTTGTGCTTGGGAAGGGATCACTTGCTGGTGATGCGCCCTCTTCTAGGGTGCCTGTAGCTGATGTGCCTCCTGGGGTGCCCCTAGATACCTCTCAGGGTGCCAGGGCGGCAGCCCCAACTCTGTCTTGCCCGGCTGGCGGCGAACAATGACACCTTTGCTTGCATCACTTTCGGCGGGGTTTTCATATTGGATCAAGCGCAAGGCTCCGGAGTGTAGGACTGCCCGTGTTCAAGAGGCTCTGAAATTTGTGGAGGATCATCACTCTGTTGACCTGCAGGCAGCTCTTCCAGAGACTCCATGGATAGATATTGATCATACCAGGCATGTTCAGACCATTGAGAATCTAGTTTCATTTGCGGTATTGGGCTACTTCACGGGTTACATATTGGACACGAGGAGGTTTAGCTCTTGGCTTGCTGGACATCTGAGGCGGATTGATTTGCCCAGGTATCAGTCTCTAAAATTCCTACCAAATAATTTCTTCATAATCATGTTTGAGGCTGAGTCTTCCGTGCGGCAATTGGTTAGTCGGGGGGTGGATACTTTGGGTGAATCTTATGTGTTGTATCAGTATTATACTCCAGCAATGTCCACCAGTTCTTTGTGATGGTTAAAATCCGTGTTGGTTCAGTTCCGGGATCTTCCTCCTCGATCGATGGTGCCTGATTTCTTGGTTTCTATGGCTAATGGCCTGGGTGTATATTTGGCTCATTCTATTGTGCGGTCCCCAAGATGCGTGTTGCTCTACACTGCTTTTGCGGCTGTGCCCACTTCTCTTCGGTGCGTAGTGGTCCACGGCATTTTCTCTTCGATTGAAGCTTTTGAATGGCTCGAGATCCGGCGGATGTTTCCATCTCTTGTGCTACCATCGACCTGTTGGTGATCCTCACGGTGCTTGTAATGTGGTAGGGGTTACGGGTGCTTATCGCGAGGGGGCTCGGGGATTCCTCATTTCCTCGAGGCAGGCAAGGCGGAGGACTACGTGGTGCGATGAATGGAGTTGGGCGAGGTGGTGTGGTTCGGAGAGGTGGTGTGGGGCGAGGCGGGCGGAGCTTGCTTGCTGGCCGCCCATTGGATGGCGGGGGCTAGGGGCGTGGTGGCTCGGGGGGGCGCTTTCGAGATGATTTGGTTATGGCTAGGTGCGGGGGAGGGGCTGTGGGAGGGGACCGGTGATCTGTTGGGGATGTCCGTAGCGGTATGTCTTGAGCATGAGGTGGCTGGAGCAGCCGGTTGGAGGTAGAGACTAGTGTGGCCCATGACTCTATGGAGGTGCACAGGGGACTTCCAACATGTGTTGGAAGTGGATTGTCGCGTAAGCGGTTGTGAGTCACATTCTTTGTGATTAATCCTCACGGATCTAGATGATGACTCGCGGGAGTGGGCTGATGGCCTGGTGGGTAGGCATGTGGGGATGGACACTTCTCCTCGGGATGAATAGGTCGATCCTTAGTTGGAATGTCGGGGTGCGGTCCTCTAGTAGTAAAAGGGCCCGTGTTTCTTTGGCACTTGGCGGTTTCGCGTCGATATTGTTTCCATTCGGGGAGCATAAGTGTCCTGAAGGGTGATATGTCGAGCTCATGAATATGGTTGGTAGGCGGTTTGCCTCTATTGCTTCGTCTTAAGGCGGAGACTAGTGGGGGGTACTCTTATTGCTTGGAGGATGGATAATGCGAGATCCGTACTCTGCGGCCCGGGCAGGTTTGGTGGGTGGGCAATAATTAAGTGGTTGGAGGGAGGGCAAGAGTGGGGGATTGTTAATGTTTATGCCCTAATCAGCCTTCTCGGTTGGGATGCTTTATGGGCCCGCGGTCAGGAATAAGATTCGCGAGCCCTTGGTGGGTTGCAGGTAAACAGTTCTTTGTTAGGGGACTTCAATATGGTAGAGCAAGTAGAGGATCGCAAGCACGGTTACGGAACCCAGGTTGTGCATGGGTTTGAGAGGGACCCGATGGTCTCGTCTACATTGCGAGGATTTGGCCTTGGTTGAGGTCCACAGGGACTTGTCTTTCACCTATTGTAATAGGCCGATTAGTGCGGGCGAGCATATGCTAGGCATGACCCGGTGCTATGCTTCCCCATGCGCCTTTGGATGGTGTGCCCTCTTTATCTTGGGAGTAACATTACGTCTACCTCCATTTCTGATTATTACCCTCGGGTTTTGTCGGTCGAGGTGCGGTTGCCTCTCGCCCTCTAGGGCGGTGTTCCGTTTGAACACGAAGCCACGGCTGATCTTGGTTTTCGGCCCAATGCTAGGAGTTGTGGCTTGATACCTTTTCATCTCTGAAGGGTATGCCCGGTATGGTATTTTGCATTGGCGGGGTGAAGCGTTTTGCCCGGGTCTTTGGTGGGCGGCGTGTTTGCATGGTCTCTATCGGGGAGTTGGATGATGGCATTAGGGGAGAATGCGGTGTTGCGGCATATTGTTGCTACGGGCGAGGTTAAAGTGCGAGGGGCGTGTGAAGGCTGACCCTTACAGTTGAAGGAGGGGGACACAAGTTGCGTCGGTATTCTTGAGGCGACTAAGCGGCGATATGCGGCATCTATGGCATCCCTTACTTTGCACGATGGCGGACTTTGGAGGATCCAGCTGATTTGCGGTATGTGCATGCTCATTTCTGAGTTTTTCGCATAGCGCATCACTCTTCCCTATGGCGAGGAGATGCATGAGCTTATTTTGGGGGTTGTTAAGCCATCTATTACCGCCTCACAGTGGCGCTTGGGCGGGAGCTCTCAGAAAGGATTTAAGCGGAGGCATGTATGTGCATGGCCAGGATAAATGTCACAGGCTGGATGGCATCCACTGTGGAGTTCTTCGGACTTATTGGGAGTGGGCTGGTGAGTGCATTGTGCAGTGTATCTTGAGTTCTTTGCGGTCTTCTCAAATGGATAGGATCTTGAATACCGCATGCATTTCCTTGATTCCTAAGGTTAAGCGACCTTCTACTATTAATGATTGGAGGCCTGTCTCCTTGTTGTCCTCTGTGTATAAGATTATTGCGAAGCCACTGGCGGAGAAGTTGAAGCGGTGTTGACTTCTTCCATTAGTAAGGTGCGATGCGGGTTTGTCCACAGGAGGAACATTTTGACTAATGTTGCCGCGGCTTATGAGGGCCTTTATTGGGCGGAGGAGAACAGTCAAGGCATTGCCTATCTTAAGCTTGACTTTGCCAAAGCTTATGATAGTGTCGGATTGGGAGTTCTTATGCGCCATGATGTTAGCGTGGGGCTGGTGGTCCACGCTTCTGAGAACGATCATGAAGGCGCATAGGTCGGCGTACGGGCTCACGGTGGTGTGTCGGGGTGAACCCTCGCCTTTTTCTCCTTAAGCGAGAGAGGGTGCGTCGGGGGTGATTGTGGCGGAGGCCTTTGTCTCGATTGTTTTTCGCTGCGGTGGAGGAGGGGGTGGTGGATGGGCTTGGATGCGGGATGGTAGCCAGCCAGATTATTAACGGTTGCGATGACACTTTCCTCTTCTTGGTGGCGAAGAAGAGGAATTTCTTGAAATGTGAAGGGTTTCTTTGGATACTTTCTCCTTGGCCTCGGGCATTCTTCTCAATTGGGGTAAGTGCTCGCATTATGGGCCCTCCCCCGACTCGCCCCCCTTGTTTGGCTCTATTCCTTGGAAGGTGCTTCAGGTAATGTGTGTACTAAGCTGTTGGGTATTCCCTTTGGAGGGGATGTTTCCATGGGGAGGGTGTGGGATGAGATTTTGCGGGGGGTTGCGAGGAAACACCTCAATTGGTGGAAGGGTAGCAAGTTGTCCATGGCGGGTAGGATCATTATTGCCAAGTCCGGTGCTTTGTAGCACTCATGTGTATCTGACATCTGCGATGTTAGCTCTGAGGGTAAGATCTGGGGCTTTGGATAAGATTGTTCGAAATTTTGTGTGGGGCGGGGATGATGAAAGGCGGTTGTTAAAATGGCTTGGTGGAAGTGTCTCAGCCCAGGGAGGATGGGGGCTTAGCCATTACGGATTTAGCCTTTGCATAGTAAGGTGTTGGTCTCCAAGTTTGTTTGGAGCATACGCAAGATGGAGCATCTTCTCACAGTGCTTGTATTTGTTGCGATCTCTTCGCCATTGTGTGGCATTTGGGAAGCCGTCGTGCATGTGGAGTTGCCACGGCCTTGTTGTATGGTCTCGGCCTTTCCACATGCATCCCCTTTTTCTCCGAGGGGGTGTTGCGGGCTTGGGATCATGTGCGTGTGCTCTTCGGCTAGATTTTGTCTCGGTTTATCACCACTCTTCTCCTTTCTTGTGGGTTCCTTTACCCCCTGCGCTTGCCCTTGGCGCCACTTGGTGCATGCTCTGGGGCCTTGAGCCCGTTGGAAGCTGCTTTGTGCTCTTTGTGGAGGATTGGTATTGGGGTGGTCAGCTAGCCATTGGGGAGTGCTTCGCTTTTAGCTGAGGCGATGGCAGGGCTATCGGGAACAAGTGGCGGGGAGTATTAGCTACACATACCTATAGTCCGCCGGGGATGATGTGGTGGTGCGAGTTTGGAAGGTTCATCCGGATGTTGTGTCTTCTTGTTTTGTGCGGTCATGTTACGGGTGCTGGCTATTCATGACACTTTGCCCCCAGGGCAAGTGGTCTGCGGCTTCGGGTTCTCGATGGTGCTTTCGGTTTGGGCGTGGACATGGAGCTCACTTCCCCCAGAAGGTTAGGGATTATACATGGCGGTGGTGCCGTATCATGGTGAATGCCCTTGTGAGTGGTTTAGGCGGGTGTGAGCCCTCTCTTTGCCCTTGTTGTGGCCTTCATCTTGAGGCTGTGGGCATTATGCGGTTTTATGCCCTCACTTGGGCTGCACGGGATTGGGTTAGGGCTGTTTGAGGTGAGATTGACTAGCCCGGTGATTCTTTGCTTCATGTGTATCTGGTGCCCAGCGCTCTTGCGGCAAAAACATGCATGTCGTGGCTTGGATTTGGTGCTAGCGGCGGTTGTGGATCTTCGGGGATTGGCGACTGCGACCCCCTCGATTCCCTCGACTTCCGAGGTACAAGCTATTTCAAAGCTTTTACGGGTGTTCCGGGATTAGTAAGCGGAAGTTTGCCATTTGGCGGGACTTCTTAGGTGTTGTAGATGGTGATGGTCGGTTTGTACAGCGATAGAGTTGCAATTTTTACGTGAGTTTGTTGTGGAATGTCGAGGTATATTTGTCTCTTTGGGGCGAGTTCTCCTTCCTCCTCACTTGCTTTGTAACATTACCATTCTTTTAATATATTGATGACTGGTTCTTAAAAAAAAAAAAAAAAACTTTAAAGCGTCGTTGAAAGACATTCACATAAATAAGCCACAATGTTCAATACGGTGAGCTTGGGACGAAAAACACCTAGTCCCATCCACTCAAGATGGAATCAACTATAACTTGCCCAAATCTCCCAGAATATATATGTAACCTAAATAAAGCATTAAAAATTATTAGTGTATGAAAACTTAAATGTTTATATGGAATATATGCGAGGTGCCAAAGTCATTTTGCATGAGCAATGCATTTTGCTAGAGCATACATGCAAAACAATACATTAAATCATTTATAAAATATTAGCATAAATAAAGTGAAAGAAAGAAAAAACTTTAAAAGCGTCATTGAAGGACATTGACATAATTAGCGATGGGGCGGGCTTGGGCGTGGGTTAAGTGGGGTGTGTTTTGGGAAATTCATATCAACTATTCAAATTTGTGATGTAATACGTTTTAGAAAATATATCTATTTAGAATTATTTGATGGTCTTCACGCTTAAAAGCATTTGTTAAAAGCTCAAGTGCCTCTCCCCTTGCTTATGCAGTATGATGTAATAATGGCGGTCTAAGAAATCAAATTAGAAATGGACATTTTATTAAATATGACCACGACATCAATATGCTTCCACATTTACCATATACACTAATGAAAGCATTTTGTACATAAGTTTCTAGTTTATTACTATGAATTATACAAGCGCACATATTCATCACGAGGGTGACCGGGCATCGGGGAATTTTGTCGGATGGGTATATTCATGAGGTATGCTTCATTTTCGCCATAGAAGCGTTCCTCATTTGTGGGATGTGCTTCCACAAATGATGTATACAATATAGGGTCTAAGCACAATATTGGGGGCAATTTTTTGTGCCCAGGCATAGGAGTCTTTGGAAGGGTGCTTTATGCCTATTTTTCTAATTTTAGAGTCCATTAGCGAAGAATAGCCTTGAGCGAAAAAGCGAGCAAATTAAGGAGAGATCGGTAGCCCGCCAAGAATCTCTTCCCAAAATGTGGCTATCCCTCAAATTCGAGTTTGTATTTCTTTGCATTTTCTTTTTTTTTTTTTTTCAAACAGATGGATTTGGTTGGTATATCTTTGCCGAATTTCAAGCAAAGTTTGGGGATGCAGATCGGAACTTAAGCAAAGAGTTGGGATTCGATCTTGAAGCTGATATACCATAAATCTTGGTACCAGAAATTGAGGCATCGAGTGTTATGGTTGCAAAAAATTATCAATTTTAGGAACCTTCAATTTTTCCTTGTGATAATGTAGTTTCCCTATAATTGAAAAAGAGAGTCCTGCTGGCCATAAGCATTTGTCCATGTATTCAAGTAAAATGCAAATGTATCTCACCAAATGGAAACTTGCGGGGAGAATAATGTTTGCCAAAATAAGGATCGGAGGAAGAGAAAAGCGGAAAGATTAGCACTTGAATGCATCCGGTCCTCCTGGTGGCCACTTTCGAACCAAATAAATTGGCAAAAGGTATTTTGGATAATATTCGTAGTGTATGCAGAATTTATTTCAAGATGATAGGGATGAAATCTTGGCAAGAGCGCAGTCGGGGATTGCGAGGAAAATTGGCATCATGGCACACAAGGAATTGTTTGCTGGTTAGGCAAGTTGTTGATAATGTGAAGAAGCGGACTTCAAACTAACAAACTAAGAAGGAACCGAGGATATGACACAAAGCAAGATCATCTACTCTTATAATGGCGGTTAATAATGCTAGCAACAAGTCTCGAGTTGCAAAGACTTTAAACATAAAGAAGAATTTGTATCTTTGCTTTGGACAAAGGAAAGCAGCTGCAATTGGTGGGCCCTGGTCCATGTTTAAGAAGGCGGGATAGAAGTGATAAGCTCTCTTTTAAAAGATGAGAGAAGATATATAGTTCTTGGGTTTCTAACACAAGAGTATCTCCCAACAAGAAACAAGTTGTGAAGCTTAGGAGAACCAATGAAGGAGTCAAGATTTTGAAGCCATATAGGTTGCATCCATCCACTTTTTGGAAGAATCTCATGTTAGTGAAGTTTGAAAATATTTTAGTTTTGAAATTCTTAGTAGTGTCAATTTACTGCTACATATGAAGATTTGAAGTGTAAATGTTCTGGTTGTTGAATATGCTTTTATATTATGGCTACAATTTGTGTGGCTTGACCTGCAAGTTGTCTTCTACAAAAAGTTTTAGAAACAGAATCCTGACATCAAAATAGATTTGAGAAGGTTTGAGTGCTTGAAACCTTTGTTTGTTAGGAGACTAAAAGATCGTGAAACTTGCATGTGCATTTATCACATGAAGATGGAATTTGTGAGATAGACATTGAATAGAATTAGAAGAGACATAAACACACATGGAACAAATTGTAAGTGCAAGTGTTCAATTTATGGTGCTGGAGACCTTTGTGAAGCAAAGGAAGACTTTAATAGTGTTAGTGAACTATGGAGGTCAGCTTTGGTATGTTCTAAAGGCGGATGAGGATCTTTGGCACAAAGCAAATTATCTAGAACTTGATTGTAGCTCATGTGGAATAAGAAAATTCAAAAGATGTCCAAAGGGAGAAGAGCTCTTAGGACAATCGATTGGAAGAACTTTGAGAAGGTATGTACATGCTTAATTCATTGTGTTTGCATTTGTATTCAATATTTGAAAAAAACATGCAAGCGATTCAAATAAAATCTGAAACTAACAATCAAAGCTGTATTTTTATTCTTTGCAAAGTTAAGGAGACAATAAAAAGGAATGTGGGAAAGGATGGTTCCATCAAAAGAAGACCAAGGATATCATGAGGCCAGTCTACAAAACAACAACATTGAAAGAGTTCATGTCTCATCTTTGAATCTGTTATGAAGCAGTTCATTCCACATAATTACGGTTAGGTGGCAAGCGAGAACAATTTAAGCTGTCTTCAAACATTTCCAAAAGATGCGTGGTTTACATTTATAGATTTTTGCCGAGAATTTCTCCTTCAAAGTTCAACAAGAAATCCAAAGCATGCATTGGCATAATGACCAATGTTCCATCCTAGTTCATATCACTTCTGAGACATGCCAAAGATTACGAAATCCCACGGTATCAAGATTGGTGACGAGAAAAAATGTCAAAGAGACACATTTCTATATATCAGGGCGACAAAAAACATGACAATTTATTTGTCCGGCATTGTTGCAAAAACATCCGCGAGTTTTTGTTGAGCAAGGGAGTTAATTTGTCAAAACATGTGTTTTGGTCTGATGGATGTGCCTCCGAGTTCAAATCTTCTAGAGCTTTCTACTTCTTAAAGTGATTCTACAAAATTTGAAGGGGATTAAGATCACGATTGGAACTTTTTTGCCACATCACATGGTAAAGGGAACATGGCGGGGTTGGGCTGTCATCAAGCGAATATTGGCCAGTGAAATGCTTAAAGGACGGCACACCCTTGAATCTTTGAAGATGTTGTCAACTTTTCTTATTTCTTATTTGGTTGCAAACAAACTTCAAAGGAAAGCAACACACAAAGGTATTAGTTTTATTCCATAGTGTTGAGTAATTTTATCTTGAAATTCTTTCTTACACCCAAAACCGTTTATTTTAGGTTTGGCTTGTTAAGTTGGGTGATGTGAGCAGAGATTTGCCATATGAATGTGATACTTTACTTGGCACAAAAGATTCGGTTAATCGGGGCCTTCTTGCCAAGATAGGCCAACTGAAATGGCACATAGGCATCTCTCATGCTTTTGCAGATTTTGTTGGAAATTATGGTCTAAATGTAGACATGCATCTCGGCTTGGAGATTATTCATTGTCAACCCCTGATTCCTATGGTCTTGGTAGGAGTCTCTTGTCCCACCAATGCGGTATATGGGGGGACAATCAATGGAAGCGAAATGGTTGAAGTAGGTGATAACTTTTGTTGTGAATCGAGAGGAAGGAAATGATGAGAATGTGGATTTCGGATAATCAAGTGCATTGAACCTAAACATATTGTGCAGCATGCATTCAAGGACTATTGGGGGTCTAAGTTCAGCTTGGCGGCGGGTTGTCTTGTCGGGGTAAATATTAAAAAGTTCATCGGGAGATGGTAAGTATGGTTGTTAGACAATATGCTGATGTAACTTGCTATACACACCTTGTAGTTTGTGCAAAGGTTGAATTGCGGTGCACATGGTGAAAAAGGGTGTGTTACGCCTCTCGGGCGATGCGCATGTAGGCGGATTATTGAATATTTGCCTCCTCCTTCATCAGAGGCACTTTCATTTGCCGACCCTAGTGAGAGAGGAGGATTGATGCGATTGAAGTATGCTCAAATGTTGCGATTTACGCATATATGTTATCATTGTATGCATATACATTGTAAACTTGGACAAGCTGTATATATCATTTACGCATATATATTGTAAACTTGGGCAGCTGTTTCTTCTATCAAAATAGTGAACTCTGTATGTGAATAGGTTGCTGGTAACAAAACCATATGGTTCATGTGTAATATTGATCAAGTGTCTTCCTTTTTCTTGCTTTTCTTGTTGGGTGCCTGGATTGTCAACTACTGTAAGGAACTAGTGTATGGAACAAGTGTTTAAATAATGAAGTGAATAAGTGTTTAAGTAATGAAGTTCTACAAGTAAACAAGTCCATTATTTCCTATCATCCTAGATGGGTCATTTGTATAATGTTTAAGTTTGTTGATAAATAATGTTTAAGTGTCTTGATTATTTCATCAAGTGATGTTGTTTAAATATTTAGAGTTCAATAACTTGTGTATCTATTGTTTAAATTTGGTTTTTTACGGCACCCCAAAACTTTTGATTTTTACTTTAACTTGATTTCCTAAGATTTGAGGGTTTTGGCGGTGGGAAAACAATTCCAATTTGCCAAAATCAGGAAAATGTTCTCAACTTTGATTTGGAGTTTCAATTTTCCCCTTTACGATTTGGCCCTTCTAATCAGGCATGCGTAATGATGATGATGAAGGGCATGGAGGAACAAGGTGGCGTAGCTAGGAGCTTTTAATGTCTACATTTTGGGCTCTACACTCTGTCTCCTTCTCCGATTCATTTGGATGCCATGATCAGTATCAAGCTCGTGGGAAAGTTTTTCGATGATTTTTAATCGTGCGGAGGAGACAAAATTCAGCCTTTCTTAAATTTGGCCATTGGTAGGATCGAGGGGGTTCACCTAGATTATGGGGTATGAAACATGTGAGTGCATCAAATGGGTTTTTATTGCCTCTCAGTGCAGTATACTTAAGAAAAATATAAGGTTTTATAGTTTGAATCTGGGATAGGATACGGAGGAGTGTGGTGGCGCCCGGTGTTGATTCGTATTCATACTATAAAAGTGCGTATGTCATTTTTGGTGAGCTTCTCTTTGTTTTGGCTGCTTCATTTCACATTATAAGATTGATTATAGGCTAGCTTATGAAGAGCTAAGACATCGGACATAGTGAATTTTATGTTTTAATTTTAAACAACTAAGTTAACATGAGTTTACTTATTAAAATCACAATATAATGAATCAACTTCAACTCATACTAATCACATTACATTTTGGTACGGATAATATACTTCAAGTTAATAATATAGAAGATATAGTATATATATATGGAAGGAGTTATCAAGTAAAAGTGTTTTGGGCAAATAATTATATGATATGGGCTGCATTCTTTTACAAATAATGTGAGTAGTATACAAAAGGGTTTTCATATCAAAGTATGGTATACAATGGTTTTTGGCAACCTAAAGGAGCACATGGCATATATACCTATAATAGAGGTGAATTCGGGGCGGATCATTTTAGGGCAGCATAAAGGCGGTATTGTCTTACCCTCATGTTCTTTATAAGCTGGTTTGTCAGGGGTTGCATGGCGGGGATTTTTGCACGTTTCGGCAAAATAAGAGGATTCGAGCATTTTTTCACAAGTTTTTTTTCTGCATCGTTTTTGCATCAACTCTATCTAATTGTAGAAAACCGGGCATGGCCTTTCACGGTGTATTAAAACGACCTCACCGCTAATTTCAGGATAAGCATTTGATTTGATTTTTTCTGGATTTATTTTGTATTCTGCTTGCGAATCACGGAATTTTATATTAATAAATTTTGTTTGTTTATATATTCGGCGTTAGAAGGACAAAAATTGTGTTTCTTGCTGATGGTTTTAATCGAGCTCTCGGCTTAAGTACACAAGAGGAAACCGGATATTTCTTTTTTTGTGGTGCAAAATAGATTTGTCATTTGCTCCTTTTTATATGTTTATCTAGAGTTTCTAAGGTAAATGTTGGTACTATGATGCTTTATGTCATGCATAATCCTCTCACCTCAAATTTTATGGCCCTTACTTGGTCCTGCTAGATGCTATGTTGTAGCGATACCCTATTTGAACTTACACCTATCATCGGCAGTTGCTTTTGCTCTGCGGTATCTTTGACACAGTAATGCGCAATGGGTAGCGCGGTGGCCTTCCACCCATAAAAGAGCACTTGTAGCGGGGGAAAACCCGGCGGATCTAGTGTGGTGGACTATGTAATTTGGTGCTGGCGGGATATGCATGTCATCAAGCACTTTCGGTGGGAACAACTAATCGGGATGAAGAGATCGACTCGGACCACTTACCACTTTACTTGAAGTTGGCTTGGCGGGTTATGCGAACCCGGTGCAACAACTCCTCACATGCCCTCAGCTGCGATTGGATTATGAACATCACGAGGGGCTTATGCCGGATGCTTATAGATGACTGGCAGAAATTTTGCAATATCCTACACTAGAACAACGGGACAGGGCGGTGATGATGTGCTTAGGGCTACTTGGCGAGAGAGGTGCTTTGGGATAAGCCGCCCGTGACGGACCTCAAGAACACAACCTTCCACGTAATCAATGGTTTGATCGCGAGTGCAAAGGAACACAAGCTGGCTCCGCCAAGTCCACGGAACCACTTTGCGCCCACATGCGGTCGAGGCGATTACCGCATCTTCCTTAAAGCTAAGAAAGTCATGTACATTGCGGTAGCATCAAAGGGAAATGTTTTACCTCTGGGGCGTCACCCGGGACCTTCTTGCGAAGGGTTCTTAGAAAGCCCGATACTGCCCACGGGGAATATCACTCCCGGCGGTGGAGGCAATACTTGCAACAGCTATCGACCCTCGGGGTGCACATGCGGCATTACCCTTGCAAAGAAGGCCCGTCTTTGGAAATCTGATTTGGGCGTGAAACAAGGCTTACAACATCTTGCCAATGGGAAAGCCCGAGACTTGGATGGTATCTGCGAGAATTGCTTAAGTGGGCAGGGCGTCCATAATACCGATCTTGACCGCCTTGTTCAACAAGGCATTACAAAAAGGCTTCCATTTGCGGTGGACCAATAGCGAGTTGTTCCCATCTATAAGGCGGGTGACCCACCTTTGCCCGGCCAATTACTAGAACAATCATGAGTGAGTTCGATGTTTGCAAAAGCGCTTCTTTGGGATTCTCGGCGTGGTTTTGAATTTGGCGAAGGCGAAGTCGCGGGCCCTCACCAGGCGAGGATTGGACCCGGCACTCAACCATTGACCACATCTCACCGGCGTTGCGAACTCTTATTGAAAGCGGCCGAGGAACGCCGTCGGGGATCTATATTGTTGCTTTGTGGATTTTTGCGCGGCGTTTGACCGCGTACCTCGGGAAAAACTATGGGCAAAGGCTGCAATTTGGGGGTTCTGTAGATTTGCGAGAATGCGATTAATGCGAGGCTATATATGAAAGATGCCGGTCGGATTTGCATGAGACAAAGCCAACCTTTTGATAGTAGTATCCGGGGTTGTCGGGGATGCCCTCTCTCCCCAACATTGTTTGGGCTTTATATTGATCAATTGGAGGCTTCTGGCGATAATGGGGCGCGATGGAGCTCACCTTCTCTATCAGATCATCGGGCGGTTAATATATGCGATGATATGGACCTCTAACTTACACACCAGCGGACATGCAGCGACATCTCGATGCCACGGACACGATACATGGCGGTGATATGCTTGGCGTCAGCACGGCCAAGACTAAGGTGGTTTCATATCATCTTCCGTCGGTAGGGTCCCCTCGCCAGGTTACCAAGGCGAGAATGTGGAAGTTGCATCCACATACAAGTATTTGGGGTGGAGTTTCCTTCTACTATGCCTTTGGGACACATCCATGCGACTACAGTGGTGGCGGTATTTTGGAAGGCACTATATGCAGCATAAAACAATAGTCATAGGCGGAGTTGTATGATTGGGCCCATCAGTCCACATTTCAAGGTCTTAGTAGAACTGTCCTTTTATACGGGGTGGAAGTATGGGGCCCAGGCGAGGTCGAGAAAGCCTTCTTGAAATGCGAGCACTAGGGGTGAAGTCCACAGTCCCATATCAAATTCTCTTTGCGGGAGATAAGATTCTTGCCTCTTGAGGTGACCCTTGATAGCCACATTGTCTATCTTTAGAAGGTGGTCAATATGGGCGATGCTTCGTCTCCCTAAACTAGCTTATATCATGGCAATGGGGCCTTGGCCCTCAAGGGCCTCTTTTGGAGGAAAAGAGAGCTCAATGGTTGGCTAGATGGAATGTGCGGGAGCACAAGTGCATACATATGCAAGCGGCGGTCGCCATAGCTTGAGGCAATATCTTGGCGCTTGCTTCCTCGGCAAGCTTTGGGATGCCAATGCCCTTGAACATGTCAAGGCGGCACACTATCGGCACCACATAAATCCCACATTGGAGCGAGGCCGCTTAATGCTACTGCGTACATGAAAAGCCCCGGACTCATTGCCTCCATTACGCGCGAGGGGCACATCATCTTGAGGTGAGGCGGGCGGATGGATTGGTGAGCCCGCCCGGGGCGGGGGCTCTGTCAATCTTTGCCAAATGGGAGTCATTGAGGATGAATCTCATACCCTTTAAAGTTGCCCGGCATATGATCAAATCCGGATGCGCTATCTTTGAGTTGGTGGGGCTGGCCAGCCATTACATGTGACATTGAGCACGGCATCCGTGCAGTCTTTGGGATCATACAACCGAGGAGGTTATGGACATGCGAGATCAGCTATGTCCTCGAGGGCACACTTGACATGTATATATACATTGATGTATACTTATGCGGTTTGGCCGACATTCTTATTCTGCCCGCGGTTTTCCCTCGAAAACCCGCCGGGTGGGGTTTTTTTTGGGACGATAATAAGTTTGTTTGCTCCTTTGTGGGTCCCATAGGCGATTGGCCTCGGTGGGCCGATAAAAAATCATTCTCATTCTCATTCTATAGCATTTGTTAACATGGCCATGTGAACTATCATCATATAGTTACCATAGTTTAGAAGAAGATGGAGGGTTGACATTGCTTACATCTTTTAAAGATTTACGATGTTAATGCGAGAGCTTGAAAGGCCTTCATGCAGCAAAATATGAAGGAAGTTAAAGTGGTTTCCATCAAATTTGTTTGGTTTTTCTATACCTATTGCATATGAGATTGAGGCCATCAACACCCTTAACTTAGACATGGACATGACAGGGACAAAGAGCTAAGCTCTGATAACCAACTTGACTTAATGGTGGTTCTATATTCTTGGTTGCAGAAAATGAATATCAGTCTCTGCCTTTCTACCTTTCTGATCCCAATCATACAGTCTATGTAAATGTGATTGGTTGATACATCTATTCAATCTGATAATGTTCTAGATTTCTACATCTATTTCATTGCATGCCCATCAATTTGACAATGTCATAGACTTGTACATTTATTTCATTGCACGTCGTGTCTTGGGCAAAAATTTTCTTTAATTTGTTGGTTGCAGGTTCAGTAAAAGCAAGGAGCATACTTTTGTATGTATGCCTAGAATCATTAGTACATAATAAGGTGACCAAGAACTCTACCATGCCTATCAAGGTGCTATATTTTGGAAATTCAAAAGGAACCTCTCACTATTTTGAGTTTGTTACTTACAATGAAATGAATTCTAAAGTTCTCTACCCTTTCTTATTTCTTTGCATAGATGAGGTGGTCTTTGTAGGAGCAAGTCCTCTGCTTGAATCCTTATGTATGGACCAGGTCAATCTTTCTTATTCTTTGATCTCTTGAGGGCCGAAACATCTAAGAAGGGTCGGGAGAAATCAGGAACATGCTTTAAGCATTGAGGTGTAAAGCTTACCTGCAGATGCATGTAAATATATAGCAAAGATAGGAGAAGCAATTGCTTGAGAGGCCCACATAAAAATGCATATCCATCAGGATTTAAGAATTCAAAATATTTTGATGCGGGGAGATATTCATCTAAAATTCTTTGCGTTATAGCTCTAATACACAATATACATGGCCTAGGATGGTTCCAACTTCACCAACTCCTTTTGCTTGAAGTATGAGGATTTGTAATATTTATACCTCTTCACATTTCGGGGGGAATTAAATGCTGAGGGCGGATGCATGCTTTATCCACTTAGAACATGAGCTCGACATGATTACGCAACCTCACCATCTCAACATGTGTGGTATGTCATTCTTTAGAATTAGCTAATATTTTTGATTTGATGGCGTTTAATCTTCTACCTCATCGTGTATGAGATAGCCGCAGGCTCGAATTCTTGGGCTCCAAATGGGCCCCTATTCCCTATAATAATGGCGATTGTACAATTCTTAGGCTCTAAATGGGTGCCTATTCCTTATAATGACGGAGCGATTGTAGAAGCAGATTGCCAAGAACAGCATACCATCAATGAAATCTGCGTACTGTACTCTGTTATGCCAACATGCATGTGGCACTACTACAAGTTATTTATTGTTTGGCACCATATGGCTCTGCACAGGGATGGTTCAATGACTTTAGGCACATGGCATTTAGATTTGGAGTCTTATGATTTAATTTGCGTTGATATGTGTTATATGTTTTTAAGCAATAGCACAACAAAAATGTGAAATTCAAAAGATACATCGGACCTAATGAAGGTGGTAATAAGCAGCAAAGGTGGTTAACATTTACATGTTTGTGCTTTTTTGGCTTTCTAAATTTCCATCGACCACCTAATGAAGGTCTTTGATAAAATTTGGAAGCGTGGTTAATAGCATTTTCAAGTATGTCATTTTTCGGCGGGACCAATCCCTTATCTAAATTTTATATGAGTTTCTTCACAATAGTTCATAACATATTTTCAAAGAGCAACATTTGATTACAACTTATGATGAATCTCCGTCCTAAAATGACCATATGCTGCTATTTGGAGTTCAGAACAAAAGTGCATGTATGAGCAATGGTGGCTAAAAGCAAAAACAAATATGGCTAAAAGAAATGCTAAATCTCTAATTGCTCCCAATTGATATACCAACTTATAGATGTCTAAATTTCACATGACATCAAGACAGTGTGCCGTATACCTTTTAGCAAACATAGAGGAGAATGAGAGACTCACACACTTATCTGGAGAATTGGGAAACAAAATTGATGTTCATAATAATAAAATAAAATTGTGCTTTAAGTTTGCGCAGGGTATAATATGTAGATTACTCTAACATGCTTTAAGATGATAAACAAATGCTAGATCCAAATTCAAACTATTTATTCCAACATATGCAATCTAATAAGCAGTGATATGGCACATGTGTTGTGATGTGGTATCTGTAACTATAAAATGATTTTTCTTTGCAAGAATAGTTTTGAGCGATTGAAATTAATACATTCCATGTACTATTATTGTCGTCATTGATCGACGCCCTCCAACTCAATTATGGTGAATGCATTAGAGTCAATTAAACTTTTTGTGTTGTGATGGACATCCATACCTATCAACATATACCACAACTATTACAATTCACATTCTATACAACTTTTAATTTTCTTAACATTCAGTTTTAACATCATATTGCCAAACCAATCTGATATCACCAGGTTTCTTGCATTTCTCTCTTTGCCATCTTTCAAATTTGGCAAGGTATTATAGAATGCCTTGAATTGGGTAATATACTCGAGAAAAACAGTCAAAATGTATGAGCAAACATCAACCTATGCGTCACAAAGCAAAATCGGTCCCATATATACTTTGCAATATCATGCCCCTGAAGGAGTAACTCATCATTAAATTGTCTACTATTAAAGAATTAAATTGCACCTTTAATGCCAACAAAACATATGCTTTATGTTACAACCACACAATTCACGCAATTCACGTAATATGCCAACATTAACTAAATACAAAATTCAAACCCTTACAACTTGGCTTAAAGTTTTACATAACAATCATCGCTAAACGACTCTATATCAACCTTGACTTATATGTGGAATCTTAGCTCGACTCTATATCAACCTTGAGTTATGCGTGGAATCTTAGCCATAATTTTGCATATGACGAACAAACCGATTAAGCAAACATTTCTTTGGGTATTTTTACATCCTTGCCTACTAACATGTAGCTAAACGCCGCCTGTAGGCAATTGTTGCAAAAATCACAACATACAAATATGCAAGGCATGAAAGGTATTCATGTTTTCTTATACACGACAAGGGGGGGTTCACAGTTTTGGGCGTATAACCCATCTGCATGCACGGGAAGGGGGTTTTTTGGACCCATTTTCGTACATATACGGTCGGCAGGGGGTCCTTTTTCTGGTATTTTTTGCACTATCCTAGGTAATTTTTATTCGAAAGGGGTCAAAATTTGCTTTTAAAGATCCGTATACAGGAGGGTTTTTTGCCACGTCATGCACGCAGATGGCATATCCCCCTTATACATGAGTGAATC
Source organism: Isoetes taiwanensis (assembly GCA_021234155.1). Lineage (NCBI taxonomy): Eukaryota > Viridiplantae > Streptophyta > Lycopodiopsida > Isoetales > Isoetaceae > Isoetes > Isoetes taiwanensis. The sequence continues at coordinate 688,945 of JAJEKV010000048.1, forward strand.
CCCCTTGATACACGATGTAGCAAGTCATTTGGTCATAACTATGTAGAACTACTTTTTAAAGTTCGCTATATAAAGGCAAAGCTTCTCTCTAATAGGTATTAGGTAGTATCATCTGGCAATTTCCTACTTCAACCACATCATATACATCTCAATATCTAATTTGTTCACCTTCTCTAAAATCACCAATCCATCCAACCAATGTTTCACATTAACTTATATTGGTACCTATGCCTGGCAACGCCGGGCACCCGTTACTAGTTTGTATTGTCTTGTTTGTGTTTGTAATTTAAACAGTTCAAAACTTGTGTACTTGTATTTAATATTCAGTGTTTGATTGCATGTTCAAAGTGTTCAATTCAGTATTTGTAGTGTTTGTCTCGTGTTGCGTGTTTATTTGTGTTTACATTCCAAATTGCTAAAAGCTCAAGTATTCCATTGTAAACAAGTATTCAAGTAAACAAGGCCAACACTCAAAATTTCAACACATTAAACCAGTTGCAAACCACATATTAATGAAGAATGCTCGCAAATTTGAAAACCATAAATATTGCATTCATTTACAAGGCATTTACATTGTAAAAGGTTCAAGCTTTCTGCCTTTACAAAATAGGCAATACAAAATCATTGACATAGTGTCAATGGATTGACATTCATGCTGTACAAAAAGAACATTGAAGTTTATGTGCATTCCAAAAGGGATCTTCACTCTGCATATTTGAAATATGAAACTGAATTAACATATACATAGCTGTAGTTGCAAGATCAATAAGTTACAAACTTGGTAAGTGTAAAGAGATATTCTTCTATTCAACAAACTGTTCCAGTGTCATGGCTTCTCCATCACTCTCATCATCACGAGCATCAACAACTTTGGCAGCAACAGATGGAATTGAAGGTACTGCAACTTGGACAGGAACAGGAACAGATGGAATTGAAGGTGCTTGAACTGAAGGGGCTTCAACTAGCGGTATTACAACTTCAAAGAGGAACATGAGGAGATGCAAGTGAAGGAGCTTTGCAATAAAGGTACAATGGCTTCCACATTAGCTTGAACTAAAGGTCTTTGGAACTAGAGGTAATGCAATTCACAGGTACATTGAAGGTCTTTGGAAATGAAGGTGCAGCAGCAATTGAAGGTTGTATAGCAGCAATTGTAGATGATGTTGTTTCAAACCACAAATTTGCAATCTAGCTAGAGTTGAAGGACTCAGCTTGGTTGCTTGAAGTATCATCTAACAGAGAAAATGAGAATCAATATCGCAAATTAATAGCACATAACTATTTGAAATGAAATATAGCACATGTATACGTGGGAGCATCACATTGTAGGTTCTTCTTAGAATCCTTTGGCACTTCTTTGGCGGTGTATTACGCCCACAATTTTTGGTAACCACCGGTTTGCATTTACTTTTTTTGGTCCGAGCCTTCTTTGTATTCTTTGGCTTATCGTAAGGTAACTAAGTTAGAAATACATTATTTTATAGCTATCACACTCACGAGAATTGCGGATACATGCTCCGCGTGCATTCCATTTACTAGGTCTACCTTTACGAACATTAGGGAGTTTCTTTTGTCCAACTTCTTCTACAATTGGTAAGGATTCTATTACTATTGGTGTAGGTTCAGCCTCAGAAATCCCTGGACCTGTTTGATTCTTAGCAGCTATAAGATTAGCATGTTCTTCTCCCTTCCTTTTCCTCTTAGCAGCAACTGCAAAAAACACAAGGCTGTAAGGTTTTTAAACTGCAATTAATATACACATTTATCAACATATTAACCTTTCTTGGGTGATGTCATAGACCTTGTTACACGTCTCTTAACCTTCACATGTTCAGGTTCAGGTAGTTGTTCATCCTCTATGTCTTCATCCTCTTCTTCCTGACCAAGAGGTTCTTCCTTACTCTTGTTGCTCGGTAAGGAATCCAGGTAGCCAAGCTCAACATATAATTTTGTAGGCACTTCACTCTTGCAAACTATTCAAAGAAGGTTCTCCATACAAACTTGGAAACAGAACAAGTGATACTTGTGTGCACAATTCAATTCAACACGTAATGTATAATTTGGATTGAAATCAAAACCACATACTTGACAACCAGAAAGAAGATTAATCACTGTCAACTTACCAGAACTCGGTCTAATAATGATTCTGCTAGCATAGTGCTCACGAAGGTGCTGCAAATTTTTAGCCTTTTCTTTGTATTCAGAAAGAACTAAAATTTTGGCCTGCAAGGCATTGTTCAATTCTGTTAACTTCTCCTCCATTGCTTTACTGTTGTCAGCCTGTTTTTTCCTTTTCAGAATTGTGAGCAAAGACAAACCAAGCTTAGATTCATCATCACAAAGCTTAGCAATAGCATTATCCTCCTCTGGAAAGTCTTCAACCAAAAGCTCAATATCAAGTTTAACATTTTTAATAGACTTTGAGACAGAGGTTGCAGCCTCATCAAAACCTGCAAGCAAGCCCTGATTTCTAGTTTTCTCAACTTCAACCTCTTTGATTTGCTGCTAATGGAATCTTCAAAAGCTAAATAGTCAGTTTCTAAATAAGAAACACCTATATTAATATTCTCCAAAGTAGTGTCTACTTGATCTATTTTATGCCTTTTGTTCCTGTTTGAAATCTCAATTCTTTCAAAAGCAAAGGTCGCCCAATCCAACAAATACTTACTTGGGTTCGATTCAGCTCTTCTAGTGTGCTGCCAAGCAAATGCACGGGCAAAAATAGTTCTGGCCTCATTGTTTTCAAACCATCTTGATAAACCCTGTTAATCAAATCCTTTAGACGATGTTCAAACTCTGGCCTAATTGCTGATACTTTTATCTTGTTGTCTTTCTTCACTTCCCCAGTCCAAACTGTCAAAAAATCACCCCTGGTGCAATCTGCCCAAGTTGTAGTGCTTGGATCCTTGCCCTCATTGCACAAGCCACGATATTCTACAAACTGTTGGACTGTGTAAGCTTTCTTCATCTGCAAAGCAAGCATCAGAAAAGTTAAGCGATTCAACTTAGCAGAACACACAGACATGGATTTTTACCTCTTCTTTGATAGGCGGCTTGCTTGGTTCTTTGCCGAGACGCCGATCTTCAACTAAATCCTCTTCAGGGTTTGTACCCAGTGGCAACATCATAGCAGACATGGCAATTATAAGAAAGTAACAGCGATTCATTGGCAGCAAAAATTCATAGCTCTGACCTCAAATCATAGCATGAAATCGTAGCTCCATCTTCACGCAGAAAATGTGCGCCATTAGGATTTTCGGGTAAAGCAAGAACGCAATGAACAAGAACGTATGAGTCTGGTCATCTCATGTCATGAGAAGCATTTAGAACAAGGTTCTTGTTGTACAGATGGGACAGAGTAATCTGGAATCATATTCTTTGCATTGTTGCCCGCGGGGATTACGGTCCCGCAGTTGAGGTAGTCGTATGGGGTTGCCATCAGGATATCCAGCTAGGGTAGTTTGTGTCTTCTGTGGATAAATTGCTTTTGCATTCTGAAATCTTGCCTCCATCTAATAGGTGGCATCTTCAGGTCCCTCATCCACAATGGAAAAGTGTTTGGATATGGGTATGGGATAAGCTACTTCATCCCAAAGTAGTAGTTTTGTGGTGGCAAGTGATTCATAGATGCCTCAGAGTCAACAGGTTAGTCCATAAAATAGATAATCGGATTTCAGAGCTCTGTCCTTTATGCCAGCAAAGGGTTGAGAGTATTGAGCACTATTTTTCTTACGTGGCGGCCCGGCAAGCATGGTCTTGGTTGTTGACACTATTTGGCGCGTCTCGATCTAGCCGGCAAATTTTCTTTGGTTGAGTATTGAGCATTGTTTTTTTCTTGTGTGGCTGACCGGGCATGGTCTTGGTTGTTGACCCTATTTGCGCGTCTCGATCTAGCCAGCAAATTTTGCTTGCTATCTATCGATGCTTGGCCCAAACTTCTGAAGCGAGCTTTTCATCTCGCATGTGGCTGGCTTTTATAGTCAATTTGGAAGAGAAGGAGGTTGTTTATCTTTAAGGGCGTAGATACTGCAGATGAGATTGTTCTTCAGTGGGCGCAAAATAAAATTGTTATGGCGTACAATTGTTCTTCTCTTGATCAAGAGAAGAAAGTACTGATTTGGCATACTTACCTTCAGATTCATTCTTTTGCATAGGCAGCTGGTTGTGCTCAGTTGGATCGGTTTGTCCACTGGGGTTATAATCCTGTCTTTGCATTTTATGTTGCTCTAGTTTTTAGTTGGTGAATAAAGCTTGCCATCCTTCAAAAAAAAAAAAAACTAGTCAAAAGCGCGTTTGATTACTTTGCATAGCAAATTGTAGGATCTGGTGAGGGTCCTATCTTTTGGGGACCTTAATGTTAAGATGTCCTTTTACTCTTGATCCTCATCAATCGTTTTTTTCTTTTCATTTTATAATCTATTTTATTTAGTCACCCGAAGGCAATGCATTTGTCTTGCCCACAAACACAAACACTAACATTGACTACCAAGATGCACTCCATGTCCTTTTTGGAATGATTTTATTAACTAATCACTTTAACATGGGATGTTCAATAGATCTAACATGCAGGCATTGAATGTGATTTCAATAGTCTATTATTCTCACAGATAGATGAAGAACATAACACAGGGTTAACTAGGAGTACAAGTTTTTGGTTACAATAATTTCTGAAAATTACTCTGAGATATACCTATACCTTTCTGACTATTTTTCCCATCACCTCAATAAGAAGCAAATTTTGCAACGATGGTGTAGCCCTACCATTACCTTGGTTAGATACTTCCAAGGTTTGATCATTCTGCTTCTCAGGAAAAGTGGAGCCCCTATTACTATGATGGAGTGACTGAGCTTGCTCTACAAATGAAATAAATGATCTAACAAAGCTAGCACCTTTAGGATGATTAGACATGCTTGGTGCAAGAGATTCTACCGTAGCCCAAAAGCGCCTAAAAGCGAGAATATGAGCGTTGTACATGTTATCGGGGAATAGACTCTAAAATGTACTAAGGCTAAGCTCACTCGACTCTACTTCTACATTTTGTGTCTTGCACCCATAACCATTAAGCGGGCATCATGAACTCTTTGCGACTCTCCATTCGGCAAAGCGTGAATATTCTTTGTTGAAATATCAATGACCAGTTGTGAACCTTTTGGACAATCGGACCCAAGTAATAGAAAAGTTTAAGATGAGAGTAAGCAAACTTACAAATCCCCGACCACTTTTTGTAAAGGCCTGGCCGATCATTGTAAACTTGCATTTGGAAGATAGGAAATGTAAAGTTGCACATAAGGAAGCTCATCAACAATTGCCCCAACCCCTCCATTCTTTGGACTCTTTTTTAGAGCTGCTTTGCATAGGCTGCTAGTGAATCTAAAGGCACAAGTCTATCTGGGCAACATTCAACTATAAAAGATACTCTTTAACAAATGATCCCGTCACGGTAGCCTATAGGTATGTTACTAGCTATCAATCCGCTATGTTTTTGAACCAAGGGTGTCGGTTCTTTGAAGCTATCAATATTGATGTCAAACTAGCCGTGTAGCTAGAAGTAATAATTAACACAACAAACAATCAAATGACTAAGACTGCTCTCCCAAGTGTGCTTTTTATATCCTCCCATGTTAAACACAATATATGACTTCAACTGATTGCAAACAATAAGAGCAAGAGAGCTTTTCAATATGGTGCGGCATGATAATGGAGTTAAGGTGAGCGAAAAAAGGGTTGAGAAGCTAAACCTGCATGAGCAGGGAGATGTAATAGTGATCGATATCTATTTTTCTTGCATATAAAGCCAATTATACTTTTCGCACAAAATTATGCGGGACAAAATGTTACCATAAAGTAGTCACAATTTGTTTCTTTGATTAAGCCCACGAAATTCGCGGTTCTTTTTATGCTCCAAGCGACCAAATGACAATTGCGGTGAAAATAAAAGCATCCGTTTGTAAGCCACATTGCAGCGATAAATGGCGCATAAAAGCCCATGCATGACCAGCGCGGATGTCCTTAATGGTACAACCACCACCATTCCGGATGTTGTATAAGGTTGTGTAATGTCCACCATCCTAGATGTTGTGTTAAGGTTTGTGTATAAGCTACACTTCTTTGTAGCTTGTCCCCATTGGAATCCTACCTCGGACATAAAGTTGACAATATATTTGTTATGGAAATTCATCCGTGAGAAAGAGGTTCTGGCTCTTTTGTGCCATGTAATTCCTTCATCCCAAGTGTACGAACGATATGGCTGGCATTCGATGCTTTAATCCCTCCCAATCAAAAGATTTATTAAGCATAAGTTGGACTTGCAAGCTCTTCTTTATACACATCAAGTACCTTTGGAATAATAATCATCTTGCAGCTTGTGCAACTTATTCTTGTTTCTAAGAATGGTAATGCTTCCAAAGCAGATGGCTTTTTGCCCAGATGTTAACAGACGGGGAAACTCCAAGCTCCATCAAATCCTACAAAGCACAAAAAGGAAATAATTCAAAAACAGAGGAAAAGGTTCCCATTAATTGTGCAATATACAAGCTCAATTTGCAATCCGGAAATATTATTAGATAAATTTCTCTCAAACCACAAGAGCCGTGAATATCTATCCGGAGTAAAATTCATTTTATCTAAGTGGTACTTTTAAAGTTTAACTGTTTTGGCTAGTGAAAATTTTGGAGTATACCAATGGCCCCATCAAAAAATTATAACTCATTTAAAAGAAGTTACCTCTAAGGCATTGAGAGGATCTCTTGCATCATCAAACGCCTGTGGAAGGTGATGCTTAAATTTCATTCTTTGCATGCCTCTATGATTGTTCTCATCTCAGTATAGTTGCTATCGTTCACCCTTGGGTAAAAAAAAATCTGAAGTTCAAACACTATGTTGATTCAAAAGTAAACACACGGCAATATACTTGAATGAAGAGACAATTAAAATAGACAAGACAATTTGCATGTCCACGTTTCCATCCAAGGTCGAGCTCAAACGCAATGCCTTGCACTCCCATTTTACCAACCATCTTCACATCTTCCAATATTACCTACATGAGCTTTTGCCATTTAGCCTATTCAAATGCCACTTATTCAAAGCACAAAGCTAACACCTACATCAATGTGCTGAAGTAATGTAGCGTAAATCTCCACCTCTAGGCCTGATCAAAGCGTGGATTGGAATTCGGACGGCATCCTTTACAGTTTTGATCACTGCAAATCACATCCTAAATGCTAAAGAAAAGGCTATTTCGAGAAAACATGGAGGGTTATGTCGTATTTCAGCCATAGCTAGGGGTTAGTCCGCCTTACGAAAGTCGAGCATAGTTCAAGCCGGCCAGCTCCGCCTACAAAAGGGAGATAGATGAGGAGAAAATTATAGAAAATGTAATGCCTGAGAATCATTGTTAAGAAAATGGGAAAAAAAATGAAAGCGGGAGGATGAAGGTCTTTGTCGAGGCACAAGGCGGGAACACTTCCATAAGATATCCCAAGCGCAGACCATAAGCGCCTCGACTTGGAATTTTCATGAATTTTTGAAGCCGTAGATGAAATCCAACAGCGGAAAAAACAAAGACCACCGCACAAAAATCCCACTGGCGACAGCGTGGACACTCTAGAATTGCTTCAAAGTGTCCACTTGCGTTTTTGTAACAAACATGCTAAAAAGAGCGCCAATGAAAAAAAAAGGGGGAAGAGAAAACAAATAGAATAGAATAGAATAGAATAGAATAGAATAGATTTTTTAGCGTCCATGGAGACCGATTGGCCTATGGGACCTAAACAAAAAGAGCGACAAAGCGTATTCTTGACATGTTTAAAAACCCCGCCCGAAGGTTTTCGAGGAAAAACCTTAGTAGGAATAATCTTATCGGCATTTGTACAATTGTATAGGACAGTTCAATACCGTCCCGGGAGGACATAGCGAGAACGTGCATCCATAACCTCTAGAGGTATGATCCCAACAAACCCCGGCGCCCGTATTCAATAACTCATGCAATGATTGGCCAGGCACTAGTAATCGAACATACTGCTCTCGGATATGGGCAAACGCGGGGCAGATCTGGAGGGCATGACATTCATCCTCAATGGCACTCTGGTGGCAACACTGGCAAAGCCTTTGCTCTCGTGCTTCCCGAGCCCAACGCGTCTGTCTCAATCGCGGCGGATGATGTGCACCCGTGCGAATGGAAGCTATAAGTCTGCGCTTCTTCATGGGCAACTGGGTGTATAAGTACTGGTGTGGGCCTCTCATGAGCCTAGGATTGACTTGATGCTGATAGTGTGCCAGCTTAACGTGCGTCAGAGCATCTGCATCCCAGAGCTTGCGAAGGAGAGTAGCATCTAGGTACAGCTTAAGTGCCTTGTGATCTTTCTTTGTCTTTACATGTATGCATCTGTTTGCCTGTACACCCTAGCATGAGAACCACTGAGCTTCCTTGTCCTTCCAGCAGGCTTTCAGGCGTTGGGGACCCATCGCCATGGCCAAAGCAAGGTTGGGCAAACGTGTATCACCCATAGCGACCACCTTCTGGAAGTAAATAATATGGCGTTCCAATGCAGCCCGTTGGAGGGGTAGAAAACTTGTCTCCTGGAGTAGGATTTGGTATGGAACTGTGGACTTTCCCCAAGGGCTCGTGCCAAGAAGGATTTATGCACCTGGAGGTCATTTCAGGTGTTGAGGGATATCAAAAAAGGAGGAAAAAAAAGCTTTTCTTTTTTTTTTTTTAGGGGGGGTTTGCTTGCCATGCGCATTTTTGCCTCCCCAATATTGTGCTTTCACCCTATAGCAAGATCATCAAGATGCTATAAGGTTTGAAACATATATACAAAAATAGTGTTAATTCAATACGTGTTCTGTACAATTAATACAGAGGGAAGAAGATGCTCTCGTTGTCTTGCATCATCCCTCATATAGATATGCGCCCAAACGAAATGTTTATGTAATGATTTATGTTGTGGAGAGAAAAAAGTTGGCCCCTTCTAGGCCTTGAGAAATATGGTGTGCCCATAACAACAGGTCACACTGTATTTATTGTGTTTAATATCTTCTTATATTATAATGTTACTAGTAATGGTGCCCAGCGTTGCTGGGCATAATTTGGAACCTGTAAGCGTTGGGAACCTGAGAACCTATGCATTTTCCTACAGTAAACTTCTAGGCCATTGGAACTTTGCATTTGCATACAATAACTTCTAAGCCATTGAATAATTTTGGGAGCTTGTATATTGCAAGTCCGGGCCATTGGGTCATTTTGGGAACCTGTAGATTGCAAGTGGCCATGTCTATGAGTTGTTGATGTTGTGTTCTAAATCTCATTAAGTCACTCTCTCTTGTTGCTTGTATATGAATGTGGATGTGTGGTGGCTATGATGTATTGCTGCTTGTATATGAATGTCAATGTGTGTTGTGGCTATGGATGCATTGCACGTAACCTTTTGAAGGCATTGCATGATTATGTGTAACCTGAGACATTTTGTTCATTATGTGCTACACCTTTATCTATAGCTACCTCTAGAAGTACTTTGCTCCTTTGATTAGAGCTACCTTTAAAAATACTTTAAAAATACTTGACATTTTAATTGTGTTTGCAAATAAATAATGAAACATGTGTTCGTCTATGGACAATCAAATATGAAAGATAGGGATGTGCCCAGCGTTGCTGGGCCTAATTTGGAGTACATATATTAATCCGGGATAGTGTAAGTTGAGAACTTGAAAATGTTAATTTGTTTTATAGCCTAGCATCTTCAATTATAGCGGCTCCTCAGAATCTTAAAATTATCTTGCGCCTTGCAGCATTTCTTCTTAAAAAAGCTTTGTAAGACTTTTACATTGATCCTGTAAAGAATAGGAATGTAGACAACGTTTATGTCCATGCTCAACATCGTTCTTATATGGCTAAGGACCTAGATTATCTTTGGTACCCATGTGACCAAAAGGAACTTCTACTCATGCAAAAGAAAGAGAAAAGGAAAGAGAAACGATCTACCAAACATGTGTTTAGGTGTTAAGAATCTTAAGATGTGTGCCTATGTATAACATAAATTGGGTATTTTAGGGTGCCAAGGCAAATTATACTATGTCTACATGCCCAATCAAGTGCATGATGTCCATCATACATGTGAAAGCAAAGCATTAAAAATACTTTGTTTGTTCTTTCTTTTTCATGAGCTTAATAATAGCATACCTTGTGCCTATATAAAGGTTTGTACCTTCTGGGATATCACAAAATGACATCCTACAGCTAGAATAATAGGAAGAATATTTTGCAAATACATCATTGCACCTGTACATGATGTTTCTCAATCTGCAGATATGTTAAAAAGTTCAATAAAAAACTAAAGAGAAGAATTTTATAGCTATTGGCTCTTTTCCATAGAAACAAAGCATGGGTTTTAATCACATGAAATTGTTTGAAGTAGACAACTAAGTGGGATTCACCTCTAACATGTATTTCATAACAGTCTTGTGTCTCCCAATAATTGTTCCAACCAAAGGTGTACAATCAATATTTGCTGAGCACAGTAGCACTTAATGCCATGAGATGTACGAATCTGAGATTGTTCAATGGTGGGTACTCCTAAAGTGTACAACAACTCATTGAAGTAAATTCTAGGAACGTATTACACTTCTATTAATTCTAGCAACGGGACATTACACAACATTAATCGTATGCTAGAGGATACGATTTGCCTAAAGGAATTTGGAGCCAAAGAATGATAAAATACAACTTCTCCAACTATCATAAAAGCATCTTACGGAACCTCACCTTTCCAACAGACTTCATGTACTTTTTACCTTTTGCCTGTAGATTAGAAATAGAAAATGTTAGAAGACTGTTTGGTTATTTCCAACTTAGGGGATGCCAATATTTACCTGTTTCTTCAGCGTTATTATATCACCAACCTAACAGATGTAATGTTGGTGTCAGTGGATGAAAGACTAAGTTTTTGAGTGCCAGTAATAGCATTTCACCAGGACTTTTTTTTTCTAGTGGCAATATTGCATTACTTGCTATTCCTTTCCAACCTATGCAAGCCTGCAGACCAAATTATTTTGACAAATTGTCCCCACCACCTGAAAACTTGAAAGATCAGGTTATCTGTTATAGTATTTTAAACATCTGGGGACCTTGTAAAATCAAAATGAGTACCAAGATGCTTGAAAAGGCGCAACTTCTAGTTGTATATTTCTTCCATACTTTTTCAAATGTCATATAGCAAAAACCTTCAGCAACTGGATCCTCTTTATTTTCTTGGTTATAAGGGGGCCTTCCTAGAACTTGAGCGATCTGATAAGGGAGCATTTCATCCCGCAATAAATCTGTAGATACATTTTTCATTGTAGTAGGGGCAAGAAAATTTACATTTGGCATAGGGTATGCCATTGTGAAGCAACATGACAGCATATTGTTTATGTTTATCTTGTGGAAAAACTTAGCTTTTCCAGATTGCTGCACATTACAACAGTGCTGAAACTTCTCAATAGTGTTTTTTTCTGTGCTGACCATGGCAATTTTGCAAAGATGAAATGTTGCCACCCATTGAAAGCAAGCATACTTTATTTGCTTCGTTCCAAGAGAAGCATGAGAAGCCAGCTATGTATATTGGCTTGAGAATGTTAGCTCCAGCTGTGTATTGGATACAATAATTGAATACCACGTATAAAACCTATGATAGCTTGCCATTTGCAAATTGGGAATAGATTTTGACCATAATGCCTTCAAATACAATCTCATCCTTGTATAGTAACATTGAACCTTGACGAATCACTGATGTTAACATCATCATGTAGCCACACAAATGAATAGATGGGGTATGGAATGTTAAACCTGATTGCATGTACAATATGGCAAAGGAATAAAAGCTGCACTATCCACTAATAAAGATTAGGAAAAGATATTCAAATCGGTGGAGCACAACAATTCGTACCTAAGAAGTAGAAGCTTCTTGTTAATCATGAGACAAATACCTTGTATTTTCGTTGAATTCAGCAAAACCCAGCTTCAGAATTTTGACTGCCCCAGTTCTGCTGCCCCAGATTGTCCCACCCGCTCCAGACCCGCTGCTCTAGACCCAGACCCGCTGCTGCTGCTACTGCTATTATATTTGCTACTGCACTCCAGGCTCGATGCGCCCAACCCAAACCATGCCTAAGCCAGGAAGAGGCATCGCCATGCCTAAGCCAGGAAAATTTGTAAGAGCAGGGATTTGGGAAACGGACTTCATTGGGTCAAATCCGAGTAGGTCGCCCTTGCTCTAGACGGAATGGTTCCGGCGGCCTGATTCGAAACCCTAAAGAAATCTAAAGAACAAAACCCGTTGAAAGATCAGCGCTTTTTGGCTTTTTTTTTTTTTTTTTTGGAATGATCACGACCGTCTATTCGAAGAGTTAATGTGGGCCGCCCGATCTAGGGTGCGGTCCATTACACAACATTATAATATAAGATACGTAAGTCTTGGATTGGATCAAGCTCTAATTTGAATGGTTGAGATCATCTGGGTGCATCCAAAGGCCGAGATTTATTGCACGGCTTACCACCACCGTGATTGTTCATGCTTTGATCTCTTAAGGGAAAAGGGTAAAGGAAAAGGGGGGAAAAGGAAAAGAGAAGAGGAAAGAGAGAATGGGAAGGGCAAAAGGCATGGGAAAAAGGGAAAAAAGAAAAGGGTGGGGATAAAAGAAGGTGGAAAAAGGAAAAGGGAAAGAAGAAAGAAAAAGGGAGGGGGAAAGGAACCTTGGAAAAGGGCACGAGGGAAAGGTGAAGAGGTAAAGTGGAAAAGGGAAGGGGAAAGAGCACGGAGAAAAAAAGAAGAGGGAAAGGTCGAAGAAAGGGGAAAAGGAAGGAGGAAAAAAACATGGGAAAAAGGAGGAGAAAAAAAGCAAAGGAAAAGGGAGAAAAAGAGAAGCGTTGAGGAAAGAGGAAAAAGGAAGGGAAAGGGCATGGGAAAAGGAAAAGGGAAAAGAAAAAAAAAAGAGGAAAAGGGAAGGGAAAAAGTGCATCGGGAAAAGGGGAAAAGTGAAAAGTTGGAAAAATGAGGAAAAGGGAAGGGACAAGGGGGAACAAGAAAAGGATGGGGAGAAAGGAAGGGAAAAAGGGCATAGAAAAAAGAAAAGTGAAAAGAAAGAAAAAAGAAAGGGAAAAAGGAGGAAAGGGAACCTGACAAAAAGGTCACGAGGAAAGAATTGGCAAAGGAGGAAAACAGAAAGAAAAAAATCCATCAGGAAAGGGAACAGGAAAAAAGGAAAGGGGAAAGGGAAGGGAAGCATGGGAGCGAGGGAGGGGAGGGAAAGGGGAAAAAGACATGGGAAAAGTAAAAAACAAAAGAAAAAGAAGGGGAGAAAAGAAAATAGAACTGCACAGGAAAAGGGGAAGAGGAAAAAGGTGGGAAAGGGAGGAAAAGGGAAGCATGAGAAAAATGGAAAGAGGAAAAATGGAAGGCATGGAAAAAGGGTAGGGAAAAGAGAATGCATGGAAAAAGGGAAAGGGAAAGAGAAAAGGGCGTAGAAAAAAGAGAAAAGGGAAAAGGTGGAGAAATGAGCAAAAGGGAAGGGAAATAGATTATCAGGAAAAGGGAAGGAGGAAAGGAAGGAAAGGGATGCGGAAACAAGAAAATATATGCAAAAAACGAGAGAAAAAAGGAAAAAAAATATATAGAGAAAATAAGAAAAAGTGAAATGCGAGATAGAGCAAAAAGGAAAGGGAAAGAGAAAGGGAAAGGGAAGGAGATAGGGTTTTTCTCACTACAGCCCAAAGTATTTATAGGCTCTCAACTTACGCCCAGCAATGCGGCACAATTATTAGTATGGTTATATTGTTGAATAAGCATTGGATTGAGGGAATTAGTTTCTCTAGAAATAAGTTATAGAGATGCAATATGTAGCACAAATTAATAATATGAAGTGTAATGGAAGCAAACATAATAGTAGACAAAATGTTGGACAAACATCTCAATAAAGGAAAACAACAATGTTAAAATACAAAGAGGACTAACTTGGATACACCTAGCAACTAGCAACGTGTGTCGATGTTCATATAAAAAAAACTGAAGATATGTCTCTTTATTTAACCTGTGCACTGTAAAACCTAAGATATATCTCTTTATTTAACCTCTGTGTTTTTTTCTCCTGCGGTCTTGCAAGCCAAGAGGCTACTTAAAATTAATTAATCAAGAGCCTTCTTAAAGATTAAGCACAACTTCACATGTTGATGCTCCAATTAAAGCTATGCAAAAATGGTCCTTAAGCCAAGCTCAAGCTCACTCTCTCTTTAAATATATTTGGAATTCTTATTGCTCTTAGCTTCTTTATTTGGCTGATAGCACATAAGAGTCTAACTAATTTGGTCTCCTTGTCTAAAAGATGCAATGTCTCAACTCTCTGCCATTCTGGTTGCCTCCAAGACGAGACTATGGAGCATATTTTTCATCATGGGGAAGGAAAGCCTGACATCTCTACTCGTGCAGAATGACTTTGGTCAAAGCATATACACTCATGGATCGACAACAAAGTTTTACAAGCAATACAATGAGTGGTTTGATGAAAACCTCAAAAACCAAAATTAATCCCATCTTCTTGCTCTTTAGCCTTCCAAATTGTCCCACATTTCCTGAATTTTGTCTTCCAAACAAGATCATTATCCTGATTTCCATCATTCAGCTATTAAAGATCATGGTTGGTTTTCTATTTATTTTTACAGGATCTTGAAGACTCTAGTTTTGGAGAGCTGTATTGAAAGCACTTGTCATTGAAGAACTCAGGACCTATCATCTTATTTAAGCAAAGCAAACTATGAGATACTCTTCTCAATTTTGATGTCATATTCGATACTCAACTTTCATGAGTGTCTTATTCCTTTACCCTGCTTTTTAGCAGATTGGTACTTGGATTGTATGGCTTTATCTAAGTAATGAAAAAAATCTACCCTTACTCTCTCTCTCTCTCTCTCAAAAAAAAAAAAAAAAAAAAAAAAAAAGGGGGTTATATAACGTTCAACTTATACATTCAACATCATAAAATAAGTCATCTAATGCATCCTCTGATAGTAATGCATTAGTCTCTCTTACCTCTAACTCATCTGCTTTTAAGGTTGTTAGAACATTTTCCCTACGCTCTAAAATATCAATGATACATCCCCCAATACGTGATCCTAAAAAATCAAAGAAAGCCATCAACGTGTCAGCACATACATCATTACTTCTCTCGAATATCTTTGTACGCAGGGCAGCGTAGAAGTACATGATCCTCATCTTCAAGTATCCCATCCTTTACACAATCTAAGCTTGTAAGAATGTCATTCCACCTGCCTAGTTCAACACCAAGCTGGTGTGAGCTCAGCCTCATCCTGCAGATGGCATGCCTATGCTTCATAGAAGTCCCCTCTGCCAAATACTTTGCCTCTTGCAATGTAGGATTAATATGGCCCTATAAAACTCCTTTTTGACTACCCCATCTCTCCATGTTCTTTGAAGAACATTCATTTTGACCCATGTGCGGATATCATCTTTATGCAAAGATAAATCATGAATATTCATCCCCCATCGTGCCATCCACAAAGTGGCATCAGCAAACCAACCCTTAACCGGTATCTCCTCCAAAGCAGGTAAACTTTCTTCAAGCATGTGCCTTTGCCTCCAGTGTGAGCGTCCCACATTCTGCTAACATCATATCATAGGGAGTTTGCATTTTTGTTCCAAGTTCAGACCAAATTTTTTTTTTTTGAACTTACTTCACATCCATACAAAACCATGGATTGGACCAGTGTTATATAAAGCATTCTTTTCAAGCTAAAGTTCCAAATCTCTGTTTTGGCACTATGCTGCATTGCATACAGTGCTTTGAGGCTACCATTTACTTTTGCTCCACTGCTTAGTTTTAATTTAAACTTTTATCCACTCATATCTTACAGTACTTGTAGCTATTGGTAATTTCTACAAGTTCACCTTGATAATAGAACTTTAAATGATCAGTCTTGTTTGCCCCAAACACAATCACTTTGGTCTTACTCATATTGACTTGCATGCCTTTTACATCACAAAATAATGAAAGCGCATCTAAATGCTGTTGCAACCCCTGTATGCTCCTAGATTGCAATACCATATCATCAACATATAAAAGTAGCATAAGAACATACCCATTTATAAGCGTTCCATCTCCACCATGGTCCTGCATCTAGCATTCAAGTTGGTTTATAAAAAGACCAAATAATGTAGGCAATAGAGGACACCTCTGTTTTACTCCCACATGCTCTCCATAAATTCATTACAATAATTTACATATGGAAAGGACAATTGAATCAGTACCTTTTCACGTAGCTAACCAACTGCTTGTCTATATTCAGTAGGAATGCTTAAATCATCCATTCTTTTCCATAGATTTTTTCTGTTCACTATCAAGGAGTCTCTGACCCGAGAGTAAGGCAATGAATTTTTTGTAAAGCATGGTCTTGGATGTTAAAACTAAAGCCACTTTCTTGGTGTATTTTTGGACGGTGGTTTTTCCAACATAAAACCTTTGACCAACATGCAATGGCATCTCACCATGAGCAAGAAAATAGAGTACCATAGCTACTGGCCTGACCTTCCGGCCTGGTCTGATCAGGTATGGCACAATAAGGCCAACCAGTTTTTCAAATGACCCTCTCTTCATTCTGTAAAACTAATGCCACATATCATCTTCGAATGAGGGAAGGCAATTCCAAGCATGATTGTCAATGTTATCCCATTGAGTGGTCTGTCTCGGACAAACCCAGAATCTTCTCGGCGGTCTTCGTAATCGAGATGTTGCAGCCAAGAGTAAGATGGAAGATGCACATGGAAAATTAGTGTTGTCTTCTTGAAAATCGTCTTCATTCACTATTGCCATAGGATCCTCGAGCTCGTTTTCTTGAATGAGATCCAAGCAAAATTTCTGCATTGCTAAACCTAGCACAATAGCCCTAAGAAGCATTGCAATCATACCTAAAATGACCGGATCCATGCTTGAATGTCGCTGTCGGTGATGATTTCCTGCCTCAATGACAGAAATCAACTTGAAATGGGATGCGGGAAGTCTGTGTGGGCGAACTCGAAATATCACATATCCTTCACTTTGAAGATACTCTAAGAGCTGATGGGTGGCAAGAAGTAAATCATATTTTTTTCACTTTGAAGATTGAATGAAGAAAGAATTATCCCATATGGGATGGCTAGTCGGAATCAAAGTGGAGGGAAAAAATCTGGCGGGGAGGAAGAAAACTGCCCGAAACGGCCGCTGTTAAGGCTCGAGAGAAGCTCATCTCTGATCTTCTCTCGAGCTATACTGTATAATTTTTGTCTCTCGCCGTATACGACGAGAGACAAACAAATTTCAAGCATGTGGCCGACCTAAGAGAGATTTTCACTAAGTTTCAGACCTAGATTAAATCTCGTAGTTTGTGATGTGTTCGTAATGTTCAAGGGGCCACATCTGTTCACCGAAATGGGGCACTAGAGTTGCTGGAACTATGGGGGTGAAAAGCTGCAGAAGAAGCAGCGCAAAAGAAATCTGCAAGCAAAAGAATACACCCCCCCCCCTCCCGGCGGCGGCCCATTTATGCAGATAAATGTTCCCTTAGGAACATTGTTCCTTTATTTCTATTATAAAGGTTCCAATGATGATGTTGCACATATTTTATGCTTATTTCACGGGATGTTAAACACGTATTCTAGTCATCTCATGTGTACAATGTAAACAATTTAGCGGGACATGCCATGATGCTAGAATACTTATCCATTATTTATTGACCTTTCAAGATTTCACGAGGTCTACTGCCTCTTCTTGCCCCCAGCTATCATCATACAAGGATAATATGTAGCATAATAACAGGGGGTTTTTTTTGTGTTTTTGTACGCTTTTCACAAAGGTTTTCCTAAGATTTCATGGCGTATTCGAATGGATGTACTAATGCGTACATCTAGAGTGCACCATTTCTTAGTCGTTGATTTAGCTTTTTTTTTTCAATGGTCCAACATCCAAGGGCTCACAACAAAAGCCCTCTTTTTATTTTAGGGGCTGAAGATGCAAGCCTCGTGGATAGAATTTCAGGGCATTCTTGCAAAAAATTAATGTTCTTGTGATAGAGTGGAAACAGATTTGGAGTGGCAGAGGATGATGCGGCCGGATTTGTGCTACATATTCAATATGTAGCAAAATAACAGGGGGTTCCAGGGGGATTTGATATAGATATAATTCTTGAAACCATAGACC
Organism: Isoetes taiwanensis; assembly: GCA_021234155.1. NCBI lineage: Eukaryota > Viridiplantae > Streptophyta > Lycopodiopsida > Isoetales > Isoetaceae > Isoetes > Isoetes taiwanensis. Next base: position 707,162 of record JAJEKV010000048.1, read on the forward strand.
ATATCCCTAAAACAATTCAATGGGTTATTATAAAAAAAAACATAGATTTAAGATAAAAAAATAGTCACATTAGCTCACTGGTTAGATTGGTTAAAGTAGTCTTATTAGGACATTGAGTTATTTTGGTAGAGGTTCGAATCCCCGTATTTCATATTCTAAAAGCTTAAGCGAAACCGTATAGAGGCTCGATATACCATCAAAACCTTAGGCAAACTCGTATTCGACATCTTAAAATCATAGGCGTCCCCAATCATAATTGAGCATAATCGAAAGCGAGAGGTGTCCGTGAGGCTCCAACATACGATGGGCCGTCGGATTGACAGATCCGACGACCGTGGTAGTCTAGGGTGCACCTCGCCTAGGGTCCATGGCATGGTCCGGTAAAGGCAACAATGTGTTGATATTCTTATTTACATGTGAGCAAATTTTAAGTGGTGAAATTGCCCCCGGAGCTTGGCAAGCGAGGTCAGCAGAATATTGAAAGCAAGCCGCCAACGACATCCCTAACTTGTTCAGCCCTCGCAAAAGTCCAGTACATTTAATCCGTTCACCGCGGACCGAGCATGTTTTGCCTTTGGTCGGCCGGAGTTGGGGCCCCGATTTTTTGTGCGATGTGCATGTAGGCTTTAGTACAGGTTATTCCATGATTTCATTGAGCCGGTAAAGGCGAAAAAATGCGCGGTGATGTTTGAAGGAAGCGGATCAATGTTGTAACTCTCGAACTGGAACTTCGGCATTTACAAAGCTCGTTGCGGTAGAGTAGCAAAACGACATTTGTTTTAGGGTTGCAAATGGCGATGCGCAGGAGCATTTAATCCGTTCATTTCGCTGCGGACCCGAGCATGTTTTGCCTTCTTGGGTCGGAGTTGGGGCCCTGTTTCTTTGTGCGGATGTGCATGTACGCTTAGTACAAGGTTATTCCATGATTTCATTGAGCCATTAAAGACCCAAAATGCGCGGCGGTGATGCGCAGGGCGATGCAGGAGCTGAAAGCTATGTCCGCAAATCTTGGGCACTTTTCTATAAGATCAATCCGGTAGATATTTGATTTCTCCTCAAGCTGACTTATGCGGCCGCCTCAAGCAGCCCCTTATGCAGCCCCAAGGAGTGCATTAACGTGATCACATCGCCGCAAGTAAAAGGCCAAGTATGCAAAATGGAAAATGAGTCGATTGCCACTTTTTGGCTATGCGAGACTTGCCCGACTATGGCTACCATAATAACATGATGCTTAACATGATCAATTCGATGGCCCTTGGGATGTTGACATGGTCGGATCTATTGAAGACATGGATTCTTCCTTAATCCTTGCTTTGAAACAGTACTCTGAGATCTCGAACTCTCACTCTCTTTCTTCTACCATGGCAAATGCTGGGATTTACGAAAAAGCCTTTCATCTTAGAGTTGATCAAATGATGTTCAAACATGTTAGTTTTTAAACCTAGGGTTCATCAAAATTCTTTTGAAAATTTTGTGCCTTTGGAGATTTTGGAGCATATGATTTGCACGGCAAATTGCCGAATAATTACAAGCATCATGTAAGTCTCGTGGCCTCCCTTTCCATTTCCATTGCTGCCTTGTAATCATAGCATATTAAGTTTGTAGCTTCTCAACATTCTTATTTGCATGTTGGAAGCATGATTTTTCATGCTGCCTTTCTATATAATTTCCATGTACCATCTTATTATATGTTTTGCATCATATTTGTATTTCTTCTTCAAGACTTCTCTTAATTGTTTATGATTTACAAGAAACTTATCTAGCGGCCGCCGCGAACGTTTCTCTTCCCCTTGGCCGCTGCGAAAATGACATGGTCGCAAAGCTTCGGTTGCAGCTAAATCAAATCAGAGAAATCGTTGCACAGAGTTTTCAGACAAAACAACAAAATCTTTCTCTTGAAACATTAGATGACTGTTGCATGCGTTATTGATCATGATATGCCTTATGGCTTGCAGCTTTTGCATACGACATTGGGCATGGTGGTATATTCTTCATTTCTGGAGCTAGACCCAGAACCAGAACCAGAACCAGAAGCCTCTCCTTGGTAATCAGATCCACTCTTGCCTTCTTCCAGAGAATATGGTGCAACAGAATTTGTTCTGCATCAAAAACTCCTCATTTAACAACCATTCCCTATTTTTTTTGCTTGAAGAATGTAAAGCACCATTTTTTCATTGTCATCGTAAAAAAAACACATACCTTTCTCTTCGTTTGTCCAAAAATCGTCTTAGTGATGCTCTTCTGGCCTGGTTTCCTGTTAGATTTCATGTAGGAGGTCATTCATTTTTGGGCCCTACTGAAGAAATGAACCTGTAAAACTGAAAAATAAGCACTTACCACAAGGCACCACGTTTCCAGGAGGGATAGTTGTATGGATAACTCTAGGTTTGACATCCTTGTTTTCTTCTGCAGATGTGGGCGGCAGAGGGGTTTTTTCAACATTAGCAGTAGATCCGACAGCTTTTAATTCCGTACTCTCTTCACTGCCAAGCTTAGCCGTTGTTGCGACTTCTTTTTGGGCAAAAGCGGAACCACGAGAAGCAGAGAGGATTTTTAAGAAAAAGCTTGTTTGTAAGAAACATTACAGCTTTTGCTGTATAAACAACAATCTAGCTCTTTAGACCCTAAATATTACCCTCTCAAATCTCAAATCCACTCACCACATCCTCCGGAATATCCTTTGTATATGTTTGCCGAGCCTTTGTAGAAAATTGTGAGTGGAGCTTTTGTTTTCTTGGCTTCCCGCCGTCCGCCGAGAGTCGCATTTGTTAGAATATTCCCTTGAAAGCTTAGATTATGTGGCAAATCTGCGAAGATGACACCTTCTTTTGGTTCTTCTTTTAGAGTTCTTTGCTTGCCGACTTCATATTAAGATGCAGAGGACAAAACCGGGCAAATGTGACCCAAAGGAAGCCATCATTTGGGACGAAATGAAGCATATTACAAAAAAAAAGCCGTTGTGCCTTTACTTTGAAGGAAATCGCCATGAGAGAGGACATGGACCTTGATGCGGTATGCAAAATTTCTTTGCTTCATCCCTAATCTACACATGCCATCAATGAGGAGGCGCGATTCGCCAAAGCGTCGCCGAGTTCCATGCAAATAAAGATCCAGAATCGGACTTTGCTTCCAAGCAAGCAAAGTAATCCTGCATTCTATTGCACCGCCATAGCGGCGATGTGTGAGAGCGAAGTTCGCCGGAATGGAGCAGAGGAAGTGGAGATCAGGGAGCGGAGCGGATTCTTTGAACAGAAACGTGGCATCCCTTGATGTTTTTTCTTTTTTTGAATTTGGAAATGCAAAAAGAGCATACGTGTCGACCCCACGGCTATCCTCAGCCCAGAAAAAATACTTCCTATTTTTTAAGAACAGAAATGTTACTGCTTTATATATGGTATGATAATTTCTTTTGTCTTGCAAACATATTCTAAATCCCTCACAATGGCATTTAAGGAGGATATTACTCTTTATTTGACACTCCAGAATCCCACTAAATCTAATCATCATGACAGTCTTCCTACTACTTTGGAACTAGATAATCATTTCCTAACATGTTTGTATTCGAGTGACACTTATAAGTGACGCGATATGATCACGTTAATGTATCACATTCAGTCTTGATGTTATTGTGCTTTTTAGTAATTAATATTTAGTCCCATAACATTTATCTATGTTTGCGTTAGTTAGGGCCCGAAGGGCCCAAAAAAAATTTTAATATAACAATCAACACACAACTAACACAAACCATTGCATTTAACACATATTAATTAAAATCCCCCTTAAACCCCCTTTGGTTTGGGTGCATATTCACGGGGGTTCACGTAGGGGGCGTGAGCTCAAAACTATATTTACAATACATGTACAAAATTAACACCATTAAGTACATTCTTTAAAACCTTATAGTATTTTGCAAACCTTAATATACAGTATACAAAAACTTGTACATGCATACCCCACAAACGAGGATCGTTATGTACGGTCCAGATCTTGGAATAAAGGGTAAATATGCCCATCCGACAACTCTCGTTGCCCGGAGTAACCCCCCGTGTGAATATGCACCCAAACCAAAGGGGGTTTAAGGGGGATAATATCCCTATTAACATGCAACTTAGAGTTATAAAATTCTAAAATATTGCGATCAAGTTGACCAAGTGAGAGCAAAGAAAAATTGGCCCCGAACCCCACGTAATGTTCCCTTATCTCTCCCGAAATCCAGGTAATGTTCCAATATATCCCTTGAAACTAGGTTTGGTTCGGGAAATTTCCAAAAAAAATCCCGAACCTAAGAACTAGGGATAATGGAAAAGTGCCAATTTCTCTCTCAATTAGTGGAACTAGGGATAAAGGAATATTACGCGATTTCTCTTCACTTTCACTTGGTCAACTTGATCGCAACGTTCTAGAGACATGCTAAGGATGTTGACCTAGCTAGGGGCAAGATGAGGGGGCAGACCTCGTCAAATCTTGAAAGGTCAATCAATAATGGATAAGTATTCCGGCATGGCCCTTCTAAGTTTACCTAATTATAAAAACAGTAAAGGTAAGGTAACGTCATGGCAGTTAAAGCATTGATTCTTGAAGACAACTTCAGAGTGGATTGGAACTAGGAAGATGCGGGCTTGAGCTCCGGTGAGTAGATTTTATCTGTAGATTGTGCGAGAGTTTTCGATTTCCATGTGTTTTTATGCCCCGAATTTGGTGATTTCATGTTCCAAGTACAATGTCTGGCCTTCCATCCACCAGCTAGTAATTTCACCAGCTAGTATCTTTTTTGCTTTTCTTTCATTGAAGGACTGCCAGTAAGTTACCTATAACTTACCACTTCGTAATCCACTCGTCATCCCTGCAGTCGGAACACCACAATTTGCAGCACCGACACTGACTCAAAAAGGAAGAAATGAAAAGAGCACTTAATGTCAGGTTGGTCTTTCTCTACGATTTGCACCACAAGTTATTTTTCCTTGTGATAAAACGGAGTTAAGAAATTTGCTATAAATACACATACCCTTGAGAAGTAGTAGTGATAATCCTGATTGGGCGTCGTGCTTTTCTTAGTAAATGGGAAAACCTTGTGAAGCTTCTTGTTACCTGTCAGGCCTGTTGAACATGAAGAGCATTATATTCTTATTTCTTAATTTCTCACTCACTGCCCTGGTGCTTTATCATATTATTGATTTAAAATTTGGTTTTTCATATGGATGGCATTAACGGTAGGAAAGTGTCACGAAATCTCTTCCGTCAGTAGGAGTTAGAATGAGGAAGCTAGAAATGTAATTTTTAGAGTGTCAATCAAGTATCAAGTTCCTTATCAGAGTTTCTTCTACAGTTTCCGCTGTTCCCAGGACCATGATAGAATAAGAAGCACGCTATAACAGATTTGTACTCAAAGAACAATAAAATTGCAAAATTCAACATCACCACCAGTATAGGTGGGCTTTTTCATCCTCACTGTAACTTGAAAATGAATACCATTCCAGGAGTGAGCTTTGTTATCTAATTAATAGTCATTATATATATCTTTAGGTGAAATCCACTCGGGAAGAAGGATATGCCAAAGACGCCATTTAAGATTATATCTTTGTGTATTTACAAAATACAGCTTGCGGGGATGTGATGAAGAGGCCAGAACCATAAATAAAACTCCATTGAAATAACTTGGTTCTTGACAGTGTTGTCATTGTCAAATTAGTTTTGTTTAAGAGTTTGCACTTTGCAAGCAGACAGTGCTCCATTGCTCATTAAAAAATGTTAATCTCTAAAATCAGATTTCAAAAGCTGCTAAAGCTGGGAAAATATAGTCATCAGACTACAAAACCCCCGTCAATGCTTCATGTCTCTGATTTCTTTCCCACAATGGCGCCCAATTCTTCTACAATCAATGACATCCCTTCACCCTTCGCATTAATTGTGCTTAACCAGCAATTGCCTCGCCTCACCCCGCACCTTTGGAACAAAGGTGAGTTCTCTTCTCATTCTTCATTTTCTAAGGCATCAGTGTAGTTGGTAATAAGGTGACAAGGAAAAATCTATTAATATTGATGCCTTGTTACTACTGTACAGCTCGACTCCGAATTTGTGCTGATGGAGGAGCCAATAGGCTTTTTAATGAGCTAGCTGCGCTGCTGAGAACAGATGATGAAGAAGGCGTCCGGCAAAGGCAAGGGTTTATCTTTATTATCTTTTAACATTAATTTTGTTCTCTCTATGAAGTTCCTTCCTGTGTACATAAGTCCTCTTTGCTATAAATCTTATAAAAGAAGTAATTCCCTGCAGTTTTGACAATTTGGAAAACACTGAACTGCAGAAATGTTATCAGCATTGAAGAACTAAAAGTCCTCTATTGCTAGTGCCTGAGACAACATTATAAAATTTTAGAGATACAACACAATATAATGTGGGATATCATAGATAGCAATGCAAAATCACTGGTAGCTCATTTGGTAGAGCTATTTTTCAATGGCTTAAAAGTTGATACAACGCAAAAGAACTGATGGCTCAATTGGAAAAGTATTTTTGAATAACTTTATGTTGGTCTTTCATTTCCTAAAGCTGATGGAAAAAAATGCCATAAAACTTCTGATGATGACCATTGAGTTGGTATTCAGGATCTAAACACTTACAACAAATAGATCAAACCAAACACTTTCAAGCCATAGATCAAAGCATGAAGCTGAATACCAGACGTCTTGTTCCCTATGACTTAAGAAGGAAATGCATGTTATAGCAACCCTTTAAGGGTCTGTTTATCATATGGTCATTTCTTCACAAACTCCATTGCCTTGACGAGCAATTTGTTATTTATTTGAGTAGATATATTCCAGAGTATATAGTTGGAGACTTGGATTCCGTTGATAAAGATGTCAAGAAATTCTATTCTCTTAAGGTATTATAACGATTCTTGTCTTGCTATTAATGTATTTCACACGGTTTTACTGTGAGAATGTTGGTCTATCAGAATGCTTCTGCTTGGGTTGGTTTTGCTGTTTCCATGAGTCATAAGGCAGATACTTGCCAATGCAGACTAAGCTCGCGTGGGCCTTAAATATTTGTTAAATATCTACACCAGACTGGTGATTATGGAGAAAGGCAGTGCTTGTATTTGTAATTGTTTTGACAAGGTTTTCGTTTACGTTTTGGATGGAACAGCAAAGAACTGCACAAGATTTAGCAGTGCCCAAGTAGTAGCTATGGATAGATCTTATTTGTAACTATGGTGCAACTTCTAATCCTTTAGAATTATGCAGGACACGGTCATAGTCAACAAGTCAAGTGATCAAGATACCACAGACTTTCACAAGTGTGTTTCTTATATCAAGGATAACTTCGGGAAAGAAAAGGTCAGTGTAGGTGGGCTCGTATCCAGGTCGATGGTCTAATACCAAAACATAGAAATGTTTGCAGCTCAAAGTAATTGTTTTAGGAGCATTTGGTGGAAGATTTGCTCACGAGATAGCAAACCTCAACGTATTGCACTCTTTTCCCAATATTCGTATGGTGCTTGTGAATGATAAGAATCTGGCTCTTCTGCTTCCTAGGCACCATAGTCATGAAATAGTTATAAATTCTGTCTTTGAAGGTCCACATTGTGGAATTATCCCTATTCATGGGCCTTCAACGAGTACCACAACGACAGGACTTCGTTGGAATTTAAGTAAGACTTTTTGTTTGTTTGCATGACATGTCTATGTGCTGCTACATTTCGCTAGTTTGCATGTTATGACAGGTAAAACTGCCCTGGCATTTGGATCCCTGATTAGCACATCTAATATGTTGGAGGGAGAAAGGGTAACAATAACTTCTGATGCGGACTTACTTTGGACAACAGAACTGAAGGGTTTTGAGATGTGAAGGTTGCCCTTAAATATCGCATGTACTATTTGTCATTATTTTGCGACAAACAGGAACCACCAAAGGAGGCTTCATGGAAACATTAGTGTTGGTGGCCTCACCAACATAACAACATCATGTAAAATCAGTGAGACAATAATGAAATAACACAAAAGATGACTTGGCATCATAGAAAGGGCAAAAAAATCTGTCACTTAAATGAATGCGTTCACAACTCTAGGCAGGGTTGGAATTTGAAGGCTGCAAGCCTTGCAAGACCCCAAAAACCATGCAAAATAAAGTCCAAAAAAAAGTAGACCTTCAAAAACAAGTCTACATTCCGTAGCCTTGCAAAATGAAAGTCAAAAAAAAATTTGCCATGCAACAAAAAGTCTACTTTTGGCATAGCCATGCATTTATACCCCTATTTTTATTTTAAATATATATGTATTATATACGTATTATGTATCAACCAACCATTGTACTATTACGATAGATACCATATATACTAGAGAAATAAAAATTGGTATATATAAATAGTAACAAATTCATCATTTACATTATAGCATTATAATTATGGTTTGGCATGGCGGCAAGTAATATTGCCAACCGAAATTTGGATTCTAAAAAATTTCATTTGCTTGCTTTATGATATTGGGGGAAAATTTTTTCCTCTTTTCTTTCATTGATACTTCTAACGTCGATGACTGTGCGGCTCTAAATTGTGTCCCGAATCATTAGATCATGCCTCGAATCCGTCAAATCATGCCCCGAATCAACAGGATTGGATCAACTGAATCCATTTGAGCAGCCAAAATGCATGAAACAAACTCGAATACAGAAACTTTGAATCGATTTGGGCAGCCAGAATACAAGACAATGCTTCTTGCTGAAGAACGAAATTTCAGAACTATAAGTTGAGTCCGGGAAGAGCTGAAATTTATTGATGTTCATACAATCTTTATGTGTTAAATATTGCGAGTGCATTGTTACGTTTAAGTATTTTAAGAAGAAAAAAAAATTAAGGCCGCGCATTGTTACTTTTATGCTAACAATGCAAATGAATTATGCCATGCAATTTGAAAGTCCACTTTTTAGGGTGACCTTCAAAAAAAGTAAGACAGCCCTTCAATTTCCAACCCTGCTCTAGTGCCTCATTTGTCTACCAATCTTTTAAACGAAGGGATATTAAAAATAATTACCCGATCTTCTAGTACTTATGTATGCTGATGATGCTTCACTTATGGCACATACGGCTGCTAGTATGTAGCATTATTTACATGCTCTGCATACTTTTTGTGAGAACACAAATCTGCGCGTTTCAAAAGACCGAGCTCTTACTAATTCAGTCTTCTCAGCTATCATTCCAACCTTGGCAATAATAGCCACGAAGTTGAAGTTGTCGATAGATGTAGCTTGGTGTAGAATTCTGCAAGAACACACTCTGGTATCACCAAGCACGTGACTACTTGTTGAAGACCACTCTATGCATTCACGCAGAGGTTCATGGTTGGTCACGGAGATCCCACCTGTTTCGGGCTTTGGTAGAGCCCGTTTTACTGTATGTTCTGAACTGTGGGGGCCTGCCATTAGTGCTAGTGCTTGGGAGAGCTTAGAACAAGTGCGAAAACCCTTTTTGGCACTTACAGCTTATGAGTGAAACTACGACGATGAAGTGCCATATTCACTATATAAAAAGGTGCATCACATGAACGATGATAAGAACCCCTATTCTAGCGATCCTTTCTTTCAAGATCTACACGGGAAATAAAAAATTCGGCAAAAAATAGGCAACGAGATAGAGAAGGTCACGGCCAATTTGTTAGATCTGGAAAAAAAACCCCAGAGATCGATCCTTTCATAGTAAACAAGGCCTCCCCTTCCTTTCGTTTTAGTTTTCATTTTGCGTTGGCTATGGCAATGGCCGAAGTCCTCATCCTCCTTATCTATTCCGACTATATATGAGCTTTTTCCAGCATCTCGTGCTCTATCATAGACAGAAGCTCCACGCCAAAGCTTCTTTCAAGGAAAAAAAAAGAGGGGGGGAGGGGGGATCCCGTTTTCATTTCTTGCCCTTTTTTCCATTCTCCTTCCTTTGTTTTTTCTTCGCATAGATATGGTGGCTATGTTAGGGGCAAACGATCTGGATTGGATGGCGCTTGACCCTGGGAATCTTATTGTGGGCTTAAATCGGGAAATAAATGTTCCTATTTCTTGCTCTTGCATCGACGACATTTGGCACAGTAGCAATACTGTTGTGTACAGAGTGAAGGTCGGAGTTACTCTGCATAGTATTTGCACTGGCAAATGAGATGCATGATGGAAGCCTGATTAACATTTGCCCTATGGTTGTCATTATTCCATCAGCACCACCTCCATCTCCATTGTTCTTCTCACCCATATTGTCAAGCCTGCAGATACGACTCTTCACATTGCCAATGATTATGAAACAACTCTGTAACAATTTCTCGCCCTCAACAACATGAATAATGCCTGTTTGAGCAGATTTTGATCCAGTGTAGTAGATGCAGACATGGTGTTGCCAGTGGAAGGCATATCCTTACAAAGGATCACTTTGTGCATTGTAGTTGTAGCAGTCCAAGCGACTAGTAAGCATCCATCTCTACAACACAATTCTTGCACTGCGACTCGCATGAAACCAACAAAGCGCCCGATAGATAGGCTTCTCATTCATCTCAGCAGATTTCTACAATGGTGGACAGTGGATAGCCGCACACATGCGAACTACCCACGAAAAATAAAGGGAAAATCCAATTATATCATTTGGACCCCAAAAACAAATACAATGCTAATAGATGAGTGGCTGATGTACCTGCCGAAAGCTTATCACCGGGATTAAAAAACCCCGCCCTTTCGGGTTTTCAAGGAAAAACCCTAGTGATAAGCCTTCGGCAAGGGGCTTAGACAAATGTAAGGCATAGAAACGCTCCCAAAAACCCCCGCATGGAGAAGTCAAAATGGATGGCGCTCGCCACCTGCACATCACCAACACAACAAACGAGAAACATACCAGAGAATAGCATCACCCAGTGGGTGGAAAAAAAGCATCACCCACCGGGTGGAAAAACATGATAAACAGAACTTGTACAAAATATAATAAACAAAGAAGGGGGGGAGGGTGGGTTCAAAGAGAATAAGGTACTGCTGAGAGAAGAGGAAGCGCCGAGGAAACGTCGATGAAGAACTCCGCAATAAGTAGCAAACGCCCAACCTGAAGAACGGCCCAAAACGCATGAGATGCATGCATGCGACGCATGCAATGAGATGCATGCATGCGACGCATGCAATGCATGCATGCTCGTCTTGAGCAAGAATGCGGATTCGCTACGCGAATCGACGACATTCTTGCACTGCGACTCGCATGAAACCAACAAAGCGCCCGAATACCAAAGGACTTCCTTAACAAACGAGGATCGAGGACGAAGGTCACAGGATGAAGGCTAAAGGCCGAAAAGGACAGCAGAAAAGCAACGCCAAATTGGCCAAACCAGGCGGAAGAAGCCCCTCCCCTGCCTGGAAACAAATCAAAGAGAATAAGGTACTGCTGAGAGAAGAGGAAGCGCCGATGAAACGTCGATGAAGAACTCCGCAATAAGTAGCAAACGCCCAACCTGAAGAACGGCCCAAAACGCATGCGATGCACGACGCATGCAATGCATGCATGCTCGTCTTGAGCAAGAATGCCGATTCGCTACGCGAATCGACGACATAGTCTAGTCTAGTCACGGACTCTAAATTTCTTCTGTTTTTAAGGAATATATTGTACATCTGCAATATATTTTGAGGCTTCATATTTATAGGTTCCCTATCGAATTTTCAGTTTTTATGATGCATGGTGCCTTGGAAACAACATCGGGGCTTGTAGGTGCATTTTTTAAATCTGGAAAGCCACATTTAAAGTATCTACATTTATCAAAGGCTTGTTCTTTAACATCCATGCATAAAAGGGTCGGATAAATGGATCCTATAAATGGATCGGATTATATTATCTGAAGATGCACTTCTTTGAGCAATAAATGGTATGGTATTACGATATCCGTTCTAGATATTACTTCTATGGAATGTTAACTGGCACACAGAGCTATCAAATCAATGTGAAAGCAGGACATAGATGTACCTGAAGGTGCATATTTAGTTTGTCCAGCGATTTCTTTTTTGTCTGTCTCATCTTCTCCACCGGTTGAACTGTAAACAAGCTTGATAGTTTGAACAAACATTGCTTTAGAAATATAACAATGGAGGCACTAAACCATGTTACACAAGAAGATATGGCATATTTAAAGCATGAAGAGGTAGGAGTGCTGAAATCATGGAGTATTTGTTTTGATTGTAGCCATTTCTAGGTGCCTGCTTAATTTTTTGTCTATGATTAAGCATTGCAAAATTTTATTCTTCTCAGTAGTGCACTGCAACCTGTCTTCAGTAAGAATGGAATTGAATTGAGTGTTTTTATCGTCTATGTAGAGCAATCGGTCTATGGGACTCAATACAAAAGCACAACAGGCATATTACTGCACGAATTAAAAAGTCCCCACCCCGAAGGGTTTTTGAGGGAAAAACCATGGCAACAATATGACTGATGATAAGCTGTAAAAATATACATGATGAAGTATATATATACGTTAAGTGTTCGTCTGAGGGCATATCTGAGCCCTCATATCCATTACCTCCTGAATGTATGATCCCAGTGATCGCATTGAAGCCTGCTCAGTATCATGTGTAGCGGCTCCTTGGGCATCACCAACAGAGCGTAGCGTGTCCGAATCTGATTATACGCCGGGCAACTCTGGAAGGCGTAAGGTTCATTCTCAATGGCTCCTATCTGATAGCACTAACAAAGCCCGTCCTGGCATGGCTCCCGAGAGCCACCTTCCTGAAGTTCATGTCGTCTAAGGTAGAATTTTGTGTTTTCTATTTCAAGTTCATAATCCACCCTTTCTTGTTTGGGCATCAAGCTGAGGCTTCGTAGACAAATATTACGCTGGTTGTCACATATGACACATAATCCATCTAAGACATTTTTCGAAACTTAATACAACTCAGTCAAATCTTATGAGATGGAAAAAAAGATTCACATATATCTGCAAAGAAGATGCAAACTCAAATATCTTTCTTTATATCGCCCACTATAGTAATATACGAGAATACTGAAAAAACTTACAATTAACCTGCCACATTCCTCATTGTGTGCTTGTTCCAAATCTTGTCACTGGGGTAAAGAATCTCTTACCCTTTTATTATTTTTTTTACTTCCAATTGTGGCTTGTGTCAACCTTTAGAAGGCCATGCATTAATTCTTTCGTTGGATGAATTCTTTATCTATGCACATTGGAACACTGAAACCATGCCCAACAGAATGTGTGTGTGTGTGTGTGTGTGTGTGTGTGAATGTGTGTGTGTGTGTGTGTGTGTGTGTGTGTGTGTGTGTGTGTGTGTGTGTGTGTGTGTGTGTGTGTGTGTGTGTGTGTGTGTGTGTGTGTGTGTGTAATTTCATATCATATGACATGAGAGAAAGCCACTTAAATTCATAAACTCATCATGGAACAAGTGCATCATTTGGAGTCATACCATAAAGTTGCATGAAATAATTTCCATTAAACAGCTCAACAAATATGTTTGCAGCATGGTTAAACTCATCAAGTTCATAAGTGCAAGTTTATAAATGTTTACAAGAAGGATCTCACCACATCCTTAAATTTCAAAGAAGGATCTCACCACATCCTTAATTTCCAATGCATGTATCTACATTTTTGCTCAAGGGTAGAGGCGTGGTACCTGCAGACCATCCAGGAGCTTAAGTTAGTATGAGAATAATAACTAGACCTGGGAACTGCAGGTGTCATAGCCACCACCCAGTTGTTATCCATGTCAAAGCTAAAATATAGATAAAAGCATAAAGTAAAGCTTAAGAATGCTATTATCATTAAAACAGAATTTTCAGAATAGCTCTCTTGGAATTTTTCAGACAATTTTACCACCCAACTCTATTCTCTCAGCCAAACGTGCATTTCATCTGGCATGTTTCATTGTGAAACATTTTTACTATTTGTATTCAATCATCTAGCATCCTTGCATGTATTTCACAAGGTTTCTGCTGAAAATTAATAGTGACGTGGCAAAGAAGCAAAATTGAAGCAATTACCTCAGAAATGGTCAAGCAGAAAGAAAAGGACATCATATTTTTAAGAAAAGAAGCAAACCGATTTGAAAACTATGGAGAGGTACAACACATAATAAACAAAGAGGCATAGAGAAGAAGATTTGGTACAATCAAGAACAAACAGACTGAAAACAAGACAGGTGAAATTGCTGCAGCAGAGTCATGTTAAAAAGGCAGGGAGCAGAATACACTGAACCTAAAAGCAGCAAGTGAACTACGGGAAAAATTAGAAAACCAAGGGGAAAATGCCACTACTTAAGCAATGCGAAGCCATGAACAAATGTTAGACACAAGCATAGCAAAGGCAATAATAAAAGGGCAAAAAATCAGCAAGAAAGGATAAATCTGCAATTAGCAAACAAATATGACCTGGAAAGATGCAAGGAACAGGAATACAAGGAACCTCATAGGAAGGATCAAAAGCTAGAAACAAACGAAAACAGCAGAGCATGAGAACCTTTGTAGTTATATACAATGGGTAAAAAATCAGCTAGGCAAATGAAAGGCAAGGGAGCAGATTACACTGAACCTAAACGCTGCATGTGAACTATTGGAGAAAGTTAGAAAACAAGCAGGGAAAAGCCAAGACTTATATATGCAAAGGCCTGCGCAATTGTTAGACATAAGCACAGCAAAGGCAAGAATAAAAGGGCAGACAAATAGCAAAAAAGTCAGCTCGACAAATGAAAAGCAAGGTGCAAGAAAATAGAACAGGTGAAAAAGTTGCAAAAGGAAGCCAGCTACAACAAGCTGAGACAGTAAAACTTGATCCTAAAAATAAACCAAAGGAAGAAAATGCAAAGGTAAGAAATATACCCAGCAAAGCAATCAACACAAAAGATTGTTAAAATTCAGCCACATTAAGGCAAGAAGAAATTAGATACAGAAGCAACATGATCAGAAAATTATGGAAAGAGCCAACAATAAGTTCAAGCAAGAATGCATGTTGCACAAACACTAAAAATTATGAGACGTTCCACCTGCAATCATAGTACCTCAGACGTGACCAAATTCCCAAACAACAAGGTAACAAATTGAAAAACACAAAGACAGGAAAATTAGAAGGCAGAGGAAAGGGAAAGTTATAAACATAAACTGTAAAACGTTTCAACAAGGAAAGGAAGATTAACCTATTCAATCACGTCACAAAACAAACCGAAGCATCCACTTACCTTATAGACGTCCAAGAATGGAGAACGGAAACGAAACGCAGAGCCCAACAAAATGGCGAAACGAGATCACCCAAATAAAGGAGGCAGGATTAAACAACAAGAGGGCAAGTTTAAAAGATATGCGGGAAAGCAAGGGTAAAGAACCCATAAGCACGTCTAACAGACTTCTAAAAAAGGAACCACGTTTTTTAATAATAAACAAGGGTGAAAGAAGAGGACAAACTAAATAAAGCACACCCGACAAAGGAGAGCAAAAAACCGGTTAGCCAATCAAACACATAAATAGGAAAAGTTCAAGAATAAGAATAAGGAAGGGCACGTCCAAAAAAGAAAAAATTTTTAATAGCCCACAATGGTGGGACATGAAAATAAATAAATAGAATACAAAAGGGAGCAAGGCTTAAAGGGATAATAACTAGGCCAGAAAAGCAAAAGGGATCTACATGAAGGTTAAAGAGAAATCATGTTTAAAAAGCTACAATAAAAAAATGTAAAAACAAACTACCACTTAAACAAAGGAAATAATAGACCAAATCAATCTCGCCACTAGAGAGAGAATCATTGCAGTAATTAGTAATAGTACAGAGAGAGCGAGATAGTGCGGGTGTGTACGAGAGAGCGACATTTGTGTGTGTGTGTGTGTGTGTGTGTGCACATTTTGTGTGTGTGTGTGTGTGTGTGTGTGTGTGTGTGTGTGTGTGTGTGTGTGTGTGTGTGTGTGTGTGTGTGTGTGTGTGTGTGTGTGTGTGTGTGTGTGTGTGTGTGTGTGTGTGTGTGTGTGTGTGTGTGTGTGTGTGTGTGTGTGTGTGTGTGTGTGTGTGTGTGTCACATACGGATGCTATAATGGTTCAAACAAAGTGTTATTTTTTATGCATGCTAATGCCTAGCTTATGCATGTCTTGCTGTTAACCAATTCCATGTGGTTGTATTTGACTAAAGTATATTCTCTAGCACTAATATAAGCATTGTTTAATTGTCCTGCACTAGCAAGGACACTTCTCTTTTATAGGAGGAGGTGCAGAGGAGATGCAGGACTTATGATTGTGTATATAATTGCAGCTCCATAATGAATTAACAAGTTGTTTGCTTGGTGATATGAGATCCGAGCTTTTGGATATAAACATTTTGTTTTTTTGTGGCAGATCGGTTTGGTGTAAGGTTGGATGGTGTAATTATTTCATAAGGTGAATGAATTAATTCCTAGTAAATATCTGCTGCTATGTGTTATGTAGATGTCAATATGATAAGATAAGTGTTATGTAACATATCAGACATATTTGATCTTTACTGTAAAGGACATTCGAAAAAAAATGTGGTTGCATAATGTTTTGCGTAAGGTTTAGTAGCTTCCAAATTTTACATGCATTTCTCCAGCAAACGACATTTAGGAGAATGTGGATTTGTAATAGACATACATCTTCTGACTATAGCAGGGTGAAATGTCCCTTGCGCCTTTATTTTGTATAGCCTCTCGCAAGGCTCTCCTTTTTTTTTTTTAACCGTAAAAACCAAATAGAAAATATTCTGCCTTCTCGTCCAATGAGTGTTAGCCACGTGGCAAAAATTCAATCTCGGAATCTACGCTTACTCAACATTCTAGTCAACATTTTGGATTTACGCGACATTCTGAAACATTCTGCTCTTTTTTGCAATTTAGGTTACATTCTGCCCTGTTGCTATGGTTGCCTTGCCTGCTGACAACTCTAAGATCCGCGAACAACTCTAAGATCCGACTCGGAGATAGCTCAAGAACTCCGGGAAAACCTTGTTTTTAGCAAGATCTTAGCGAGCTTAGCAAGAAATGAGCACACCGCGCCTCCAAGCCATCGCGGGAGAGGGGTAGATGGAGCCATCATCAAAGCTGAAGTGGGATAAAAAAGAAGGTAAAAGCTCTGCGCAGAATATTTTCTATTTAGTTTCCACGTAACGGGAATGTTCACTTATGTGACATTCCTGGCATGTCAACCATGCCTCCGCCTAACGGCGTCGGCATGGTTTCCATGCCAGGAATGTCACATAAGTGAACAATATAGAAATTGGGTCGCTTTTTTTAGGTGGGGCATAATCTGGTGTTGCCACGTGGCTCCTTCCTACACTGCGGAATAGAAGTTGGGTTGCCAAATTCCGAGTGACAGGTTCTCCCGGTTACAATTTACAATAATAGTGAATTTCTTTCTCCTCTTTCTTCTCTGTGCCGGCTATGGCGTCCGGCTATTTGCTCACTCATAATCCGGCTATTTGCTCACTCATAATCATATATGTGCCGGCTATGGTGTGTCCCTGTCTCTGTTCTTCCTGTCTCTGCTCTTCATGCCTACAAGTTTCTTCCCTTGATTTTTCCATGGCCAAACCAGCACTGGAGCTTACTGACCGTTAGAGTTAAATCTGTCCAAAGAATTCTTATTTTTACTGCTTAAGACAAGATCAAAGAAGCGAATAGGAAGGCGATGACAGCAAATCATTCAGATGCCAGAGGGACTGGTTATCTTGCAACAAAAAACAATACGGCTAAGGACGTGCTTCTCGGTCGAAAAAAAAGCAGTGGCTCTGCTTGCCGGAAGGGGATGCTACTCTTTTCTGCAAATAGATCTCTTCGAAAATCTTCTTTGCAGCATTTGCCCTTGGTTTTTGTGCTTAGATTTCTTCTGAGTCGAAAATGGAAGGGCATTTTGTGTCAAAACTGTTCAGATTTAGCTGTTACAGTATGCGCTCATTGCTTCAGCCATGCTTGGCGTCAATCTGAAAAAGCATGCCAAGTCGCTCCAACAAATCAAAGCGCCCAACCTGCAGATGAAAAAACCCAAACGCTCAACAACCTAAACGCCTCCATCGCCAGAAAAGAGAGAGCAAAAGACAGAGTAGGACGCAACACCATCGCCAAAAAAAGCTCCCCAATTTCTATATTGTAGGAGAAAGGACAAGGGTCTCGATTTCCGGTCCAGCCGGTGACCCACTCCCGGCTACCGCCGGTCGTGGGGCCCCACCGTCTGGACCGGAAATCGATCCCCTTGTTCCTTTCCCCTATACATTCCCTTATACGGAATGGCATTTTTCACACTATGGGCACCATTGCCCTTCATTTAAACGAATTGTGTGTTTGCCCTAAAAATGGCAGTTCGCCATGCTCGGGCCTGGCTGCATCGCCATCGCCAATGTTCTTCCAAAACTAATGGATATCTAACGGCAACGGAGCAAGTGCCTAGGGTTGGCATTGGCGTGCTCATTTTGAGGCGCGAAGTTCACCGGAATGTAAAAGTTCTTGTTGGCAGACGCTTATCTTCTCTGGGGCACGGTACTTATGGGCTTCCAGGAGGACATCTTGATTTCGGTAATTATTATTCTTTACATACTGATTATAACTTGCAGCATTATGCATTGATGTTTTATTAATGAGGAATGCGTGTTGATTGCAAACAGTCTTGACGAATGATCTAAGATGATGTCTTTCCTGGTGTGCTTCCCCTGTATAATATTTCAGATGCAACATTTAGGTTTTGAGAATTAACATATTTTATAGCAAACTATGCCAAGTTCTCATCCTTTCGATTACATATGCCTTATTGCTACAAAAGCCATCTCTCCTGAACTTAAAATAATATCTATCTATCCTGAACTCAAGTATCTGCACCTTTAGAAGTCTTTCCTTATTCATTTCCTATGCAACATTCTGTTAATTATTTGCAGGGGAAACATGGGAGGATTGTGCAGCTCGTGAGGTAAAGGAAGAGACAGGTTTGTCTCTTGTAAACATCCGTTTTGCTTCTGTCACTAACGCAATCTTTTCTAATGGAAAGCTACCATCACACTATGTGACAATATTCATGGAGGCTGAGCAATCAGATCCTTGCGCAGGGCCGCAGAATCTGGAGCCTGAAAAATGTGCTGGATGGGAATGGGTATTGTGGCCAAATATACCAAAGCCAAGGTTCATGTCCTTGGAAAATCTCATAGAAACTGGATACGCCCCCGATGTTTCATAGAAATTGGGCATCCAATGTTGAGACTCAAGTAATGATGGCATAAGGAGATTTTAGGAATCTGCAATATTAGTGTTCCAGCTTGAGAGGTCAGAAATTCAATAGTTCCCAAGGTAGCTTTTATCTCTTCACATTAAGCAGTGTTTCTATCTTTCAGCATATTAGCTGGCCTATCCGTTCATTTTCTGAATTCTTTTTCCTTTCTGAAGTACGCTTGGGAGAATTGGAGCATGGCTCTTTAGCAAATTTAGATATGGAACACTCTAATTTTTAAATGCCAACTAATCACCTCAAACAAGATCTACTCAAGGAAATGCCGAAGCCTTTTGAAAAGGTATTTAGGTTTTCCAACTATCCTTTGATTTTTGTAAGCTCTCAATTTTTTCTTGAAAAATATGTTGGCGATGCTGGGAGTTTTGCCTAGGGTCTCAAGGCGCGTTCCCATTAGGGAGATTTGAAGCCTTGTTGCTTTGTGGCAGTAGCAACTAAATTTGTTTTGTCTTATTCAACCAAGGTTCACCTTCCGTGGCAAAGGCACCTTTCCTTTCTTCATAAGTCTCCGGTGGACTTCTGAATTAGCCAAGTTCGGCCTTGGGTTTGTCTACTAGCGAGCCTGATTTATAATGTAGCAGTTGATCTTTGTCTTATAGTTCATTTCCGCTTTGTCATGTAGCTCAATGCAATCAGTCAAGAAACATGTGACGAGCTTGCCGAGCTAACTCTCACGTTCTTGCTTGCTGATGGTGGTGAAGAATTGAATCTTCCTTTTGCACAATCGAAACTTAAACCATTACTAGAAATCCATTCTCACTGAGATACAATATAATTACCACTGTCCATCAAGGATACAAATTCAAAGGATGTACTATCCACAATACTCTCAATATATATACAGAAATACTGCTAAGCAAGCTAAACAAAAGCTTTTTAACTCCAGATCATAACCATGATCCCCAGCTACATTACTGCCATCCGCACAACCACTGCCTTGCTTGTTCACTGCACATGCACTCACTGAGGTTAGTCCTCGTGACTAAGTGGGGATCCCTGGCTGCCTCTGCATACATGAAAATACTCTAGAATCTTGGATACAAAGACATAAGCACAAGCAAACAAAAGATTCTAGGTGGTACTAGACAATGACAACATAATCCAAGAAAATACCAAACTCTGAGCGACAAAAGCAAAGAACATAGCCAAAATAACAAAACATCAGAAACATAGCTCTGGGACAATGGGAAGCTCAGCCAGCCTACATGCAGGCCCTGTTAGCAGAGAAATGCCCAGCCAGCTCACATTCCGAGCCCGTTGGCGGAGTTGGTGGGGTAAACCTCATATGCACATACCCTCCCCAGCCCACGTCTGGCGCTGGAGGACCTTTTACCATGGAGTCACAGGAGTTGACGTACAACCTCACTGGGGAGCTACGCCCGTGAGGAGGCCACGCCCAGTGTCACAGAGCATAGATACAAAGAACACAAATGACATGAGAATGTCGAAACTACCCAGGCCACCGAACCTGGAAGTCCGACCCCGGAGGATTCAATAGACATCAAGTTACCAAAACAACATGCAAAGACTATGACATGTGATGTGATGTTCATTAGAATATTTACTAAACACAGGTAACTAGATCATACTCTGCCCCTTGCTGAGGTTGCCCATATATATTGAAGTAGCTTATCCAATGCTCCATGTTTACCTTCATGTAATTCCCTTGCCAAAGTTACTCATACATCCTAAACTATGTTGAAGTAGCAACTCCACGATGAAGACCTTGATAGCAATCCAACCGTCGATGTTGAACCCTGCCCTTTTGGCAACAGATCTATGACCTTATCAACATATCAAGAGCGCTATGATCACAATACAAACATGTCGAGGAAGTCACAAGCATGGTTGTCATATTGATGTGAATCCAACACCTATGTACTTCATCGTTTACGCCAACACTGCTCCATGTCATAGCCATTCTCAAAAGCCCTCATAAGCTTCCTATGACTCTCTTGGCCAAACTATTCAATCCCAGATCATGCCTTACCTTCAAAGTTCCATCTCAATAGCTATAATTCAATCATGAGCTATGGTTTTAATACATTTTATTATAAGCCTACTTTCCATAACTAACGGATTATCTCAAAACCCAACACTTTCACTTAAGAATCAATGTAACATGATGATCGCAACTGCATGTAATCCTTGCCACATTATCCTGAATCATAGCTCCAACTTTAGGAGCCAAAACAACACAGATGGCACAATTCTTGAGCTTCATGCTCAATTCACAGATTAGCTACCCAGATGCTCATATTCTCCGTTACTTCTATCAAGGAGGATCTACTTAAGAGCCATCTCATAGGTCAATCTGTCAGGTTCTTTACCATTTTAGAGTTATCAACCTTTATATTTCATACTAATTCAATTAGAACAGTCATTCAAAGTAATAGATTTCTTTACTGTTACTATTCTTGTGACTATTCTGAGCAATCTGTGGCAGTCTTCACTGGTTCCATCCACATACAAGGCAACTGAGCCCCATCCAAAAGGTTTATTTCTTAATTTAACTCCTTAGACTAGCAACAAATACTAAACCAAAGCAACATAGAGAAAAGTAAATACATATAAACAACAGAAAATGAAACATGACTGGTTAGTTCCAAACTTGTAGATGTCCAGCAAAAAAGATTCAGGACATGCCAAATCTGTTGATTCACGCCCACATTGGCACTTCGCAAGCATTTTCAGATCTTCTTGCCTCTGAATCAGCCCTTGTAGATATGTTTCTACTCACTTATCTTCCGTAGCCTTATGAGCCTCCAACAAATTCATAAATATTCGCATGCAAAAATCACATACAGACTAATCATGGCAACTCATTGCATCTCAATTGATCAATAGCAAAACCCCACCTGATAATTTCTTCATTCATAGACCTCTGGACCCCTTGCAATTGATTGCGCCTCCAAAGATCGTCTTCTAACTCCAAGAATCAAACTGCAGAAGAACATACATAGTGCAGTCAATCTATTTCTGTCATAACTTTTGCATACGGATGAGTTTCGGCCTGATCAGACCTATTCCGGAAAGCTTATTTGAGGATCTTTCCAGAAAAATAAAAATCACCTGAAAAGGATCTCGGGTTGCCGAGATATGATGCTTCAAACGTCGGGCTCCAAAACTGCCCAGAATTGCTCCCTGCCTTCATGCTCTGCAACAATCCTTTTGCCAAACAGACAAAACCCTGAACTCATACTGGATACATGTTATACATGTGTACAAACGTACATAAGTACATATACTGACCCATCAAGTGCCCTGGTCTGTTACAAAACAAGAAGCTCAGCCACCGTAGTGATAGTGGGAATGATATGCGCCTTATAGATTAAAGGAACCTAGTTCTGATGACATGGCAAACTTAGTTTTATTTTTATAATGGGGATGCGACCCTGCCAAAAAATAATCAAAATGTTGGCTATCGACATTTCTAATTTTAATTCATTGCTCCATAATTGTTGTCTTCCAGTTATTAACATCTGTTGTCTGTTAATTGCATCATGCTGCTTAGGTTTGGACCTGTCATGCTTTGCTTGATAAATGTCGTCGAACTCAAAAGAATCGTCGCAGCAATCGTTTATACCATTTTGTTATGTCTCTGTGTCAGTACATCCTGCTTTCTTTGCAAGGTCATTGCATTTGCATCTGCTCTGCATTCCATATTGGCTGGCATTGGCTGTAATCCCTTCCTCTTGCAGAGGCTGTAATCCTAGAAAACATCGCCATAGCGATGTTGCTGAGCACTATAATGTAGTGCTCAACAAAATCGTGATGGCGATATTGGTTGAGCACTTTGTATGTGTGATAGGGAATTTGAGTATGATTGCGAGAATCGTCGCCGCGGTCCTGACGAGCACTTCTCTCTGCAGAATGGAAGACATAGTGGAACTTCACATGCTAGGTATCAAGGTAGCACAAGGAAGAGCACACACCTTCATGCACCATCACAATGTTCGTGTGCCAGAGTTTCTGGTGGTCATCTCGCTTCATGAAGTCTTTGATGGGCAGTTGCCACTCCCATATCCAGAAACAGAGATAGGGACGCTTGCTGAGGCTGTGGGTACTTTTATTCTCTAGCACAAAAAAGATATCAAAGGCTAAGCATGGCATAGAGCATATGGCATTCCCCTACTTTTTACAAATGGAGGAAGCTCTTTATGGAGGGGCATAGAATTGCAGAACATGGAAATTGTGGCTCTAAGAAGCGGAGGTCACATACACTGGTTGGTAACACTGTCCTATCGATGTATATAGATGAAAATGCAGAGACAATGCCACACCGTTCAAAAATTACAAGTGAGGGCATTAGACCAAATATGAAGAGGCTACCTTCTGTATTGACTAAAAAGGATATACACCAAGAGATCAATATTACAGTCATGGAGATGACCAGGAAGCAAGTCTCTCCCTCATCCTTTCCATATGGATGGAAAGAGAACCATTCAGAGGTTGGAATTGCCAAGAGAATAACGTTTTCTAAGTGCAATAGTTGTATTATGATAAAGGAAAAGCTTGCTAAGACAAGAGATCCAAATAAAAGAAGAAAGCTTGCGATTGAAAGAAAGGCACATATGACAGCTCAGATCTCGTGTAGGTCTTTACTGGTCCTGGAGAGCTCTGTCTCACTGCTCTCCAGAGCATGCCTTAACCATTACACATGATAAAATGGATCAGAACAAGACCATGGTCCCTCGTCTAGAAAAGCTAGCAAAGTCTTTGTGGAGAGGAGAACGCTTGAAGGTCAGCCTAACGGGACCATTGATACATGGACACATCGGTGCATTGGGTCACTTTTCTTTGGACCTATGGCGCGACGATAGTAACTTTCATATGGGATCACTAAATCATGTGTTGAAGACTCTCGAGGATGTATCTAATGACAATTGGGGCCATTTGAGAGATATAGATCGACATGAATGTGGTTGGGCATTATCGGTTCTAAACACCGAGGCTTTGAGGACAAAGATGTCGAATGGCACTAGAAGTGATTTCTCGCCTCCTCCAAAGAGGCTTAAAGAATCAAAGAAGCTACTGAGGAGGCTCTACTTGCAGCTTGATAATTGCTCGGGTCAGAACAAGAATAGGTACTTGTTCTCATACTTGTCTTACCTAGTTTGGTTTGATGTTTTTGATCAGGTTCAACTTGGATTCATGATGGTTGGACATACCCATGATGACATAGATGCTCTCTTTGGAAATTACTCGACTCTGATGAGAAGATCAGATGCGTTGACTATTCCAGAGCTTATGCAACTCTTCAGGGAGTGTAGTTCCAAATCTTCTTCACCTTACCTTGTGACTGAGGTTCCTAACTGGAAGGAATTCGTGAAAGGTTTCATCCCTGATAAAAAAAAGACTAGTTATATGGTCATTTAGAACCTCTCCTCTTCAAGTTCTGCATGAAAGATGGATGGCCATTAATGTTCTACAAGATGAAGCCCGGGCATAGGGAGTGGCTACTTGAAAAAGGAATCAGGATGTGGAAGGAGGATGACAACGGTCTGCCTATGATTCCGAAGGGGTCACCCAAGGTCGTGCAACCATATGGGAGTCTGAAAGATATAGGTGCATTGAGAGCATCTATTGCCAAGTAGTTATCTCTAGAGCAGGCGATAACTCATGGTCCAACACATATATGAATGAGGTAATTGACTATTGGTCCACTCTTTTGCGTGTGCTTGGGGATGTGCAGCCCAGTATGGAGATCATTCAAGATTTCTGGCCCAGCACTAGGCAACAATTATTGGAAGAAATCGAGGATGTGTTGGTAGATAACACATTGAACAAGCTCCTTACATAGGGCCATATTCAGGTCATCCTAAGAATGCAGTCGAAATTTTTGACCCATATCAAGATGTTAAGAAAGGTATGGTCTTGCTCATCAGACCACATGATAACTGCCCAAGGTGGATGGCTTATGTCGAGGAGGACCCAATACAGGATCCTAGTCTCCCCCATTATGAGGAGGTATTTGTCTCTTGGTGGGAGCCAGTTGCTAAGAAGAGCACCTCATACGCAATGCAATACAGGGATTGCTGGAGTAAGAAGTGGAGGCCAAATCCCAATGACCCGTCACGATATCAACATTTGAAAACAATAGACTACGGCTCGGTTGTAGAAACAAAGCCATTGTTAGTGGTGATCCTTAATTGTGTGGGGATCCAGCTACAAGAATTATTGGCTAAAGAGGCAACTGAAGGCAATGAGGACACTTGAACAAGTTATCCAGGTTCGATAAATCAGATACTATTCATTATGCTTATACATCCATACATCTTTAATAGGTGCTTATACATCCTTACATCTTTAATAGGTGCACATATTATTGATGACAGATAGTCAATGATTCACTCATCAACACCTGCTAAGGTGATCCCATTCAGGTCGTAAGTATCGCGCTCAGGAAGCCAAATAAGGTGGACCACAACACGAAGAAGCCCAAGGCAATCAAACTCACGACCATTAGCTTTGGATTGCAGGTAGCAACCAACAAGATTATTGTAGCCCATGGAGCAAGTAATGGTCTCGGTGTGATCTGGACGAGTAAGCAAATAGGCCACGGCAGATGAATGACTTCTACCACCGAATGGAGCTGCTCTTATAGTCGTAAAATTATTGATGTGAATTATTGGTGTACATTGTAGCACCATTATTGGGCATGTACAAGTATCATGTACACGTACAAGTCTCATGTATAATTTGTATGGATATATGTATCATGCATAATCATGTATCTTGGACTTAAGAAGTAGGTGAAAGTATTTGTGCTTGAGCAAATTAGCTATGCTTGAAATTCTAAAAATTGTGTTATTCTCTCCAATTAATTAAATCATGCTTTAATAATTGACCACCTTCCAAATCTGTAAACTATGGAGGTGGTTACTTCCACTGTGTTCTTTACCAGCACTAGAGCTTTCTTTCACTGAAGTAATTTCAACGTACTCATTGCCTAGAATTTTCAACAATGTACTGTGTTCTTGTAGACAGACAATATCTGAATTCATTCTGCTTATAGCTATTGCAAGTCTATTGCATTTAAATTCTGAGGATTTTTCCAGCTTGTGTATTGGCGCACAAAAATTGATCCCCTATATTCTTGAGTCTAACTCCCCATTAGCTGCTGCAGCTCAGTGTCATACAAACTGCGAGGGGAAGGAAGTGTGGCCTTTTTCCTTTTCATTACATTCATACTGCCTAGATCCACAATGATATCCATCTTGTTCTTTTTTCCTATTAGAGCAAAAGGATTTTCTGGCATCTCCACACCTTCAGACATTTCAGAGTCTGGCCACTTAGTGTCGTCCTCCTGAAGCACTAGACCTCTTTCTGGGTTCATCTGTTCCCTTATGCCTCTTTCTATCATATCTAATTGTATCCTCATTTATACCTGTAGTCACCTCTGTTATGTAAGTAGACAATATCGAGGTTGATAGAGGATCACCCTCTGTATTTTCTAATGCATGTTTGTAATGCCTTTTTTCCTAGCAATATTTCTGGACCTTGCTCTATGTTTAGATGGCACCATCTGCCAAGGAGCCTCCTGATTTTGTGGACCTTCAATAAGGGCTGCTCCTTCCGATAGAACTGTTTATTGAAGTGGTGTGAAAGGAGGGATTATGGTAAAGAGGTCCATAAACCGCCTGCGAAGAATCCTACAATTGAACGCGATATCAAGTTTTCTATGTTTTTCTTGTGCAGTTCATGGTTGATTTTTGCTACTGTGAAGTTTTCTTCCATGTCTGTATCTCTATTAAACCCATTTTCTTTAACAGTACCATTGTCTTCAGATGACATATTCATATCTTGAGTGAAGCCCCGCTCTTTTAAGTGCCTCGCTTCCTCAAGTATTGATTTTGTATCCATTCTGAGAACCTTGGCCGACTCACTATTATCACTGAATCTGTGGCCCTTTCCATGGAGTTCCTCTTAGATGGACATCTCCTGATCCACCTGGCCTTGCTTGTTTTGGACCATTACTATATATGTTTACCTCCGTTCTCATTACAAAACTTTGGCCTTGTGATAGAGATTTAATGCCTCCATCCTGTTTCTGCCTCTAAAAGATTATGTTATCTACCTTTATCTAAATTAGAAGAGGAAGAAATCTTACCTACATTGGTGTCCTTTTGATTTGCTTGATTCATAGATGCCAAGGCTTGCTCATCGGCTGCTACCATGGTTTGATCCTTCACCAAACTTATGTCTTGATATTGCTCTGCTGCTACTCTAAACCCGCCGTCATTTATTCCTAACACATTTATTTTCAGCTTTTGTAGTGCCGATTTTGCACTCACGCAACTGCTAGAAGCGAATCCATCCTCTGCTTTGGGGATTGCACTTGCTTTTCCACATTGGACTTGATCTCTCTGTTTCCACTGACTATGGCTTCCACTAAAGCAGATGGTCTTTGCTTCATCTATACTAGCTTATCTATTACTTCCCCTCCTTCCCCAGTACCAACTTGTGTTCCTCATTTCTTTGTGCCAAAACTAAAGTTACAAATTGCATCTTCATAAATTGGGGCTTTCGCTCCAAATGCCCTTGGTGATATTTGTTGCACTCTATAAGCCAGCTTGGAGCCGCCAAATGGTTTTCCACGATTTTGTTCTGCCATCGTTGCTGCCTCAGAGACTGCCATGCCCATATTCTGTGCTTCGAGATTTGTAGCTATTGGGGCGCCCCCTTCCCCCAAATTCTCTCTTAGATCCCTTTCCCTCTGGTCTCCTATATTTTCACCTGTCGCAAGAATGACTACCCTGGTCGACGACATCTCTCTTCCTGAACAAACCAATTGTATGTAACATTTGATGTGAATAGAAATATATCTTCCAAAAAAAACTAGCAAAAGGCACACCAGAAGGCTTTAGCAAGGTAAGACTTGCTAAGTTTTTATTTAGGCTTGGTATCACTAGACTGCGATTGTTGACTAATCTTTTCCCTTTGTATCTAAAGTCAAAGTGAAAGCCATTTAGAAGGTCAAAGTTGTTAGGCATTTAGATTGGTTGTTAAAAAAAATAAAAATACCAAGTTAGGCATTTAGATTGGTATTACCAAAAAAAAAATCTAGCATTATAACAGGGGGTTTCTTTTGTATTTTTATACGTTTTTCAATATGGTTTTGCTATGATTTTGTTGCGTATTCAAATCGATGTACTAATGCGTACATCTAGAGTGCACGCCGTATTCACATATTTTGATATCACATTCTCCATGGTTTAACCCACTATCTTTTGTCCCATATTATTTTTGCCCTTATTTTTAAATATGCATGCAAGCAACGAGTCCTTATACTCTAGGGTTTTCTTTCATGAGCTGCTTGTGAAGGAAAGAAGCACATCTCGAGCGAGCATCCAAGGGAGCATTTCGGCGAGGCCATGGGATGATAAGCTTGAGATTTATATGATTTGGGGAACCCATCATATCAGGGGTTTTTCATTCTTTGCAAACAGAACCCAGACTGAGGCAAGAAGGGAGGCTTACTCTGGACATGATATGAAAGAGCAGATGCTCTGGAGGAAGGTAGCTTCATACAGTTGGATATTACAGTTAGATGCAGTTCTGCCATATTTCTTTATCAGCCAACAAAAAAGATAGTAGGTGCCAAAGGGGCTTTCGACCTTTGCTTTAGTGCAAATTCGAGAATTCCGGCATGTAGCAATTGAATGGAAAGCGCTGGGCGTAAAACAATCCAGGTTATTTTCTTACAAATCGGTTTTTTCTTATCCCATTCTCTCTTATCATCTTGGCGGTTCTTATCATACCTTTCGGTTTATTTCCTTGGCCATCTCAAGTTGGAATCACCAAGGTTACGCTTCAATTTAGCGGCTTCTTGCGTTCGCCATCTGCTATTTAGGGTTGCTTGTTGTATTTTGGGTCATCCAAAATCGGCTTCTCTCATTCGGCTATTGCATTTTTTCTTGTGACTTGTTTTCCCTGCGACCATCGCTTTTCGAGATATTTATGTATGGGTGTCGTTTTGGCGGACCATTTGTCGGTGGCCGACAGTGCACGATGGATATCTTTGTTTTGGTTGGCGAATTGCAATCAAAGATCTAGAGATGGCAATATATTTTTGGCCCCGCTTGTTGGTGCGGAGGTTTACGGTGCGGAGGTTTCGACCATGTGTTTTTTGTTGGGTTTTTTTACGGCTAATTGTGGCGATGAACCAAATCGAACATAAGAAGCTTCGCTATCTTTCTTCATCCTTTTCGGTTGTTCGCTCTTTGTTCCAATCCATGGGGTTTCTTTGTTGACCATTTGCCATCCGAGACAATTTCAAAGGCTTATTTTGTTTGGAAGCAAAGTGATGCTAATGTTAGTTAGTAATCTTTGGCGGGGTAGTGGGTTCCCAAATTTTGCATGAGGCTTCAAGATCAGTTAACCCAAACTCATAATTAGGTATGTTCATCTTTGCCATTGATCCATTATTTCCTCGGTTTGCCATTACGCTACGGCTATCTTGTGCAATAGAAAGATCTTAACACATAAACATAGATAGATCTTGTGGAAGGTAGAGTTTACCTGGAATAAATGCAACAACTCGCAGACAGATGACCAACTGAAATAGGTAGAATGTATTCTTTTTGTTGCATCAGTTTTTGAACATGGACCCATCTGAATGTATACTTTTCTTTCATGCACTTTATTCACCCCTTGTGCTGCCTTAAATTTCAACCTTTGTTGCTTGCATTCCACATCAAACCATGCATTGCAAGGTAACCCCTTTCACTGGCGATAAGAAATGAAACGACTGTTAGCAGATTGAGTCAAAATCGTAGTCATTGCATCACTCATTTCCTGTACTGTATTAGGCCAAACAAGGGAGGCAACTTTTTGCGCACACATTTTGCTATATTCTTCTGCCTTATCATATTTCAAGTATATCCGTTTACCTTTAGTCGAGGCACTCTGTTATCTATATTGACACTGCACGCTGATTTCTATGGATAATGGCACATGATCAGAATTCTCGTTTTCATCTCCAATTATCAAGCTAACAATATGTTCAGTAAAAGACGGTCTAGCAATGATGTAATCTACAACACTTGCATTTTTACAAGTTCGTTTTCTAGAACCTGGATATCTAGCTGCGCCATTGAAAATCACCATCTCAAAACCACCACACAGATGCAAGACATGACGCCCTTGTGGAGAGAGAGAGAGAGAAAGAGGGCTAGAGAGAGAGTGGAGAGAAGGCTAGAGAGAGTGTGGAGAGCAAGGCTAGGAGAGAGAGTGTAGGCAAGGAGCTAGAGAGAGAGGGCAGCTTGAAATGAAGTCCAACTCACCTTAACATGCATTGCGACAAGTCTACGCTATTTTTTTCACAATGAAAAACTGTGTTAACAATTTTTCTATCATTGCTTTGTGCATTTTTTGGCTTCTGCCTTTGGTTAGTATACTTTTACATTTTCTACCACATTCTTTTGCTTATCCCTTGGTTAATATACATGTACCTTGACCAAATCTCATCTTCATGACATTGATACTTCAGACTTTTTAGATGACCATCATGATGTCTGGTTTAATGAAGAAGAAGAAATATGATCTATATGGCCTTTTCAAACATTTCAGATACATCAAGATTTAGTTTTCATATGCACATGGTTTGAGGCAGGAAAGCTACTGACAAGGAAGGCTACTGACAATGTTTTGATATGCTTATTAATTTAGATTTCATTATCTTGCATCATATAAGCTTCTGCAGATGCCCAATAATTCTGTAGTTCAGATCATTGGGTAAAGATTTTCCATGCTATGAAATTATGCAGCATACTTATTTGGATTGTTGTTGGATACGTTCAACCAACTACTCTCACAATTTTTCCATGAAAAATAAAAGCTTATGCTCAAATATCATGGAGTGTTAAGAGCAACATCTATTTTTCCACAAAACATTTGATTGTTTTATTTCAAAAACATTACATGTAGCCTTTTAAGGAAAGGATTTGCTACCAAATGTAAAATATTATGAATTTTAAAAGTTCTATTGTTCTACCTTATGCTTTTTTTTGTTGCATATTGGTATTGTCATAAGAACCTTTTCCAAAAGGTTTGTGTTGCAACTTTTTTAGACTTTTCACATCCATATTTTTTAAGTTGTCTGTCAATTTTGTTAGACAAACAAATTATGAATGGCTTGCATAGAAATGCTTTTAAACAGATCAAGGCATGCAACCCATGACCCCACAATCATGAGAAGGTTTCTTTAATGTATCCAACTCCCATGCCTTAGAACTTGGAGTTTAGGTTACATACTATAATCCAAACTCCAATTGCTAATGCATAGAAGACATTTGTATTTTATTTATGAAATGAATTCTTTGCACCATTTCTTTCTAAATCCTTTCCCCACGAAAGGCCTAGCAATGCTGGGCATTTTTTCTAGTTTTGGCATAAAATGTTCCATTTTGATTTTTGATTTTTTTAGCACACTAGCCCAACCAAGCCTACAGCCTTTCTTGCAATTCTAGCCTATCCACGTGTCTCTTCCATGCCATCAAAATCTAATGTGGCAGAAATACAACCGTTAGATCTCTAATTTTGTAGATCAATGGCCATGTAAAATAGAAAAGACCATTAAAATAAATACGGAGATGGCAAGCGTTGTAGAGGCTGCTTGACCTATGATGTCTTGCCCCACTATAGTTTGCAAAATGTTTCTTTAAGTGCAAGAATTTTCTCTGTCTGACCCTCTGCAGGAGTGTCTTAAGTTATTTTTCTTAGATCGAAATGTTGGGTCGATGCCTATTTGAGTATGTTTCATTTCCGGAGTCCTCAAAGGGATACTTGGAAGCCCCAGTTTTGGTACGACCCACCATTTCTGTTCGAGAATCAGGGTTAACAGGGCTTAGCTAAGCTGTCGCTATTGTGGCCACGGGTTCATCTTCTATGCCTGGAATTGCTGGTATAATTAGCTTTGTGCCAAATTGCATTTCATTCTCAGTTTAGCAGCGGACTATAGCACCAGATTTGCACGGATTTTACACTTATTGCACCTCGAAATCAATTGCTTCAATTAGGGTACGTTTTTTTTATTAGTCTGCATTCTTTATTTCTTCCAGAAATTTAGCCGATGACAAAGTGGTTAACCCGGACAAAAGTGTGGTTAACTCGGACATGACAGTGGTTAACCCGGACATGTGTCCGGGTTTACCACTTCCCGGAGTAGGAATACGACGCTCCATGATTCCTTCTGTGTTCCTTTTCTTGCAGTTTCGAAATTAATCCAGGCTAGTTTAAAATATGTTTAGTTCGGGCTATAATGTGATTTTGGCTTTACTGTTAGAGGGGTCTAAGTTAGATATTGGGGTACAAAAGCACCCGTCCGGACGCACTGCTTTTCGTGCTTGGTCCGCTGTGCTTGGAGGTGCTTGGAGAGCGGGAACACGATGATCCGTTTTTAGCAAATTGCTTCCGGATCGATGACATGGAATGCTTAGTTCTTCTGCTTCGGAGCTGGATTTGAGGTCGGCGAAAAGGTACGTTTTGCTCGAGCTTCACCTGCTTTATCCGCTTCTGCTTGTCGCGCTTTTTTGTACCCCAATATCTAACTTAGACCCAGAGGTATTGTTGTTTTCGAACCTTGTCTGCAATAGCAATAATTCGCTAGAATGCATGTTCTATGTAACTTTGCTTCGTAAATTGATTAATTCAATAACATTCGAGTAGCAGTACTATGGGCATGGGCTCCTGAAGATATATATTAATATCAGTATGTCACACACATCCGAAGGTTTCATTCTGGCGAGCGTTTGTTCTTATATCAGGAATGCACGAGGCAGAAAGGGACCAGAAAGGAACATCCTAGAAATAACCAGGTATTATACTGTCGGTTGAGCACTTGCTCTTTTTCACCCCAATGTGACAACATGCTTTTCCAGTTGCAGAAATCTTTATAACAAATCTCTAACCTGGGGCCCTTGATCTTGATTTTCCAATGTCCATCTTGATAGGCAGCATTTTCAGCCTGGCGTCTCATATTCCCTAGATGCCTTTGCCCTGCTGCCCAGTAAACAGAACTTCTGAAGATGATCAGGGATCAGGTCATGTACTTTCCACTATTGAAAACGTGCAGCATCACTTGCATATATATATGCATTTCTTCTCTATTTCAGTTGCAGTCATAATCTCTGAAGCAGTGCCATGGTTTGATCCCTAAAAAATGCGCGGGATACAGATGTTGGATTTAGAAATCAAATAGATGCTTAGCCACAGTACCTTTTTGCACCCGACAGCCCAAGCTTGACCTTGGATTCTTGACCGGCTCTGCTCCTTGGCCCGTTGCCCCTCTTGCTTGTTCTCGGCTTCACTCCCCGCAATCCAGAAGCCCTCGAGTGTCTACACCCTCTCCTCTGACCGGCACTTCTTTTCACCTATTTGGCCTCCACTCCGTTGGTTTCACCTTCGCTCCTCCCTGCCCTGTTTCGTCATTCCCTTTTTTCTTTTGTTCGATCGCACATCCGGACCTTCACTTGTCATTGCCCTTCAACGCCCGCGTGTCTGGTGAACATGCCAAGTGTATTCAACATCTCCCCTCGGCCTGTACACTCGAATGCCAACTTGCTCCTTTGCTAATTTCAACCGTCTCAGTCAATGCCTTTGTGAACATGTGCGCTTTGCTCATGTGTCGAGATATGCCTTACTTCTATTTCCCCTCTTTCTACTTCATCCCTTACGAAATGATGATGTATCGAATATGTTTGGTTCTAGAATGGCATGTGGGATTCTTGCACATCGCCCTCCACTTCTATTGTCACGATAAAAGCACGGTTGGCCCCTTTTACGTATGACCTATTTTTGAGCATTCTTCTTAGCCATACAATTTACGAAGCCGCTAAGGAGGCGCCACATATTCTGCTTCAGCACTAGATTTGGCCGCATTCCTGCTTTTTACATGCCCATGATATTCTTTGTGTTTCGATTTTGCACCACGTACCCGATGTGGATTTTTACGTCGATCTATGTCTCCTCCCCAATCAGACATCGCATAACTTTGTTAGTTCATGTCCATCACTTTGCGTAAAATGGATGCCATGGTGATCGTCCCCTTCAAATATCTCAAAACTTCGTTTGGCGGCTATCCAATGTTGTATACACGGATTATTATTATATATCTTTCGGCAACAAATTTGCATATGCAATATCAGGCCTAGTGCAATTTGCGAGCATAAAAGCAAAGCTTCCGACCCATTTCGCGATAAGGCCTTTTCTTCATTTCTTTCATCTCTAATGCGGTCTTGGGGCTCATCTCACTACTAATCCTTGTACGGGCGCAATGGGGTTTTAGCAGGGGATTGCAATCTTGCATCCTAAATTTATTTAACATCTTTTCGATATCTTTGCTCCGTGTCGTCTGGCTCCCCTTAAGCCGACTCGCCGGACTTCCATCCCTAGCGACTTTTTTAGTTCTCCGACATCCGGTCATTTGGAAGCGTCTTTTTAATAGCATTTTGCATTTGGCCATCCATTCTCTGTCATTGCTTGCAATGGCGCATGATCATCTACATACAATGCCATAATCGGGCATTTGTCTCCTTCTTTCCACATGTATAGATTGCCTTGGGTCTTGACTTTATTAAGCCAACAGATATCAAGAACTTGTTCATACACAAGTACCCTTTGCTTTCTTTGCCTTAATCCATAAATGGCCTTTTTAGCACGCAAACCATATTAGTGCCTTTCTCATACCCTTCCGGCTGCTCCATGTATATTTCCTCTTCCAAGTCGCCATTTAGGAATGCGGTCTTGGCGTCCATGTGTTCTATGTCCATGTTTCTCCGGCGCAAGTGCAAAGAAACATCCTTACACTTGTGAGCTTCACAATAGGTGAAAAAGGTGTCTTTGTAATCGATTCCGGCTTTCTGTGTGTAACCCTTTGCAACTAGCCGAGCCTTGTACCTTTCCACCGACCCATCAGCATTTCTTTTGATCTTAAATAACCATTTGCTTCCCACTACATTCTTGTCTTTTGGTCTAGTCACCAATTCATATGTTCCTGTTTGCTTAAAAGAGTCAATTCACCTTCCATTGCTTCCTTCCATTTTCTTTGCGTCGGACCATTGTTACCGCTTTGCTCAACTGTTTTTGGTTCTACAACACACGACATCACCTTTGGCTTTGGCTCCCTCTTTGTTCTGCCATATAGCTCTGTATCAAAGGGGAGTTCTGCTCTGAGGCGCTCGACCTCTTTACGACGTGTGTACCTCCCCCTTACTCCTCTTCCTTCCTCTTCCTGCGTCTCCTGACGCACCTCACCTTGCATGCTCCTCGGTGCACTATCAGCCTCAAAGGCCTCATGCACCTCCTCGTGCTCCATCTCCGGTGTATGCGGTGCACTATCGACCTCTACGATCTCATGTACCTCATCCGGTTCAACATCTGAGTCATCCATCACCAGATTTCGCTGCTCCGCTACTTCCTCCTTTTCCTTTTCCTTTTCTGTATCCTCTTCAAAAGATTCTATTGGAACCCATTCTGCTTCTTCTTGCTTCGTCAGACTCTTCCTATCTTTATACAATATTGCCTCATCAAATACAACGTCTCTGCTAACGTGTATTTTATGTGTTACAGGGTCATATAGCCTATAGCCATTGGTTTCCTCATCATATCCTACCAAGAAGGTTGGAATACTTCTGTTATCCAATTTCCTACGCAGCTCCTCTGGAACTAACATATAGGCCAAACACCCATAAATCTTTAATCGTTCAACAGACTGTCTTTTTCCAGACCATATTTCCTCAGGAACACCTCCCTTCAAAGCAGCTGTTGGCAACCTGTTCTGTATATAGCAGGCAGTTGCTACTGCTTCTCCCCACAGGTAATTGGGTAATCCAGCATGCTTCAACATACATCTGGCTGCATCCATAATGGTGCGATTTTTACGCTCTGAAACACCATTCTGCTGAGGTGTATAACGACATGTATACTGCCTCTTAATTCCACGCATCTGACAAAATCTTATAAATTCACTTGACCTGTATTCGCCACCAAGATCCGACCTCAATGATTTTACACGTGAAGATGTCTCACGTTCCACCTCTGCGACATAAAGCTGGAAGGCATTGAATACTTGATCTTTCGAACGCAGATAATAACACTTTGTGCGTCTACTGAAATCATCTATAAATGTAGCAAAATAAAACTTGCCTCCAAGACTCTGTACTTGCATAGGTCCACACACATCAGAATGTACCAACTCAAGCAGCTTAGATGCTCGCCGTCCTTTATTTTTGAAGGGAAGTCTAGCCTGCTTGCCTAGCATGCAAGATTCACATACTCCATGTTCTTCATCAACAAATGTCAATCCATTTAACAAATTATGCTTTCTTGCAATTTTAATACTGTTATAATTTACATGCGCCATTCTCAAATGCCAAGTATGTATATCGTCTACTACTGAAACTTTGTTAATAGCATTCACATTCAACTCAAATAAATTTCCGTTTCTTTGAGCCTCAAATGTTTTCACACCCTCTTTTATAAATTTGCAACCAGTCTTGTGAAATCTCAACTCAAAACCATCGTCTACCAGATTTGCTACTGATAATAAATTAAAGAACATACCCGGTACATACAATGCATTTGGCACATTGACAACAGGTTTACCTTCCCTTAATAATTCAAGATTTCCTCGTCCAGAGACTTCCTCAAGTATTCCATTCCCCATTTGAACTACTCCAGGCCTCTCACCTTTCTGAAAACCCCGTAACATCTCGCATGAATTCACAACAGTAACCTCGGCTCCACAATCTAGGGTCAAAACATTCTTACTCCTTTGTGTATGACCAACTGCTCCAATAGTTGTTAATTTCTCGCTTTCAAGTGCTATCTCCCTTTTCTTGTATTCAAACATCTGACCTTCACAGTCACGTCTCCACCTGTTTTCCCTCCGGCACTGCAACAATATACCTTGTCTGCTTGCCATGATGAAAAGCTGCTTGTGTAATCGCGGTCTATAAGCCACCTCCTAGAATGCGAATCCTCACGAACTTCCAGCTCTACCGGTTTACAACAGATATTCTTCCCTGTGCAAAATTCGCCAAATCCTTACGGCCGAATCGGTGCCGGATGCTAGACAATAAATCCTCCCCGCACAGAATCTTCCCTTCATCGGCGACTTTGGCAAATCCATTTGTATCTGCCTGCCTTGAAACCTTTGATTTTCAACTCTTAATCCGAATCAACACTGGACTTAAATGCGGATAACGTCACCTCAACAAAGCAGCTCAGACCTCTATTATCCGGCCCGCCCGGTGTTGAATCACTTCTCCAATTTGTTTTCGCAAATACACAAGCAATCTAATTTGAATACCCCAGCATCTCCTACCCGATCAAAGCCTAGCTCGATACCCTTTGTTGGATTTAGAAATCAAATAGATGCTTAGCCACGCGATACCTTTTGCACCCGGATGACCCCAAGCTTGACCTTTGATTCTTGACCGGCTCTGCTCCTTGGCCGTTGCCCACTTGCTTGTTCTCGGCTTCACTCCTGCAATCCGGCCCTCAGTGTCTACACCCTCTCCTCTGACCGGCACTTCTTTCCACCTATTTGGCCTCCACTCGTTGGTTTCACCTTCGCTCACTCCCACCGCCTGTTTAGGTCATTCCTTTTTTCTTTTGTTCGATCGCACATCTGGACCTTCACTTGTCATTGCCCTTCAGCGCCCCGCGGCGTGTCACAAATTTGAACATGCCAAGTGTATTCAACAATGAGAACTAGTGGATCTCGCCAAATAAGTCTAAGGCGTAGTTCATCACGCGTTTGAAAGTTCATGTACTTAGGCGGCCTATGCCACCAAGTGAACACTTCATTTAGAAACCCCGATCACCACCATTATAAGAATAAATTATATCTATGTTTTCAGCTCAAATGTACAATTTGAAGGTTCGATCACCAGTATCCCCCAATTGAAAAGACTTCCATTGTTGATAGTTACAAAAATTTTAGGCATCTTAAACAGGAAATTCAGAATTTTTAAAACTAGTAAGTTTGCATCAAGAAAGATTATTTTATCATACTGTACAAGTTGCCAAAGGCCAAACTTGCTATAAATCCACTCATTATACAATTCGGGCTCTGCATTTGGATTCCTTATTCTTTCTATCGAATACACTTTCTATCCAGCTGCTTCTAGACCCTATCTGTGCTCTGGACTGATGTTCTTGTCTAGAAAGA
This sequence comes from Isoetes taiwanensis, assembly GCA_021234155.1. Classification (NCBI taxonomy): domain Eukaryota; kingdom Viridiplantae; phylum Streptophyta; class Lycopodiopsida; order Isoetales; family Isoetaceae; genus Isoetes; species Isoetes taiwanensis. The sequence goes on from JAJEKV010000048.1 coordinate 745,547, forward strand.
TGACCATGTCTCCAGTGGAATCAGATAGCCGGATGCTTTGAGCTAGTGTAATTGCCCCACAAACATAAGGTTCAACAGATGAAGAATAGTTACATATGCTTCTTTTTCTGCATTCAATTCATCAGCATGTGGACCTGCAAAGATGTAAACTAGTTGAGGAGTTATCCTGCAGTTTTTTAAAACAACTCCCTGTAGTGAAGGCTGATTTATTTTCAATGAGTTATAAGATTTCATTCAGGCAATATCTTAACTATTTGTATCGAGAATTTAATAGTGACACATAACAATGTGTTACCTGGTAATCAATTTCAAGACCTTCTAGCATCATTGATACAGAAAGTTTACAAGCCCCAACTGGCAAAGCCAAGCTCTTCTGCATCTTCCTCAAATCAACTTTGTAAAGTCAGAGATTGTCATGATGATCAATAAGCTCCTTATATGTGAAGAGGTTCAGAAAAGGTTTGCAACGACCACATAAGACCACATACATATTTTGATCTCCAGTCCGCACATCAACTTTTGCAGCAGATAGGAGTACCTGAAGATGTTCTGTGTCCCTTTCCCAGTTAGATCCAGTGCACGACATTCTTGCAATTATCAGGTCAAGCTTAGCATCTTTTGGTACAGATGGCAAGGGAAGCAAAGGGCAGCTTGATTTCTCCTCTTCATCAATCCCGTCTGGAAACACAAACTTGTATCATTAAAAAACTATGTGGAGCCGCCATAATTGCGATCACTCTTTTGATATCATTCTGGTTCTCAGCTGGATTGTGCTTAATTTACAAGGATTATGCTTAATTTACAAAGTCACATGTATGGAGCCAAGCCTGTTGTGAGAAATGATTGCGTGCCAGTTTAATACATCCAAACTCCTTGCCAACTTTTTGTGTCTAATATGTGTGGCTTAATGCATGATTTTAGCAATTGTTCACGCAGAAATGCATAAAAATTTATCATTTTATGTTCTATGTGTAGGTGCAAAATTACACACATAAAAGACAAGAAAATAAAAACGGAATACCATGTATTACATAAAGCAAAAACAGATCTCTCCCCTTCTTTTATGACATGGAAATCACCATGATTACAAGCGTGTGACATTCAATCAATTCACTCACAAACTTAGCTAAAGAAACGATCTGCGGTCTCCCTCTCCCCCTCCACACACTCAAGTGCCTCTTCCAACCCTCATGAGCATTTATATCTTCTGACTTTATTTATACATGCAAACCAACAATAGTGTATACAATAACCTCAAGGCAACATTGAACAAGACCAAAAAATATATATATATTGGTCTCCAAGTACTTTTTTTTCAGCACATCAGCCTTCCCAAGCCTACACCCTTTCCAACTACCATTAACATTATTAACACAAACCATTGGATTTAACACATTTGAATTAAAATCCCCCTTAAACCCCCTTTGATTTGGGTGCATATTCACACGGGGGGTTACGTAGGGCACCGAAAGCTCCAAAAATATATTTACAATACATGTACAAAAATTAACACCATTAAGTACATTCTCTCAAACCTTATAGTATTTTGCAAACCTTAATATATATTATAAAAAAACTTGTACATGCATACCCCACAAACGAGGATCGCTATGTACGGTCCAGATCTTGGAATAAAGGGCAAATATGCCCATCCGACAGCTCTCGTTGCCCGAAGTAACACTCCGTGTGAATATGCACCCAAACCAAAGGGGGTTTAAGGGGGATTTTAATTCAAATGTGTTAAATCCAATGGTTTGTGTTAATAATGTTAATGGTAGTTGTGTGTTGATTGTTATATTAAAAAAAAAATTACAAAATACTTGCTAGGGTCTAATCTAGCAAATACTATACTTCAAGAACTAAACCTAGTTAGAAATTGAGAATTTGTCTATCCTGGTTTAAACCAGGCCCACGCCCTTCATCTGGCACACACATATGGTGAGGTATTACCCCTAGCATTGAGAGGTTGTCTGCCCTGGTAATATCCAGGCACATATCTTAAAACTGGCCACTACTCAAGTCAAGCTTGAATTCTTGTTCAATAAATGGTGTGCAAGGTAGGAAGCTGAACTATCAAACCCCAAAACCTTGTTGTCACCATCTAAAGACCAAAGTAAATATTATAAGGATAACAAGGATTCAACTACAAACCACAATGGTGCCACAAACAAGGAGGCTGAAAAATCAAACCCCAAAGCATATGTTCCGCATGTGGAGTTAGTACAATCCAGTTTATGAATATTCCGCAGGAAACCAAATTAAGTAAAGAGGTGATAAAACAAACACTGGACAAACAATCTCAAAGTGTTGTTAGCTTAAGTAAGCACATATTCAGCTTTCATTCATAAGCGGCCTGAGTGGGTCCTCATACATCAGGGATATGTAATATAGTTAGTCATGAATGAACCAAGCTAAAACAGTAGCTTAAAGTAGCAAGTGCCTGTTTTTTAAATGACAAAGGTCAATTCAGTGGAATGAGTAGAAAACATGAGATTGTGTAACGTGAACTTACAAGGATATACCAGCCAGAACTTATTCAGATCCAGACCTTGTTTTCAAAAATGTTATTCGGTTTCCTGATCACTTCATCAGCCTCGTCATTGACTTTGTAGCTTATTTTCATCCACTCCTCTGTTTTGGGAAAGATTTTTTCAAATTCAATGTCCATGTCGGACCAGACACAAATCTTGTGTAACATTTTTTCGTATACATCTTCAATGATTTTGTCATAGTTTACTGGATGATTTTTCATCTTGAGTATAAGTATCTCAAGCCAGTCATTAAATCCAAGAAAGGCTACAACTGAGAGCCTATAATCCGTGATTTTAAGTTCTAGTTCAATGACTTTTTTGAACATGAACTCATCATTAAGGCAGCATATAATTGTTAGACCGCCTTTGCTCTCATCTAATTTCGGGAATCCATGGATTTTCAATCTCCTCATGTCCCGTTCGTGAGAGTACCTAGATGTGCAGTGAAAAACACCGATAGTATCATTAGTCTATGCATAAAGGAAGATGTATTTATAGGGTTTGTACCATCAACCCAAAAGGACAACCCTTGCATGCAAATGGTTTAAACAAGGTGGACATACGGATCCTTGAGATAATTTTTCAAGTAGGAAGTAATTAAAATAGAATATAATCAGGAATATTATCAGAGATAAGATCATGCAGCAGATTACACATATACGGATGGAGGTCAAGTACTTGGCCCCATATCCATCTATGTTCCTCAGAACTAACATGATTACATAGGAAAGTAAAATTAATAAAACCATGGACCACATCTGAGTATTTTAATTATGAGTATCATGTTCATAATCAAAAGCAATAACAGTAAAGCCAGGAGCATGGGTTATCCGTCCTCGAACGGAAAAACAGAAGCTTGATAAAAATTTTACAAAATACTTGCTAGGGTCTAATCTAGCAAATACTATACTTCAAGAACTAAACCTAGTTAGAAATTGAGAATTTGTCTGTCCTGGTTTAAACCAGGCCCACGCTCTTCATCTGGCACACACATATGGTGAGGTATTACCCCTAGCATTGAGAGGTTGTCTGCCCTGGTAATATCCAGGCACATATCTTAAAACTGGCCACTACTCAAGTCAAGCTTAGTTACTGTTCAATAAATGGTGTCACCATCTAAAGACCAGAGTAAATATTATAAGGATAACAAGGATTCAACTACAAACCACAATGGTGCCACAAACAAGGAGGCTGAAAAATCAAACCCCAAAGCATATGTTCCGCATGTGGAGTTAGTACAATCCAGTTTATGAATATTCCGTAGCAGGAAACCAAATTAAGTAAAGAGGTGATAAAACAAACACTGGACAAACAATCTCAAAGTGTTGTTAGCTTAAGTAAGCACATATTCAGCTTTCATTCATAAGCAGCCTGAGTGGGTCCTCATACATCAGGGATATGTAATATAGTTAGTCATGAATGAACCAAGCTAAAACAGTAGCTTAAAGTAGCAAGTGCCTGTTTTTTAAATGACAAAGGTCAATTCAGTGGAATGAGCAGAAAACATGAGATTGTGTAACGTGAACTTACAAGGATATACCAGCCAGAACTTATTCAGATCCAGACCTTGTTTTCAAAAATGTTTTTCGCTTTTTAAATTTTGATACATATCAAAGTTCCAGTAGATATAGACAGATATCTAAATGGTCCAGCCAAGATTTAGATAAAAAGCCATGTAGAGTACTCACCATATCAAAAACAGACTACAACACTAGGCAGTGTAAAGAGATCAAAGTTAACAGCATAATAGAGTATAAAGTTTCGAGGTGCAGATTATCCGTTCTGCCCCATATTTCAGCAAAATTCCACCATTTTGTAAAGCCCCAAAAAACATCAAAGGTGGGTTTGTTGTGTTACCTGCAGCCAAACCAATCATACGTTAGCCTAAAAAGGGTAAGCATGAAGCAGCTAGCAGGTAAGCGAAAACAAACCATGTTTTTATCCTTTTCCTTAGAGTTAGAGCAATATACCAATAAAAAGTATCAGAATAAGCCAGATCCCTTTATCAGCGAGATTATAGGCATCAAATGGAAGTGAAAACCAGAAAAAGGGCATGAGGGTTCAGAAACAACCTGGCAGTGTAATGGTTTAAAATGTGACCTATTACAAATCCCCTTAGAACTTAGTTCTATATTATAAGCAGATTCAAACATAAACCACCGCAGGTTTTGCCATAATACCCATCAGTATTTACTGTCACCAGCTATTTCAACTTGAATATTGACAAATCTGGAGGTGTCATTTAACAAGGTGTTTACAAAACGTATGAATGATGTATCAGCATAACAAAGGAGGTCTGTAACGTAACCCAAATGTTCTGGTATCATCTTTACCTAATACCACCAATATGTCTGAAACTTTTCGCCAGATTTTAGCAAAGAGATACAAATCGTCAGCCTAATTAGGAATTATCAGAGACTGTTTTTTACTCTAAAGTTCAGCACTATTTTGGGCTCACTGTGCACAAAGCCCTACAATGGAGGCCCAGATTAGGAATCAAACAAAAACAGGTGAAAAGTGACCTCATTTGGATCGCCATCCAGGTTAGTCGTTGCATCAGAACTTGCATTCGTGTCAATCAGTGCCGGGTTGTTATAAACCGGCTCAGCATTCTCCAAGTTGGAACCACGCAATGCTGCATTTCGTATCAAACACCATTTGATAATGTTGGCCGCTTGTGAATTCCTAGACTGGCTAGGTTGAGACATATGTCTTGGTGCAAATGGAGAGCCTCTTCCATGCAAATTTCTTGAACCCGGAGGACGCCCAGGACCCCATTTCGGACCCATGCTCTTACAAGATGTGATGAACAGGAGGGCAGTCACAAATGTTCAAAGTGTTCAACTTTCTAAGGATAGTGGAATTTTTTGAGAAAACATAGCATTTCGTATGCTCCCCAAATGAACTTCCCGCTCTAGATAACTTAGCACTAAAGTTACACCTACCCGTAATATTGTGTTCAGAGATATACTGTCCCCTAAATCTATACTGTCATACTTAGGGGTGGCTATATTATTAAAATAGAAAACCAAAATAACTAATTGTTCATGTGAAGGAGCAAACACTCCACATGACACTAAGTTCCAAGGTATATTGGAACCTCTGCCCCATGTTTGCAAGGCCTTGGCCAGTGCCATGCAGGAAGTAAATTAGAGAGGATCAAAAGCAGAATTAACAATTTATACCAGCAAAGGTGTTCGGTGTTGCATGATTGCACGGTGGTCGTTATTTGGGCAAGATGACCCTTAGTTTGTTGAATGTCAAGTGTAGTGAGAAGGGGCGCTATATGAAAATGCTCAAATAATGTAGAATTTCATATGTAGGTCATAGGACATAATGGACCATATTAAAGCGCCAATTAACTAGCTTTGCATAATTGTTATACTTGAAAGGGTTGCACGCTTTATTAGCATCTATTCAGCAAGTGTTGCCCTTCTTGAAGATTTTGGGTGAAACCAACCTATACCAATATGTATTAAGTCCCTGAGAAAATCATTCCCGGTTTGATGCGGTAAATGTTAGGAGCTTAAAACCGGTGAGTGTGCGGATATAGGTAAAGCTGGGGGCACATCCATCATAGTCTCCCGTGTCCGATCGGGCTAATGGGTTACGTATATAGGTGCAGACTTAAACCAATTACTATTTACCTCATATTGGAGCATGTTATCCACTAGACATAGAAGTCGGTTTACATAATGAAGTGAAATCCTAGTTCCAAAGCTTTTTTATCCCCTAGGAACAACCTAATCAAGTCGTCTAAAACATCTTATGAGGGAGGCGTGAAAGCCGACCCTTCAAAAATTTAAACCTACCTCCTGCGCTTTGAGAGGGTCCCTGATTTTGTGAGCAAATGCAAAGGTGAGTAGGGTGCCTAGCATTGCTGCAAGGACCCTACTCAGCAAGTAAAAATAGATACTTAAAGAAACTATCGACAATGTCAAGTTAAACATCTTGAAGGACCAAAAAAAATGCTTAATGAAAGTAAAGTACCTGTGATATAAATGTTTGATGACATTCACATTTGTCGTAAGCTAGTCCGGAAAGTCTTGCAACAAAATCTTACCGACATTTTCGAATTGTTTTCTTATCAAACCCATTGTCGATAAATTGGGAAATGATATTATTAGGTCGGTTGGTGACCGCACACGATTCTTTGTTTACATACAAACCAGCTCAAGTCTAATAGGCCTTCTCTCTTTACATTCCGAGATCCTCCTTGGCATTGGGAGGACATGGCTCCATAAGTGGGTTGTCGGGAGTAACCGTACCAGCAGGCCCCAAAACCTATGGCAGTGCTGTTAAAGATACTATTTCCAAAAGCAGGGCATTTTTTAACATAGGTGCTCTCGGGCCGGGGCATTATTCGGTTTTTCTGATCGCAGCAGCCCCGTCATTGACTTTGTAGCTTATTTTCATCCACTCCTCTGTTTTGGGAAAGATTTTTTCAAATTCAATGTCCATGTCGAACCAGACACAAATCTTGTGTAACATTTTTTCGTATACATCTTCAATGATTTTGTCATAGTTTACTGGATGATTTTTCATCTTGAGTATAAGTATCTCAAGCCAGTCATTAAATCCAAGAAAGGCTACAGCTGAGAGCCTATAATCCCGTGATTTTAAGTTCTAGTTCAATGACTTTTTTGAACATGAACTCATCATTAAAGCGACATATAATTATGCACCTTTGCTCTATTAGGAACTTGGCATTTAAGAGCTTCAAAGCCAAGCATCCTAATTTCAGGAATCCATGGATTTTCAATCTCCTCATGTCCCCGTTCGTGAGAGTACCTAGATGTCTGTAAAAACACCGATAGTATCATTAGTCTATGCATAAAGGAAGATGTATTTATAGGGTTTGTACCATCAACCCAAAAGGACAACCACTGCATGCAACCGTTTAAACAAGGTGGACATACCAGATCCTTGAGATAATTTTTTCAAGTAGGAAGTAATTAAAATAGAATATAATCGGGGAATATTATGGAGATAAGATCATGCAGCAGATTACACATATACGGATGGAGGTCAAGTACTTGGCCCCATATCCATCTATGTTCCTCAGAACTAACATGATTACATAGGAAAGTAAAATTAATAAAGCCATGGACCACATCTGAGTATTTTAATTATGAGTATCATGTTCATAATCAAAAGCAATAACAGTAAAGCCAGGAGCATGGGTTATCCGTCCTCGAACGGAAAAACAGAAGCTTCATAAAAATTTTACAAAAATACCCGCTAGGGTCTAATCTAGCAAATACTATACTTCAAGAACTAAACCTAGTTAGAAATTGAGAATTTATGCGTCTCTGGTTTAAACCCGGCCCACGCTCTTCATCGGCACACACATATGGTGAGGTATTACCCCTAGCATTGAGAGGTTATGCCTGGTAATATCAGGGCACATATCTTAAAAGCCCTGGCCACTACTCAAGTCAAGCTTAGTTCTTGTTCAATAAATGGTGTGCAAGGTAGGGATTTGAACTATCAAACCCCAAAACCTTGTTGTCACCATCGAAGACCAAAGTAAATATTATAAGGATAACAAGGATTCAACTACAAACCACAATGGTGCCACAAACAAGGAGGCTGAAAAATCAAACCCCAAAGCATATGTTCCGCATGTGGAGTTAGTACAATCCAGTTTATGAATATTCCGTAGCAGGAAACCAAATTAAGTAAAGAGGTGATAAAACAAACACTGGACAAACAATCTCAAAGTGTTGTTAGCTTAAGTAAGCACATATTCAGCTTTCATTCATAAGCAGCCTGAGTGGGTCCTCATACATCAGGGATATGTAATATAGTTAGTCATGAATGAACCAAGCTAAAACAGTAGCTTAAAGTAGCAAGTGCCTGTTTTTTAAATGACAAAGGTCAATTCAGTGGAATGAGCAGAAAACATGAGATTGTGTAACGTGAACTTACAAGGATATACCAGCCAGAACTTATTCAGATCCAGACCTTGTTTTCAAAAATGTTTTTCGCTTTTTAAATTTTGATACATATCAAAGTTCCAGTAGATATAGACAGATATCTAAATGGTCCAACCAAGATTTAGATAAAAAGCCGTGTAGAGTACTCACCATATCAAAAACAGACTACAACACTAGGCAGTGTAAAGAGATCAAAGTTAACAGCATAATAGAGTATAAAGTTTCGAGGTGCAGATTATCCGTTCTGCCCCATATTTCAGCAAAATTCCACCATTTTGTAAAGCCCCAAAAAACATCAAAGGTGGGTTTGTTGTGTTACTGCTGACCAAACCAATCATCGTTAGCCTAAAAGGGTAAGCATGAAGCAGCTAGCAGGTAAGCGAAAACAAACCATGTTTTTATCCTTTTCCTTAGAGTTAGAGCAATATACCAATAAAAAGTATCAGAATAAGCCAGATCCCTTTATCAGCGAGATTATAGGCATCAAATGGAAGTGAAAACCAGAAAAAGGGCATGAGGGTTTGAAACAACTTTGGCGGTGTAATGGTTTAAAATGTGACCTATTACAAATCCCCTTAGAACTTAGTTCTATATTATAAGCGATTCAAACATAAACCACCGCAGGTTTTGCCATAATACCCATCAGTATTTACTGTCACCAGCTATTTCAACTTGAATATTGACAAATCTGGAGGTGTCATTTAACAAGGTGTTTACAAAGCGTATGAATGATGTATCAGCATAACAAAGGAGGTCTGTAATGTAACCCAAATGTTCTGGTATCATCTTTACCTAATACCACCAATATGTCTGAAACTTTTCGCCAGATTTTAGCAAAGAGATACAAATCGTCAGCCTAATTAGGAATTAACAGAGACTGTTTTTTACTCTAAAGTTCAGCACTATTTTGGGCTTACTGTGCACAAAGCCTTATAATGGAGGCCCAGATTAGGAATCAAACAAAAACAGGTGAAAAGTGACCTCATTTGGATCGCCATCCAGGTTAGTCGTTGCATCAGAACTTGCAGTCGTGTCAATCGGTCTTGGGGTTGTTATAAACCGGCTCGGCATTCTCAAGTTGGAACCACATAATCTTTGCATTTAAGTATCAAACACCATTTGATAATGTTGGCCGCTTGTGAATTCCTAGACTGCCTAGGTTGAGACATATGTCTTGGTGCAAATGGAGAGCCTCTTCCATGCAAATTTCTTGAACCCGGAGGACGCCCAGGACCCCATTTCGGACCCATGCTCTTACAGGATGTGATGAACAGGAGGGCAGTCACAAATGTTCAAAGTGTTCAACTTTCTAAGGATAGTGGAATTTTTTGAGAAAACATAGCATTTCGTATGCTCCCCAAATGAACTTCCGCTCTAGATAACTTAGCACTAAAGTTACACCTACCGTAATATTGTGTTCGAGAGATATCTTTGTCCCTAAATCTATCTTTGTCATACTTAGGGGTGGCTATATTATTAAAATAGAAAACCAAAATAACTAAATGTTCATGTGAAGGAGCAAACACTCCACATGACACTAAGTTCCAAGCTATATTGGAACCTCTGCCCCATGTTTGCAAGGCCTTGGCCAGTGCCATGCAGGAAGTAAATTAGAGAGGATCAAAAGCGAATTAACAATTTATACCAGCAAAGGTGTTGGTGTTGCATGATTGCACGGTGGTCGTTATTTGGCTGCAAGATGACCCTTAGTTTGTTGAATGTCAAGTGTAGTGAGAAGGGGCTATATGAAAATGCTCAAATAATGTAGAATTTCATATGTAGGTCATAGGACATAATGGACCATATTAAAGCGCCAATTAACTAGCATGCATAATTGTTATACTTGAAAGGGTTCTGCCTGCTTTATTAGCATCTATTCAGCAAGTGTTGCCCTTCTTGAAGATTTTGGGTGAAACCAACCTATACCAATATGTATTAAGTCCTGCAGAAAATCATTCCCAGTTTGATGCCAGTAAATGTTCAGGCTTAAAACCAGCTGAGTGTGCAGATATAGGTAAACTGCAGGGGCACATCCATCATAGTCTCCCAGGTCTGATCAGGCTAATGGGTTCTGTATATAGGTGCAGACTTAAACCAATTACTATTTACCTCATATTGGAGCATGTTATCCACTAGACATAGAAGTCAGTTACATAATGAAGTCGGAAATCCTAGTTCCAAAGCTTTTTATCCCCCTAGGAACAACCTAATCAAGTTGTCTAAAAAAACATCTTATGAGGAGTGCGTGAAGCCGACCCTTCAAAAATTTAAACCTACCTCCTGCCGCCTGCGAGGAGGGTCCTGATTTTGTGAGCAAATGCAAGGCTGAGTAGGGTGCCTAGCATTGCTGCAAGGACCCTACTCAGCAAGTAAAAATAGATACTTAGAGAAACTATCGACAATGTCAAGTTAAACATCTTGAAGGACCAAAAAAAATGCTTAATGAAAGTAAAGTACCTGTGATATAAATGTTTGATGACATTCCTGTTGTCGTAAGCTAGTCCAGGAAAGTCTTGCAACAAAATCTTACCGAGCATTTCGAATTGTTTTCTTATCAAACCCATTGTCGATAAATTGGGAAATGATATTATTCAGATCAGTGGCTGCACTGGCACAGTTGCTGTTTACATACAAACCAGCTCAAGTCTAATAGGCCTTCTCTCTTTCTGTTCCAGATCCTCCTTGGCATTGGGAGGACATGGCTCCATAAGTGGGTTGTCGGGGAATGCCAGTACCCGGTGAGGCCCCAAAACCCATGGCGATCTTTGTTAAAGATACTATTTCCAAAAGCGGGGCATTTTTAACATAGGTGCTACGGGCCGGGGCATTATTCGGTTTTCGATCACTTCAGCAGCCTCGTCATTGACTTTGTAGCTTATTTTCATCCACTCCTCTGTTTTGGGAAAGATTTTTTCAAATTCAATGTCCATGTCGGACCAGACACAAATCTTGTGTAACATTTTTTCGTATACATCTTCAATGATTTTGTCATAGTTTCTTTGGATGATTTTCATCTTGAGTATAAGTATCTCAAGCCGGTCATTAAATCCAAGAAAGGCTACGGTGAGAGCCTATAATCCGTGATTTTAAGTTCTAGTTCAATGACTTTTTGAACATGAACTCATCATTAAGGCTGACATATAATTATGCGCCTTTGCTCTATTAGGAACTTGGCATTTAAGAGCTTCAAAACCAAGCATCCTAATTTCGAGGAATCCATGGATTTTCAATCTCCTCATGTCCCGTTAGGTGAGAGTACCTAGATATGCAAAAACAGATAGTATCATTAGTCTATGCATAAAGGAAGATGTATTTATAGGGTTTGTACCATCAACCCAAAAGTGCATGCTTTGCGTTGAGTTTAAACAAGGTGGACATACGGATCCTTGAGATAATTTTTTCAAGTAGGAAGTAATTAAAATAGAATATAATCGGGGAATATTATCGAGAGATAAGATCATGCGGTGATTACACATACATACGGATGGAGGTCAAGTACTTGGCCCCATATCCATCTATGTTCCTCGGAACTAACATGATTACATAGGAAAGTAAAATTAATAAAGCCATGGACCACATCGAGTATTTTAATTATGAGTATCATGTTCATAATCAAAAAGCAATAATGATAAAGCCGGGGAGCATGGGTTATCCGTCCTCGAGCGGAAAAGCGAAGCTTCATAAAAATTTTACAAAATACTTGCTAGGGTCTAATCTAGCAAATACTATACTTCAAGAACTAAACCTAGTTAGAAATTGAGAATTTATGCGTCTGGTTTAAACCGGTGCCCACGCCCTTCATCGGCACACACATATGGTGAGGTATTACCCCTAGCATTGAGAGGTTTATGCCTTGGTAATATCCGGGCACATATCTTAAAACGGCCACTACTCAAGTCAAGCTTAATTCTTGTTCAATAAATGGTGTGCAAGGTAGGGATTTGAACTATCAAACCCCAAAACCTTGTTGTCACCATCTAAAGACCAAAGTAAATATTATAAGGATAACAAGGATTCAACTACAAACCACAATGGTGCCACAAACAAGGAGGCTGAAAAATCAAACCCCAAAGCATATGTTCGCATGTGGAGTTAGTACAATCGGTTTATGAATATTCCATAGCGAGGAAACCAAATTAAGTAAAGAGGTGATAAAACAAACCTTTGGACAAACAATCTCAAAGTGTTGTTAGCTTAAGTAAGCACATATTCAGCTTTCATTCATAAGCAGCCTGAGTGGGTCCTCATACATCAGGGATATGTAATATAGTTAGTCATGAATGAACCAAGCTAAAACAGTAGCTTAAAGTAGCAAGTGCCTGTTTTTTAAATGACAAAGGTCAATTCAGTGGAATGAGCAGAAAACATGAGATTGTGTAACGTGAACTTACAAGGATATACCAGCGCGAACTTATTGAGATCGGACCTTGTTTTCAACAATGTTTTTCGCTTTTTAAATTTTGATACATATCAAAGTTCCAGTAGATATATACTCACCATATCAAAAACAGACTACAACACTAGGCAGTGTAAAGAGATCAAAGTTAACAGCATAATAGAGTATAAAGTTTCGAGGTGCAGATTATCCGTTCTGCCCCATATTTCAGCAAAATTCCACCATTTTGTAAAGCCCCAAAAAACATCAAAGGTGGGTTTGTTGTGTTACCTGCAGCCAAACCAATCATACGTTAGCCTAAAAAGGGTAAGCATGAAGCAGCTAGCAGGTAAGCGAAAACAAACCATGTTTTTATCCTTTTCCTTAGAGTTAGAGCAATATACCAATAAAAAGTATCAGAATAAGCGGATCCCTTTATCGGCCGAGATTATAGGCATCAAATGGAAGTGAAAACGAGGAAAAAGGGCATGAGGGTTGAAACAACTGGCGGTGTAATGGTTTTAAAATGTGACCTATTACAAATCCCCTTAGAACTTAGTTCTATATTATAAGCGATTCAAACATAAACCACCATGAGGTTTTGCCATAATACCCATCGGTATTCTTGTCACCGACTATTTCAACTTGAATATTGACAAATCACGGAGGTGTCATTTAACAAGGTGTTTACAAAGGCGTATGAATGATGTATCGGCATAACAAAGGAGGTGCATGCGTAACCCAAATGTTACGGTATCATCTTTACCTAATACCACCAATATATGCGAAACTTTTAGCGGATTTTAGCAAAGAGATACAAATCGTCAGCCTAATTAGGAATTAACAGAGACTGTTTTTTACTCTAAAGTTCAGCACTATTTTGGGCTTACTGTGCACAAAGCCTTATAATGGAGGCCCAGATTAGGAATCAAACAAAAACAGGTGAAAAGTGACCTCATTTGGATCGCCATCCAGGTTAGTCGTTGCATCAGAACTTGCATTCGTGTCAATCAGTGCCGGGTTGTTATAAACCGGCTCAGCATTCTCCAAGTTGGAACCACGCAATGCTGCATTTCGTATCAAACACCATTTGATAATGTTGGCCGCTTGTGAATTCCTAGACTGGCTAGGTTGAGACATATGTCTTGGTGCAAATGGAGAGCCTCTTCCATGCAAATTTCTTGAACCCGGAGGACGCCCAGGACCCCATTTCGGACCCATGCTCTTACAGGATGTGATGAACAGGAGGGCAGTCACAAATGTTCAAAGTGTTCAACTTTCTAAGGATAGTGGAATTTTTTGAGAAAACATAGCATTTCGTATGCTCCCCAAATGAACTTCCCGCTCTAGATAACTTAGCACTAAAGTTACACCTACCCGTAATATTGTGTTCAGGAGATATCTGTCCCCTAAATCTATATCTTTGTCATACTTAGGGGTGGCTATATTATTAAAATAGAAAACCAAAATAACTAAATGTTCATGTGAAGGAGCAAACACTCCACATGACACTAAGTTCCAAGCTATATTGGAACCTCGCCCCATGTTTGCAAGGCCTTGGCGATTGCCATCGAGGAAGTAAATTAGAGAGGATCAAAAGCGAGAATTAACAATTTATACCAGCAAAGGTGTTGGTGTTGCATGATTGCACGGTGGTCGTTATTTGGCTGCAAGATGACCCTTAGTTTGTTGAATGTCAAGTGTAGTGAGAAGGGGCGCTATATGAAAATGCTCAAATAATGTAGAATTTCATATGTAGGTCATAGGACATAATGGACCATATTAAAGCGCCAATTAACTAGCCTGCATAATTGTTATACTTGAAAGGGTTCTGCCTGCTTTATTAGCATCTATTCAGCAAGTGTTGCCCTTCTTGAAGATTTTGGGTGAAACCAACCTATACCAATATGTATTAAGTCCTGCAGAAAATCATTCCCAGTTTGATGCCAGTAAATGTTCAGGCTTAAAACCAGCTGAGTGTGCAGATATAGGTAAACTGCAGGGGCACATCCATCATAGTCTCCAGTGTGTCGTCGGGCTAATGGGTTCTGTATATAGGTGCAGACTTAAACCAATTACTATTTACCTCATATTGGAGCATGTTATCCACTAGACATAGAAGTCAGTTACATAATGAAGTCGGAAATCCTAGTTCCAAAGCTTTTTATCCCCCTAGGAACAACCTAATCAAGTCGTCTAAAAAAACATCTTATGAGGGAGTGCGTGAAGCCGACCCTTCAAAAATTTAAACCTACCTCCTGCGCTGCTTTGCGAGGGTCCTGATTTTGTGAGCAAATGCAAGGCTGAGTAGGGTGCCTAGCATTGCTGCAAGGACCCTACTCAGCAAGTAAAAATAGATACTTAGAGAAACTATCGACAATGTCAAGTTAAACATCTTGAAGGACCAAAAAAAATGCTTAAGATGTGTAATGAAAGTAAAGTACGTGATATAAATGTTTGATGACATTCACATTTGTCGTAAGCTAGTCCAGGAAAGTCTTGCAACAAAATCTTACCGACATTTCTCAGAATTGTTTTCTTATCAAACCCATTGTCGATAAATTGGGAAATGATATTATTCAGATCAGTGGCTGCACTGGCACAGTTGCTGTTTACATACAAACCAGCTCAAGTCTAATAGGCCTTCTCTCTTTCTGTTCCAGATCCTCCTTGGCATTGGGAGGACATGGCTCCATAAGTGGGTTGTCGGGGAATGCATACCCAGAGGCCCCAAAACCCATGGCGATCTTTGTTAAAGATACTATTTCCAAAAGCAGGGCATTTTTTAACATAGGTGCTCTGGACGGGGCATTATTCGGTTTCCTGATCACTTCAGCAGCCTCGTCATTGACTTTGTAGCTTATTTTCATCCACTCCTCTGTTTTGGGAAAGATTTTTTCAAATTCAATGTCCATGTCGGACCAGACACAAATCTTGTGTAACATTTTTTCGTATACATCTTCAATGATTTTGTCATAGTTTACTGGATGATTTTTCATCTTGAGTATAAGTATCTCAAGCCAGTCATTAAATCCAAGAAAGGCTACAGCTGAGAGCCTATAATCCGTGATTTTAAGTTCTAGTTCAATGACTTTTTTGAACATGAACTCATCATTAAGGCAGCATATAATTGTCTGCACTGCTCTATTAGGAACTTGGCATTTAAGAGCTTCAAAACCAAGCATCCTAATTTCGAGGAATCCATGGATTTTCAATCTCCTCATGTCCCCGATTAGGTGAGAGTACCTAGATGTGCGTAAAAACACCGATAGTATCATTAGTCTATGCATAAAGGAAGATGTATTTATAGGGTTTGTACCATCAACCCAAAAGTGCATGCAAGTTTAAACAAGGTGGACATACCAGATCCTTGAGATAATTTTTTCAAGTAGGAAGTAATTAAAATAGAATATAATCAGGAATATTATCAGAGATAAGATCATGCAGCAGATTACACATATATACGGATGGAGGTCAAGTACTTGGCCCCATATCCATCTATGTTCCTCGAGAACTAACATGATTACATAGGAAAGTAAAATTAATAAAGCCATGGACCACATCGAGTATTTTAATTATGAGTATCATGTTCATAATCAAAAGCAATAATGATGAAAAAAGCGGGGAGCATGGGTTATCCGTCCTCGAGCGGAAAAAGCGAAGCTTCATAAAAATTTTACAAAATACTTGCTAGGGTCTAATCTAGCAAATACTATACTTCAAGAACTAAACCTAGTTAGAAATTGAGAATTTTATGCGTCTCCGGTTTAAACCAGGGCCATGCCTTCATCGGCACACACATATGGTGAGGTATTACCCTAGCATTGAGAGGTTATGCGCTTTGGTAATATCCGGGCACATATCTTAAAGCGGCCACTACTCAAGTCAAGCTTTAGTTTCTTGTTCAATAAATGGTGTGCAAGGTAGGGAGCTGAACTATCAAACCCCAAAACCTTGTTGTCACCATCTAAAGACCAAAGTAAATATTATAAGGATAACAAGGATTCAACTACAAACCACAATGGTGCCACAAACAAGGAGGCTGAAAAATCAAACCCCAAAGCATATGTTCCGCATGTGGAGTTAGTACAATCCAGTTTATGAATATTCCGTAGCAGGAAACCAAATTAAGTAAAGAGGTGATAAAACAAACACTGGACAAACAATCTCAAAGTGTTGTTAGCTTAAGTAAGCACATATTCAACTTTCATTCATAAGCAGCCTGAGTGGGTCCTCATACATCAGGGATATGTAATATAGTTAGTCATGAATGAACCAAGCTAAAACAGTAGCTTAAAGTAGCAAGTGCCTATTTTTTAAATGACAAAGGTCAATTCAGTGGAATGAGCAGAAAACATGAGATTGTGTAACGTGAACTTACAAGGATATACCAGCCAGAACTTATTCAGATCCAGACCTTGTTTTCAAAAATGTTTTTCGCTTTTTAAATTTTGATACATATCAAAGTTCGGTAGATATATATAATCACCATATCAAAAAAGCCGTGTAGAGTACTACAACACAAAGGCGACTACAAAAGAGATCAAAGAGATCAAAGTTATGACATAATAGAGTATAAAGTTTGAGGTGCGTTGATTATCCGATTACGCCCCATATTTCAACAAAATTCCACCATTTTGTAAAGCCCCAAAAACATCAAAGGTGGGTTTGTTGTGTTACCCGACCAAACCAATCATACGTTAGCCTAAAAAGGGTAAGCATGAAGCAGCTAGCAGGTAAGCGAAAACAAACCATGTTTTTATCCTTTTCCTTAGAGTTAGAGCAATATACCAATAAAAAGTATCAGAATAAGCCAGATCCCTTTATCAGCGAGATTATAGGCATCAAATGGAAGTGAAAACCAGAAAAAGGGCATGAGGGTTCAGAAACAACCTGGCAGTGTAATGGTTTAAAATG
Source organism: Isoetes taiwanensis (assembly GCA_021234155.1). Classification (NCBI taxonomy): domain Eukaryota; kingdom Viridiplantae; phylum Streptophyta; class Lycopodiopsida; order Isoetales; family Isoetaceae; genus Isoetes; species Isoetes taiwanensis. The sequence goes on from JAJEKV010000048.1 coordinate 763,309, forward strand.
TGACCTATTACAAATCCCCTTAGAACTTAGTTCTATATTATAAGCGATTCAAACATAAACCACGCGAGGTTTTGCCATAATACCCATCAGTATTTACTGTCACCAGCTATTTCAACTTGAATATTGACAAATCTGGAGGTGTCATTTAACAAGGTGTTTACAAGGCGTATGAATGATGTATCAGCATAACAAAGGAGGTCTGTAACGTAACCCAAATGTTCTGGTATCATCTTTACCTAATACCACCAATATGTCTGAAACTTTTCGCCAGATTTTAGCAAAGAGATACAAATCGTCAGCCTAATTAGGAATTAACAGAGACTGTTTTTTACTCTAAAGTTCAGCACTATTTTGGGCTTACTGTGCACAAAGCCTTATAATGGAGGCCCAGATTAGGAATCAAACAAAAACAGGTGAAAAGTGACCTCATTTGGATCGCCATCCAGGTTAGTCGTTGCATCAGAACTTGCATTCGTGTCAATCAGTGCCGGGTTGTTATAAACCGGCTCAGCATTCTCCAAGTTGGAACCACGCAATGCCGCATTTCGTATCAAACACCATTTGATAATGTTGGCCGCTTGTGAATTCCTAGACTGGCTAGGTTGAGACATATGTCTTGGTGCAAATGGAGAGCCTCTTCCATGCAAATTTCTTGAACCCGGAGGACGCCCAGGACCCCATTTCGGACCCATGCTCTTACAGGATGTGATGAAGCAGAGGGCAGTCACAAATGTTCAAAGTGTTCAACTTTCTAAGGATAGTGGAATTTTTTGAGAAAACATAGCATTTCGTATGCTCCCCAAATGAACTTCCCGCTCTAGATAACTTAGCACTAAAGTTACACCTACCCGTAATATTGTGTTCAGAGATATACTGTCCCCTAAATCTATACTGTCATACTTAGGGGTGGCTATATTATTAAAATAGAAAACCAAAATAACTAAATGTTCATGTGAAGGAGCAAACACTCCACATGACACTAAGTTCCAAGGTATATTGGAACCTCTGCCCCATGTTTGCAAGGCCTTGGCCAGTGCCATGCAGGAAGTAAATTAGAGAGGATCAAAAGCAGAATTAACAATTTATACCAGCAAAGGTGTTCAGTGTTGCATGATTGCCTGGTGGTCGTTATTTGGCTGCAAGATGACCCTTAGTTTGTTGAATGTCAAGTGTAGTGAGAAGGGACGCTATATGAAAATGCTCAAATAATGTAGAATTTCATATGTAGGTCATAGGACATAATGGACCATATTAAACTGCCAATTAACTAGCCTGCATAATTGTTATACTTGAAAGGGTTCTGCCTGCTTTATTAGCATCTATTCAGCAAGTGTTGCCCTTCTTGAAGATTTTGGGTGAAACCAACCTATACCAATATGTATTAAGTCCTGCAGAAAATCATTCCCAGTTTGATGCCAGTAAATGTTCAAAGCTTAAAACCGGTGAGTGTGTGCAGATATAGGTAAACTGCAGGGGCACATCCATCATAGTCTCCCAGGTCTGATCAGGCTAATGGGTTCTGTATATAGGTGCAGACTTAAACCAATTACTATTTACCTCATATTGGAGCATGTTATCCACTAGACATAGAAGTCAGTTACATAATGAAGTCGGAAATCCTAGTTCCAAAGCTTTTTATCCCCCTAGGAACAACCTAATCAAGTCGTCTAAAAAAACATCTTATGAGGGAGTGCGTGAAGCCGACCCTTCAAAAATTTAAACCTACCTCCTGCCGCCTGCGAGGAGGGTCCTGATTTTGTGAGCAAATGCAGAAATCGAGTAGGGTGCCTAGCATTGCTGCAAGGACCCTACTCAGCAAGTAAAAATAGATACTTAGAGAAACTATCGACAATGTCAAGTTAAACATCTTGAAGGACCAAAAAAAATGCTTAAGATGTGTAATGAAAGTAAAGTACCTGTGATATAAATGTTTGATGACATTCCTGTTGTCGTAAGCTAGTCCAGGAAAGTCTTGCAACAAAATCTTACCGACATTTCTCAGAATTGTTTTCTTATCAAACCCATTGTCGATAAATTGGGAAATGATATTATTCAGATCAGTGGCTGCACTGGCACAGTTGCTGTTTACATACAAACCAGCTCAAGTCTAATAGGCCTTCTCTCTTTCTGTTCCAGATCCTCCTTGGCATTGGGAGGACATGGCTCCATAAGTGGGTTGTCGGGAGTAACCATACCAGCAGGCCCCAAAACCCATGGCAGTGCTGTTAAAGATACTATTTCCAAAAGCAGGGCATTTTTTAACATAGGTGCTCTGGACGGGGCATTATTCGGTTTCCTGATCACTTCAGCAGCCTCGTCATTGACTTTGTAGCTTATTTTCATCCACTCCTCTGTTTTGGGAAAGATTTTTTCAAATTCAATGTCCATGTCGGACCAGACACAAATCTTGTGTAACATTTTTTCGTATACATCTTCAATGATTTTGTCATAGTTTACTGGATGATTTTTCATCTTGAGTATAAGTATCTCAAGCCAGTCATTAAATCCAAGAAAGGCTACAGCTGAGAGCCTATAATCCGTGATTTTAAGTTCTAGTTCAATGACTTTTTTGAACATGAACTCATCATTAAGGCAGCATATAATTGTCTGCACTGCTCTATTAGGAACTTGGCATTTAAGAGCTTCAAAACCAAGCATCCTAATTTCAGGAATCCATGGATTTTCAATCTCCTCATGTCCCCGTTCGTGAGAGTACCTAGATGTCTGCAAAAACACCGATAGTATCATTAGTCTATGCATAAAGGAAGATGTATTTATAGGGTTTGTACCATCAACCCAAAAGTGCATGCAACAGTTTAAACAAGGTGGACATACCAGATCCTTGAGATAATTTTTTCAAGTAGGAAGTAATTAAAATAGAATATAATCAGGAATATTATCAGAGATAAGATCATGCAGCAGATTACACATATACGGATGGAGGTCAAGTACTTGGCCCCATATCCATCTATGTTCCTCAGAACTAACATGATTACATAGGAAAGTAAAATTAATAAAGCCATGGACCACATCTGAGTATTTTAATTATGAGTATCATGTTCATAATCAAAAGCAATAACAGTAAAGCCAGGAGCATGGGTTATCCGTCCTCGAACGGAAAAACAGAAGCTTCATAAAAATTTTACAAAATACTTGCTAGGGTCTAATCTAGCAAATACTATACTTCAAGAACTAAACCTAGTTAGAAATTGAGAATTTGTCTGTCCTGGTTTAAACCAGGCCCACGCCCTTCATCTGGCACACACATATGGTGAGGTATTACCCCTAGCATTGAGAGGTTGTCTGCCCTGGTAATATCCAGGCACATATCTTAAAACTGGCCACTACTCAAGTCAAGCTTAGTTACTGTTCAATAAATGGTGTGCAAGGTAGGGAGCTGAACTATCAAACCCCAAAACCTTGTTGTCACCATCTAAAGACCAAAGTAAATATTATAAGGATAACAAGGATTCAACTACAAACCACAATGGTGCCACAAAAAAGGAGGCTGAAAAATCAAACCCCAAAGCATATGTTCCGCATGTGGAGTTAGTACAATCCAGTTTATGAATATTCCGTAGCAGGAAACCAAATTAAGTAAAGAGGTGATAAAACAAACACTGGACAAACAATCTCAAAGTGTTGTTAGCTTAAGTAAGCACATATTCAGCTTTCATTCATAAGCAGCCTGAGTGGGTCCTCATACATCAGGGATATGTAATATAGTTAGTCATGAATGAACCAAGCTAAAACAGTAGCTTAAAGTAGCAAGTGCCTGTTTTTTAAATGACAAAGGTCAATTCAGTGGAATGAGCAGAAAACATGAGATTGTGTAACGTGAACTTACAAGGATATACCAGCCAGAACTTATTCAGATCCAGACCTTGTTTTCAACAATGTTTTTCGCTTTTTAAATTTTGATACATATCAAAGTTCCAGTAGATATATACTCACCATATCAAAAACAGACTACAACACTAGGCAGTGTAAAGAGATCAAAGTTAACAGCATAATAGAGTATAAAGTTTCGAGGTGCAGATTATCCGTTCTGCCCCATATTTCAGCAAAATTCCACCATTTTGTAAAGCCCCAAAAAACATCAAAGGTGGGTTTGTTGTGTTACCTGCAGCCAAACCAATCATACGTTAGCCTAAAAAGGGTAAGCATGAAGCAAATGCCTAGGTGTGTTTAAAAACAAACCATGTTTTTATCCTTTTCCTTAGAGTTAGAGCAATATACCAATAAAAAGTATCAGAATAAGCCAGATCCCTTTATCAGCGAGATTATAGGCATCAAATGGAAGTGAAAACCAGAAAAAGGGCATGAGGGTTCAGAAACAACCTGGCAGTGTAATGGTTTAAAATGTGACCTATTACAAATCCCCTTAGAACTTAGTTCTATATTATAAGCAGATTCAAACATAAACCACCGCAGGTTTTGCCATAATACCCATCAGTATTTACTGTCACCAGCTATTTCAACTTGAATATTGACAAATCTGGAGGTGTCATTTAACAAGGTGTTTACAAGGCGTATGAATGATGTATCAGCATAACAAAGGAGGTCTGTAACGTAACCCAAATGTTCTGGTATCATCTTTACCTAATACCACCAATATGTCTGAAACTTTTCGCCAGATTTTAGCAAAGAGATACAAATCGTCAGCCTAATTAGGAATTAACAGAGACTGTTTTTTACTCTAAAGTTCAGCACTATTTTGGGCTTACTGTGCACAAAGCCTTATAATGGAGGCCCAGATTAGGAATCAAACAAAAACAGGTGAAAAGTGACCTCATTTGGATCGCCATCCAGGTTAGTCGTTGCATCAGAACTTGCATTCGTGTCGATCAGTGCCGGGTTGTTATAAACCGGCTCAGCATTCTCCAAGTTGGAACCACGCAATGCCGCATTTCGTATCAAACACCATTTGATAATGTTGGCCGCTTGTGAATTCCTAGACTGGCTAGGTTGAGACATATGTCTTGGTGCAAATGGAGAGCCTCTTCCACGCAAATTTCTTGAACCCGGAGGACGCCCAGGACCCCATTTCGGACCCATGCTCTTACAGGATGTGATGAACAGGAGGGCAGTCACAAATGTTCAAAGTGTTCAACTTTCTAAGGATAGTGGAATTTTTTGAGAAAACATAGCATTTCGTATGCTCCCCAAATGAACTTCCCGCTCTAGATAACTTAGCACTAAAGTTACACCTACCCGTAATATTGTGTTCAGAGATATACTGTCCCCTAAATCTATACTGTCATACTTAGGGGTGGCTATATTATTAAAATAGAAAACCAAAATAACTAAATGTTCATGTGAAGGAGCAAACACTCCACATGACACTAAGTTCCAAGGTATATTGGAACCTCTGCCCCATGTTTGCAAGGCCTTGGCCAGTGCCATGCAGGAAGTAAATTAGAGAGGATCAAAAGCAGAATTAACAATTTATACCAGCAAAGGTGTTCAGTGTTGCATGATTGCCTGGTGGTCGTTATTTGGCTGCAAGATGACCCTTAGTTTGTTGAATGTCAAGTGTAGTGAGAAGGGACGCTATATGAAAATGCTCAAATAATGTAGAATTTCATATGTAGGTCATAGGACATAATGGACCATATTAAACTGCCAATTAACTAGCCTGCATAATTGTTATACTTGAAAGGGTTCTGCCTGCTTTATTAGCATCTATTCAGCAAGTGTTGCCCTTCTTGAAGATTTTGGGTGAAACCAACCTATACCAATATGTATTAAGTCCTGCAGAAAATCATTCCCAGTTTGATGCCAGTAAATGTTCAGGCTTAAAACCAGCTGAGTGTGCAGATATAGGTAAACTGCAGGGGCACATCCATCATAGTCTCCCAGGTCTGATCAGGCTAATGGGTTCTGTATATAGGTGCAGACTTAAACCAATTACTATTTACCTCATATTGGAGCATGTTATCCACTAGACATAGAAGTCAGTTACATAATGAAGTCGGAAATCCTAGTTCCAAAGCTTTTTATCCCCCTAGGAACAACCTAATCAAGTCGTCTAAAAAAACATCTTATGAGGGAGTGCGTGAAGCCGACCCTTCAAAAATTTAAACCTACCTCCTGCCGCCTGCGAGGAGGGTCCTGATTTTGTGAGCAAATGCAAGGCTGAGTAGGGTGCCTAGCATTGCTGCAAGGACCCTACTCAGCAAGTAAAAATAGATACTTAGAGAAACTATCGACAATGTCAAGTTAAACATCTTGAAGGACCAAAAAAAATGCTTAAGATGTGTAATGAAAGTAAAGTACCTGTGATATAAATGTTTGATGACATTCCTGTTGTCGTAAGCTAGTCCAGGAAAGTCTTGCAACAAAATCTTACCGACATTTCTCAGAATTGTTTTCTTATCAAACCCATTGTCGATAAATTGGGAAATGATATTATTCAGATCAGTGGCTGCACTGGCACAGTTGCTGTTTACATACAAACCAGCTCAAGTCTAATAGGCCTTCTCTCTTTCTGTTCCAGATCCTCCTTGGCATTGGGAGGACATGGCTCCATAAGTGGGTTGTCGGGAGTAACCATACCAGCAGGCCCCAAAACCCATGGCAGTGCTGTTAAAGATACTATTTCCAAAAAAAGGGGCATTTTTAACATAGGTGCTCGGGACGGGCATTATTCGTTTCCTGATCACTTCAGCAGCCTCGCCATTGACTTTGTAGCTTATTTTCATCCCTCCTCTGCTTTTGGGAAAGATTTTTTCAAATTCAATGTCCATGTCGGACTGCACACAAATCTTGTGTAACATTTTTTCGTATACATCTTCAATGATTTTGTCATAGTTTACTGGATGATTTTTCATCTTGAGTATAAGTATCTCAAGCCAGTCATTAAATCCAAGAAAGGCTACAGCTGAGAGCCTATAATCCGTGATTTTAAGTTCTAGTTCAATGACTTTTTTGAACATGAACTCATCATTAAGGCAGATATAATTGTTCCAGATCTTTATTAGGAACTTGGCATTTAAGAGCTTCAAAACCAAGCATCCTAATTTCAGGAATCCATGGATTTTCAATCTCCTCATGTCCCCGTTCGTGAGAGTACCTAGATGTCTGCAAAAACACCGATAGTATCATTAGTCTATGCATAAAGGAAGATGTATTTATAGGGTTTGTACCATCAACCCAAAAGGAAAAGTGCATGCAAAATGCTTTTAAACAAGGTGGACATACCAGATCCTTGAGATAATTTTTTCAAGTAGGAAGTAATTAAAATAGAATATAATCAGGAATATTATCAGAGATAAGATCATGCAGCAGATTACACATATACGGATGGAGGTCAAGTACTTGGCCCCATATCCATCTATGTTCCTCAGAACTAACATGATTACATAGGAAAGTAAAATTAATAAAGCCATGGACCACATCTGAGTATTTTAATTATGAGTATCATGTTCATAATCAAAAGCAATAACAGTAAAGCCAGGAGCATGGGTTATCCGTCCTCGAACGGAAAAACAGAAGCTTCATAAAAATTTTACAAAATACTTGCTAGGGTCTAATCTAGCAAATACTATACTTCAAGAACTAAACCTAGTTAGAAATTGAGAATTTGTCTGTCCTGGTTTAAACCAGGCCCACGCCCTTCATCTGGCACACACATATGGTGAGGTATTACCCCTAGCATTGAGAGGTTGTCTGCCTTGGTAATATCCAGGCACATATCTTAAAACCGGCCACTACTCAAGTCAAGCTTAGTTATCGCTCAATAAATGGTGTGCAAGGTAGGGAGCTGAACTATCAAACCCCAAAACCTTGTTGTCACCATCTAAAGACCAAAGTAAATATTATAAGGATAACAAGGATTCAACTACAAACCACAATGGTGCCACAAAAAGGAGGTTGAAAAATCAAACCCCAAAGCATATGTTCCGCATGTGGAGTTAGTACAATCCAGCTTTTATGAATATTCCAGAAAGGTGAAACCAAATTAAGTAAAGAGGTGATAAAACAAACACCGGACAAACAATCTCAAAGTGTTGTTAGCTTAAGTAAGCACATATTCAAACTTTCATTCATAAGCAAACCGAGTGGGTCCTCATACATCGTGGATATGTAATATAGTTAGTCATGAATGAACCAAGCTAAAAAAAGAGCTTAAAGTAGCAAGTGCCCTGCTTTTTAAATGACAAAGGTCAATCAAAGTGGAATGAGCAGAAAACATGAGATTGTGTAACGTGAACTTACAAGGATATACCAGCTTTAACTTATTCAGATCCGCACCTTGTTTTCAAAATGTTTTTTTTAAATTTTTTCAAAAATTTTGATACATATCAAAGTTCCAACCAAGATTTATATAAAAACTCACCATATCAAAATGCACTACAACACTAGGCGGTGTAAAGAGATCAAAGTTAACAAAGATAATAGAGTATAAAGTTTCGAGGTGCGATTATCCGTTTCGCCCCATATTTCAGCAAAATTCCACCATTTTGTAAAGCCCCAAAAACATCAAAGGTGGGTTTTGTTGTGTTACCCGCGACCAAACCAATCATAACGCTAGCCTAAAAAAGGGTAAGCATGAAGCAGCCTAGCGTGTGTTTAAAACAAACCATGTTTTTATCCTTTTCCTTAGAGTTAGAGCAATATACCAATAAAAAGTATCGAATAAGCCGATCCCTTTATCACGTAGATTATAGGCATCAAATGGAAGTGAAAACCGTAAAAAGGGCATGAGGGTTCGTAAACAACCCGGCAAAGTGTAATGGTTTAAAATGTGACCTATTACAAATCCCCTTAGAACTTAGTTCTATATTATAAGCAGATTCAAACATAAACCACCGCAGTGTTTTGCCATAATACCCATCAAGATTTATCGTCACCAGCTATTTCAACTTGAATATTGACAAACTGAGGTGTCATTTAACAAGGTGTTTACAAAGGCGTATGAATGATGTATCAAAGATAACAAAGGAGGTCCAGAACGTAACCCAAATGTTCTCGTATCATCTTTACCTAATACCACCAATATGTCCAAACTTTTCGCCAGATTTTAGCAAAGAGATACAAATCGTCACCTAATTAGGAATTAACAGACCTGTTTTTTTACTCTAAAGTTCAAGACTATTTTGGGCTTATCGTGCACAAAGCCTTATAATGGAGGCCCGTGATTAGGAATCAAACAAAAACAGTGAAAAGTGACCTCATTTGATCGCCATCCGTGTTAGTCGCTGCATCGAAACTTGCATTCGTGGTCAATCGCTGTCGGGTTGTTATAAACCGCTCAAAGATTCTCCAAGTTGGAACCACACTTAATGCCGTGATTTCAGATCAAACACCATTTGATAATGTTGGCCGCCAGAATTCCTAGATCTGGCTAGGTTGAGACATATGTCTTGGTGCAAATGGAGAGCCTCTTCCATGCAAATTTCTTGAACCCCCGAGGACGCCCAGACCCCATTTCGGACCCATGCTCTTACAGGATGTGATGAACAGGAGGGCAGTCACAAATGTTCAAAGTGTTCAACTTTCTAAGGATAGTGGAATTTTTTGAGAAAACATAGCATTTCGTATGCTCCCCAAATGAACTTCCCGCTCTAGATAACTTAGCACTAAAGTTACACCTACCCGTAATATTGTGTTCAGAGATATACTGTCCCCTAAATCTATACTGTCATACTTAGGGGTGGCTATATTATTAAAATAGAAAACCAAAATAACTAAATGTTCATGTGAAGGAGCAAACACTCCACATGACACTAAGTTCCAAGCTATATTGGAACCTCTGCCCCATGTTTGCAAGGCCTTGGCCAAAGTGCCATGCAGGAAGTAAATTAGAGAGGATCAAAAGCAGAATTAACAATTTATACCAAGCAAAGGTGTTCAAGTGTTGCATGATTGCCTGGTGGTCGTTATTTGGCTGCAAGATGACCCTTAGTTTGTTGAATGTCAAGTGTAGTGAGAAGGGACGCTATATGAAAATGCTCAAATAATGTAGAATTTCATATGTAGGTCATAGGACATAATGGACCATATTAAACTGCCAATTAACTAGCATGCATAATTGTTATACTTGAAAGGGTTCTGCCTGCTTTATTAGCATCTATTCAGCAAGTGTTGCCCTTCTTGAAGATTTTGGGTGAAACCAACCTATACCAATATGTATTAAGTCCCGCAGTAAAAATCATTCCCGCTTTGATGCCAAGAAATGTTCAGCTTAAAACCAAAGTGAGTGTGTGATATATAGGTAAACCGCAGGGCACATCCATCATAGTCTCCCGTGTCCGATCAAGGCTAATGGGTTCTCAGATATAGGTGCGCACTTAAACCAATTACTATTTACCTCATATTGGAGCATGTTATCCACTAGACATAGAAGTCGGGCTACATAATGAAGTCGGAAATCCTAGTTCCAAAGCTTTTATCCCCTAGGAACAACCTAATCAAGTCGCCTAAAAAACATCTTATGAGGGAGGCGTGAAGTCGACCCTTCAAAAAATTTAAACCTACCTCCTGCCGCCTGCGAGGAGGGTCCTGATTTTGTGAGCAAATGCAAGGCTGAGTAGGGTGCCTAGCATTGCTGCAAGGACCCTACTCAGCAAGTAAAAATAGATACTTAGAGAAACTATCGACAATGTCAAGTTAAACATCTTGAAGGACCAAAAAAAATGCTTAAGATGTGTAATGAAAGTAAAGTACCTGTGATATAAATGTTTGATGACATTCCTGTTGTCGTAAGCTAGTCCAGGAAAGTCTTGCAACAAAATCTTACCGACATTTCTCAGAATTGTTTTCTTATCAAACCCATTGTCGATAAATTGGGAAATGATATTATTCAGATCGCTGGTCGTGACCGGGCACGCTTGTCGCTTACATACAAACCAGCTCAAGTCTAATAGGCCTTCTCTTTCTCGTTCCAGATCCTCCTTGGCATTGGGAGGACATGGCTCCATAAGTGGGTTGTCGGAGTAACCATACCAAAGAGCCCCAAAACCCATGGCGTCTTTGTTAAAGATACTATTTCCAAAAGCGTGGCATTTTTAACATAGGTGCTCGGGGACGGGCATTATTCGGTTTCCTCGATCACTTCAAAGAAGCCCTCGCCATTGACTTTGTAGCTTATTTTCATCCTCTGCTTTTGGGAAAGATTTTTTCAAATTCAATGTCCATGTCGGACCAGACACAAATCTTGTGTAACATTTTTTCGTATACATCTTCAATGATTTTGTCATAGTTTACTGGATGATTTTTCATCTTGAGTATAAGTATCTCAAGCCAGTCATTAAATCCAAGAAAGGCTACAACTGAGAGCCTATAATCCGTGATTTTAAGTTCTAGTTCAATGACTTTTTTGAACATGAACTCATCATTAAGGCAGCATATAATTGTCTGCACTGCTCTATTAGGAACTTGGCATTTAAGAGCTTCAAAGCCAAGCATCCTAATTTCAGGAATCCATGGATTTTCAATCTCCTCATGTCCCCGTTCGTGAGAGTACCTAGATGTCTGTAAAAACACCGATAGTATCATTAGTCTATGCATAAAGGAAGATGTATTTATAGGGTTTGTACCATCAACCCAAAAGGACAACCACTGCATGCAACAGTTTAAACAAGATGGACATACCAGATCCTTGAGATAATTTTTTCAAGTAGGAAGTAATTAAAATAGAATATAATCAGGAATATTATCAGAGATAAGATCATGCAGCAGATTACACATATACGGATGGAGGTCAAGTACTTGGCCCCATATCCATCTATGTTCCTCAGAACTAACATGATTACATAGGAAAGTAAAATTAATAAAGCCATGGACCACATCTGAGTATTTTAATTATGAGTATCATGTTCATAATCAAAAGCAATAACAGTAAAGCCAGGAGCATGGGTTATCCGTCCTCGAACGGAAAAAACGTAAGCTTCATAAAAATTTTACAAAATACTTGCTAGGGTCTAATCTAGCAAATACTATACTTCAAGAACTAAACCTAGTTAGAAATTGAGAATTTGTCTGTCCTGGTTTAAACCAGGCCCACGCCCTTCATCTGGCACACACATATGGTGAGGTATTACCCCTAGCATTGAGAGGTTGTCTGCCCTGGTAATATCCAGGCACATATCTTAAAACTGGCCACTACTCAAGTCAAGCTTAGTTACTGTTCAATAAATGGTGTGCAAGGTAGGGAGCTGAACTATCAAACCCCAAAACCTTGTTGTCACCATCTGAAGACCAAAGTAAATATTATAAGGATAACAAGGATTCAACTACAAACCACAATGGTGCCACAAACAAGGAGGCTGAAAAATCAAACCCCAAAGCATATGTTCCGCATGTGGAGTTAGTACAATCCGTTTTTATGAATATTCCGTGAAAGGTGAAACCAAATTAAGTAAAGAGGTGATAAAACAAACACTGGACAAACAATCTCAAAGTGTTGTTAGCTTAAGTAAGCACATATTCAGCTTTCATTCATAAGCAGCCTGAGTGGGTCCTCATACATCAGGGATATGTAATATAGTTAGTCATGAATGAACCAAGCTAAATGACAAAAACGTAAAACATAGCTTAAAGTAGCAAGTGCCCTTTTTTTTAAATGACAAAGGTCAATTCATATCTAAATGGAATGAGATTTAGATAAAGATAAAAACATGAGATTGTGTAACGTGAACTTACAAGGATATATATTTTTAACTTATTTTGTAAAAGATCCGGACCTTGTTTTCAAAAAATGTTTTTCGCTTTTTAAATTTTGATACATATCAAAGTTCCAGATATAGAGATTATAGGCATATCTAAATGGTCCAAAAAGATTTAGATCAAAAAAAGCTGTAATGGTTTAAAAGTACTCACCATATCAAAAGTTCTAGACTACAATCAAACCCATCAAGTTTTGTTTTGCCATAATACCCATCACCGGCTATTTCAACTTGAATATTGACAAATCTGGAGGTGTCATTTAACAAGGTGTTTACAAGGCGTATGAATGATGTATCAGCATAACAAAGGAGGTCTGTAACGTAACCCAAATGTTCTGGTATCATCTTTACCTAATACCACCAATATGTCTGAAACTTTTTGCCAGATTTTAGCAAAGAGATACAAATCGTCAGCCTAATTAGGAATTAACAGAGACTGTTTTTTACTCTAAAGTTCAGCACTATTTTGGGCTTACTGTGCACAAAGCCTTATAATGGAGGCCCAGTTAGGAATCAAACAAAAACAGGTGAAAAGTGACCTCATTTGGATCGCCATCCAGGTTAGTCGTTGCATCAGAACTTGCATTCGTGTCAATCAGTGCCGGGTTATTATAAACCGCTCAAAGATTCTCCAAGTTGGAACCACGCAATGCTGCATTTCGTATCAAACACCATTTGATAATGTTGGCCGCTTGTGAATTCCTAGACTGGCTAGGTTGAGACATATGTCTTGGTGCAAATGGAGAGCCTCTTCCACGCAAATTTCTTGAACCCGGAGGACGCCCAGGACCCCGTTTCGGACCCATGCTCTTACAGGATGTGATGAACAGGAGGGCAGTCACAAATGTTCAAAGTGTTCAACTTTCTAAGGATAGTGGAATTTTTTGAGAAAACATAGCATTTCGTATGCTCCCCAAATGAACTTCCCGCTCTAGATAACTTAGCACTAAAGTTACACCTACCCGTAATAATGTGGGGTGTATAGTGTTCAGAGATATACTGTCCCCTAAATCTATACTGTCATACTTAGGGGTGGCTATATTATTAAAATAGAAAACCAAAATAACTAAATGTTCATGTGAAGGAGCAAACACTCCACATGACACTAAGTTCCAAGGTATATTGGAACCTCTGCCCCATGTTTGCAAGGCCTTGGCCAGTGCCATGCAGGAAGTAAATTAGAGAGGATCAAAAGCAGAATTAACAATTTATACCAGCAAAGGTGTTCAGTGTTGCATGATTGCCTGGTGGTCGTTATTTGGCTGCAAGATGACCCTTAGTTTGTTGAATGTCAAGTGTAGTGAGAAGGGACGCTATATGAAAATGCTCAAATAATGTAGAATTTCATATGTAGGTCATAGGACATAATGGACCATATTAAACTGCCAATTAACTAGCCTGTATAATTGTTATACTTGAAAGGGTTCTGCCTGCTTTATTAGCATCTATTCAGCAAGTGTTGCCCTTCTTGAAGATTTTGGGCGAAACCAACCTATACCAATATGTATTAAGTCTTGCAGAAAATCATTCCCAGTTTGATGCCAGTAAATGTTCAGGCTTAAAACCAGCTGAGTGTGCAGATATAGGTAAACTGCAGGGGCACATCCATCATAGTCTCCCAGGTCTGATCAGGCTAATGGGTTCTGTATATAGGTGCAGACTTAAACCAATTACTATTTACCTTATATTGGAGCATGTTATCCACTAGACATAGAAGTCAGTTACATAATGAAGTCGGAAATCCTAGTTCCAAAGCTTTTTATCCCCCTAGGAACAACCTAATCAAGTCGTCTAAAAAACCATCTTATGAGGGAGTGCGTGAAGCCGCTTGTGAATTTTGGGCCCTAACTAAAGCAAACATATGTAAACTTTATTGTGACGTCCCCTACTCCTTATACGATGCCCACATCGTATTCGAAGGAGGAGCATTCCCCCTGGCAGCTACACTGACAGGGGCCATCCACCTGACTCCACTCCCATCGGGATGAGCCGGCAAGGGAAGAATGGATGTGTCATTCACCCGTCTTCCATCGGGTCGACCTATCTGCGGAAGCGTGAATAAACAAACGTGAGCACAACTAACAGTAAACAAATACAAGTACCTCGAGAGGTGAATACAATACAACATCACAGAGATAGCAATACCATAGAAATAACATCGTCACATAACATAAATAACAAGAGGGGAGATCCTACCTGTGGCTCGGACTCGGGGGATGACCCGACGGCTAGGGTCTTTAGAGTTCATTGCGCATGTAATTCATGGCAATGGATTTGGCTGGCATAGAACATGGCTTAGGGTAGTCCACTCCATCCGCCCTCCCGTGCACACTTTGCGCAGTAGGCTGAAAAGTGTTGGGACTTGGTCAGAGCTCTGCCGGGTGAATAGCCGGAGGGGCTACTACTCTCGGGTTGCATCTCCCCAGCCCCGATGAGGCAGGAAGAGAGTTGCCTCCCCTCTAGAGGCATCCATGCTCATCACAGGCTAGAGGGGCTTTGCCCGCCCTTATTCGACTTGAACTCACCGGAAGGTCATATTCACCACCCCACGAGTGTCGAGCTCATGCCTTGCCCACACGCAGGTGACAAGCCATTAAGCCTAGCCCACGAGACCCCCGATAGGCCTTACTACCAGAGGGGTCGGTCCGTGATGAGACAAGTTCCTCCTTATCAACCTGCCTAGCCCCTTCACCCACAACCAAAGGGTTTCGCAGGCACGGGCCGCATATAATTGGGAACTAGTGGTGCTACCTAGGATCATCTCGCTACGCAGCCTTTTAGGTCTCTACCCCCTTCCCAATACATGGAGATCCAGAGTGAAATACATACAACATCACGTAACTGAAATAGAGAATATCATCTAATCTATCTACCTAAACAACGAGTTAGGTTCCTTAGTTAGGGCTTATGATCTCGGGATCTATAAGGCCTCTAGAGTTGATCTAACATACTAAACCAGCCTATTGCCTTGCCCAAAGGCGGCTTTGCACAACAAGAACAACTAGATACACGCTCCTTGACCCGCCCCCGACCCTCGGAAGGCGTCCATGCTCCTGATCTTGCTGAAGATGGCTGCTAATCGATAATCTGTTGTGCAAATCCGGCTTTCCGGAGCTCAGCAATGCGGATTGAAGTCCATACTTGGCCGAAATGGCTCAAGAGAACCCTGAACTCGAGAGAGGAAAGGAGCTCTAGGAAAAACCCTAAAATGCAAAGAGAAGAAAGGTTTAGGGTTTAAGGGGAAAGCCCTTTTATAGAAACCCTTAGGGTTAGGTTAGATATTGGCCAAATGGGATTTAGCCATTTGGCAATGGGGTCCATGGGGTTATTAATTGTGTATGTTTATTTAACATGCACAACATTCAATGTTGCCTCCTAGGTGCAACCCTTGCCCCCTAGGTGCAACCCTATACGTCTCGCAAGTACATGTCATCCGTGACATGTACGGGTGACGTGGCAGTATAATATACGTATTCAGGGCGTATATTATGTTGGAACGTCACATTCTCCCCACCTTGACTTGATGCTGTCCTCAGCATCACGCGTCTCCCCATCTTGGAAACCTGCATATCCTGCAATCCCATTTAATACACATAATGTATAGCAAAATTACCCCAAGGTAATATTTAAGTTTTAATTTCTATAACACATCCTTGTTTAATATCATACTATGGTAAGGGAGTCTTTCACCCTCTTACTTTATCATCTATTATTATTCACAAAATTTTATAGCTTACACCATTATTATTATTAACATAGTTCCAAAATTTCCTACTTAAGGTTCCACATCGTTTCCTTACAACACATCGTGACAAAATTATGTGTTGCAAGTCTTTACAGTGTGACCTTCCTCCCGTAGACTCCCCTATTGGCCTGCAGGTCCACACTACGCTAGCATACATTTAATTATTATAGATATTGGTTGTTAGGGAATCACCCATTAAATACAATTATATGGATGCAAGGCATATCTCCCGGCATAGGAAGATTATGTTTCTTCCATCATGGCCGTGGAGACAACGCCCTATCATGCCTATATGCCACTCATGCCTACACACTGTAGTTGGCTTAACGTGGGAGATAGGGTCCTTCCGTATATGGGGCGTGAAGGGCCCTCCCGTGTAGGCATTGACTAGAGGTGCTTTTCCTATCATGCATTCTGAATGGCCTCTTATCTTCGAGGTCGTCTACTTCCGTGGGGATGGAAGTAGACCTTCTAATCTACCTCCCAACTCGTGCAAGCAAAACCGCGGTCATGCCTACAATGACATTACACCACATCCTAGAGATCACCGTAGTGGTCTCATCATCGGTAACAACGATGCAACCCATACCTAGCATAGGTCGCATCGTAGATTAATCTTAGCTACACATGAAATTTAATCTAAACCCAAATCGACATGCCCGAGCCGATTTCTTGGGTATCGATGTCGATTACCGGTGTGACGAGCCGACCATTGCATTGCTCCATGAGTTGCGGTACCGCTTCTCAAGATCTATTTGTAGTGCCCGCTTACGTGGCGTCTTCCACTTGTAAGTGTCTCTTTCCTTTGGGTATTGGAGGATTGAGATCTTCTTGTCTTCTTATAGGATCGACAAGAAGAACCCTCGAACAATCTCAAGGTGATCGCCCATTGTTTCCAAAGTAACTTTGGTCTCTCGAGTACTTCCTCTGGATTAGGAATGTGTTTCTTTAGGAGACTTACCCGGAAAACACTATGGATCTTTAAGTGTCTTTGGGCAGTCCAACTTATAGGATTGGTTACCTACTCTTTTGGTTATCCCTGAATTGTCCAGCCCACCTTGGAGCAAGCTTCTTGCAATTGTCGATCGTAAGCCGATGTCATGTCGCCGATCTGAGCTTCAGCCTAACCGCCGATGCAGAGCTTCATCTATGCAATTGTCGATGCAGAGCTTGTCGCTATGCTCTTCTGCCGGCCTCTTGCTGCTAGAGGATACCAACTGTTGCATGTCGGCTAGCATCCGTTGACGTCTTAAATAAACATTACAGTCTTGGACCCCTGCATGATCCTGCTGGACTTCCCTAATGCATGCAATTATATTAATTACCTTACGGTAATATTCTTATATTAGCATTATAGTAGTATTGGATATATTGCTTCCAATAGTATTATATTTAACTAACTATTATATGGTAACTTTACGACCTTTAAGATATGTCATCATACGATTATCGATGCCATACTTAGTTTGAAACGTATTTTAATTGTTTATCATATGGCTAGGATTTATATCATCGGATCCAAGTGTTGAGCATATGACTCTCGCTCGCTACTTGGTTGGTGATGTATCAACCTTACATGTATATACTTTATATTTGCTATACTTATGGAAAGACAGACAAATTCTTATTATATTTGTCAAGATCCTATGAAAGTTACTTAAATGCCTTTGGAAGGAATTACATCCTTGCGAAGGTTTAACTAAGATTTTATGTAATTATTATCTTACTTTATCTCGATACTGAGATATCTACACAAGATAAAACTACCTATGCAGCTATTATGAACATATAATTTTCAACAAGGCATTAAAGCTTATGATACATGCCATCATGGAGTGCTATCGATGCCCTGCATGATAACATATTTAAGATTATATAATTTATGTAGTTATATGGGGTTGACAACCCTGAATAATTTAATTAAGAGCTAGGCTACTAGTCATTCCTAGATCTTAATGCAAACAATAGATCATGGCGTAAGAAATTTATGCAAAGCCTCTCCCCACCTTAGTTGTCGCACCCGCTAAGGCTAGAATACATCTCCCCATTGAGTCGGTTGTCGACTAATTTGGAGACGACTTGGCGTTGCATTGCTTCCATTGATTCGCTCCCTGCTTTGGTGCGGTTGGTTTACCGCATTAATCTTGCATCTTTGAAGGACACATAGACATTAAGCATCTATCCATCTTACGCTCTATGTGCTTTGGCTACTTGCGAAAGGAACTCTATTCTAAGGGTCGACTAATTGGATGGCGATTCAACCCCTAAGATATAGGTTGGTTTCGGTCTAAGATTGAGCCCCCACTTTCTTCATAAGAAAGTGGTCCCACACCTCAATGTATCCTATCCCCTTAATTGGTGTTGTCATAACATCTTAGCTATTCTATTTACCTTAAGAGGTTATATGCTTCTTACCTAACACATTAATTTACTAGCCTTAGCTAACATATTTAATCATCTATGATGGATGCAGACCATCATGTTTAACATATCTATCCCTAAGCGATGAGTTATTGAATTATTTAGAACAATTCTAAATTGCAAGGTTTTATTATCATGACAATTCTTTTTGCCTCAAGAGACTATGTGATTAATATGTTTCTTATTTCTCGATGTGCCTTTCATGTGCTATTTAATTTTATATTCTAAATATCCCCTTTTCTTAGTTATTTACTCTCTTGGAATATTCCTATCAATTGAATTGATGTCATCATAACAAGTTGGCGGACTTGTTAGATTACTTCTTTTCATTCGATTGGATTATTCCTTGGAGGTACTTGGCTTTATACATGGTCAACAATTATCCTAGTAATGATTCCTTCTTAGCGAGGTGATGGGGCCTCACGAAGTGGTTTCAATATGTTGGATGTCCATTAACAATCATGTATAATTTTAGTTACTTCTATGCATTTCCTTCCCAATCGTTGACGCTTAGCTCAACTTGGGGCAATCCCTTCATGAGAAAATCTAGAAATGCCTTCCACTCCCATTATGGATGTCGTCATCCATAAGCCTCAATCTTGCTCGCAGCTCATTCACTCATTTGCCTTCTTGAGGGTAACGCGTTCTTGAGTTGCTCGAGACTCCGGGCTCCTCCTCGATGTAGAGGTCAACTTTCCTCGATGTAGAGGCTTCCCATTGTTGGTGGTTTTGATGGCGTAGTTGACCACTTGAAATCTTCTATGTTACTTCCCAAAAGCCTGAAGGTGGTTTCGTTGAGAAACATCTTGGCGGCTAAAAGATGCCTCTAGATCCGATCTTATTGTGCCAACTCCATCCTTCGAGTCCTGTAGCGTGTTGACAGACAAGTGTTGAGGATGTTGCTCGCTTCACGCCTTCCAATTGTCCAAGCATCTCTTTTCTTTGATCCGTTATCGAGAGAGAGGAAATAACAAAGGGAAATATGCATGCAAGTCATATAGCTTACACTATTATGATTACAAATCTTCTTTTTTATTTTGGGAGCGTGTTGGGAATTGTGCCATCGAACGCCGCATGTTACGCCGCATGCGGCGTTCCCTCTCCGGTTGCATGTCCCCTTGCGGGACGCAGGCTGTCGGCATTGAATGCCAGTTTGAATCGGCCAGAAAAAAATTTATGCAAATCTTTTCTTGCACTCCCCGCTCTCTATGCCTCAAAATTGCGCGAACTGGTTCTTGATTTTGGGTCCTCTGGGCCAATCGCAAAATCGTGCATTTTGCTTGGTTGAGCGTGAATCGGCCATCGCTTCATGTTTTGTGGTAGAAAAAGGAGAGGATCGGGGAGGGAGCTTAGAGCAAGAGTAGAAGGTGTAGAAAGGAATCGAGGGCCATCGCGGTAAAATGTTCGAGAGGGCCATCACGGGAGAGGGCGAAAGGTATAGAGAGTGAATCGAGTGAGTGAATCGAAGAAAGAGTGAATCGGAGCTTGGAAACGTGCCATTGGTTTCAATTCTTGCCACATTTTTGTTCTTGTGTTTTTCACGGGTGCATGTTTACGCCTGAAGCTTCCACGATTTTTCTCGGCTCGAAGCTTCCACGATTTTTGTCTTATCTATAAGGTAAGTATTTTTGCTCTCGGCTTCCACGATTTTTTCACCGCCATCTCATTTGAGCTCTAAAACATGGCATTCAATGTCAAAGTGGCAAAGATGATATTTCGTCTGCGGAAACACCGCGGTAGACTTTCAACAAACTTTGAGCTAATCTCTGGTGCATGCAATCCCAAGAGGTTTCATTTCTTATCCGCTTACTCGTCTTGATTTCGACCCATTTCTCCACCATGTCTTTTGGTTTTACTTATATTTTTTGTTGCTTATTCTATCTTTAGGAGGAGTACCTCCATTCCGATTTAGGATTCAAAGGGCGTTGCTTATTCTGGATTGAAAGAACATTCAGGATTCAAAGGAATAGCATTGTTGGGCTGCTTAATGTCTTCTTGGAGGTCGGTTTTTGCTAAGAATCGCCAAACTTTTACATTTTATCTACTTCATCCGGCGAAGAGATTTGAGAATTTGTTTGCCATTACATTTTAGGGGTTTTAAAGGAGCTCTGTTTCGTTTGGATTCATCTGTGATTTAGTGTGTGTGCTTTTAAAGAATAAGCAACATGCTTATGATGCTTAGGATACGTTAGTCTGCCATGCCGTCTTTATAAGAGGATCATTGGACTGCTTATGGAAACGAGATTCTGTCAGGCAATGAGATTTCTCTAATAAAACGTCATTTCAGGTTTTTTTATTGTTTTTCTTTCCCTTTTTCCTTCCTGTGTCTCACGCATTGGTTGCATCTGATTTACAGATTAAGATTCATGCAGATTAATGCAGCGCTACTGTGGGTAATGAAGTAATACGGCCCGACTGCTTGATTCTGAAGGATTTTCCATCATTTTTGCAAAATATTGGGGTTGTGTCATATCGTTTATGATATGTCAAATTTGCAGTTCTCTGTCATTTTTGGATCATCTAGCCATTGCAAGCATCACTCTGTCTAATAGCAGCCACAATAAAAACAAGGTAATCTATTCAAAGGGGAACCTCTGTTGGTCCAGGGCTGTTCAAGCTTCTGGGGCATTCAAAGGATAATTTCGTCCATGGCCGTTTTTGTTTCTGTAAGATGTATGACCCAATTAAGAGTAAAGTTATGTTTTCCTATTCAAAGTGCAATAAATCTGGTGGATGTATGCATGTCTGAAACCGTTTATATTATTCCTGCATCTATATTGTGGCATCGAACTTCTGGGTTTCTAATCGGCAAGGGCTGTTCAAATCCCATGAGATTTCAGATTGTAAAGATTTTTTATGTTTCTTTCTGCATGGCCATATCTCTTGCAGGTCAAGAACCTCTACTGATTGCCTCAATTCGTCAAACTTAATGGTGGAATAGGGTGAAACGGATCTGCATTGCAGACATATTTCTTGGTTTAAGGGGATGCCATATCACTTTCACTATCTATTTCGGTTTCTGGCGCGGCTCAAAGTGCATTGCATTCCATTTCTACATATCTTTCTATTATGTGTGTGCCATTATGAATTGCCTCTCATGTGTTTGTGATCTTTACTGGCCATTTTTTTTAATATATGACTCTGTTCTTTTTTGCAGAGGTAATTAAGTATTGGTATAAATATTACGGCCTTTAAACATTTGTGCAGAAATATTTTGCTGTTGGAATTTCTATAGATCCCATTCTTAGGTAAATGGAAGTAACAGAGATGGTGACCAGCTAATTCTCTGCAACTTTTGTTGCTACATCTTCATCTACATGGTAATCTTTTATTCTACTATATACTTTTCTGCAACAGATTGAGGGATTTGTGGACTATTACCTGCACGGAAATGCAAACTTAGGTAGAAGATCAAGCATGTTTTGTGTCCTCTTACAAGAGAGTGATTCGTAAGAGCTATTTCTGTTACAAGATCATCTATATTTTTCTGTCTAGGGTTTGGCCTGGTTACAAGACGAATGTTTTCTGCTTATGAATGCTCTTTTTGTGCAATAACATCTTTGTTTTTCTTCTGGTGGAGCCAGAGGAGGTTTTCTTAGAGTTTATGTTGGCAGATAAGTGAAACAGCTTTGTGACCCTTGCTCCTGGCTATGGCGACTACATCCAGCTTCCTCAACATGCAAAAGTCGTACTGTAAAAAGCTAGACATTTTGCCAAAACATATTGTAATATTTTTGTTGCAAAAGTCGTACTGTAAAAAGCTAGACATTTTGCCAAAACATATTGTAATGTTTTTGTCCTGCTTTCGTCATTGCGAACACCGAAACAGTCGCTTCTCAAGTGTTTCAAGTGTCTTTGCTGCAACAAGTTGGTCTGTCCCGAAAATTTATAGAGGTGTAATAGCAGTGAGTGAGTATACGTTGTTTTTCTTTCTGAGAATATATTCGCTGGTTGAACCAAGTTCCAGATATATGTAGATATATGTCTCATGCTTCCAATACAAATGTGTAGTTGAAATGATATAATTCATTATGTTTCTCTCATGGATCCTATTCTCTTAGTTTAACATCATTTTTACAATTCCTTCAGACATATGCAGGTCAATTAGACTGAAAGTGCTAAACTCCATAAACATATGTAAGGTCCATTGCATGCCACTTTATGAAACTTACAGTTGTGAAGAGGTTTAACAAATTTTTGAGTTTGAATGCATGCATTTGAACTTGAAAGTAGTCTACATATATGAGCGCGGGACATTGCTTTTTCAATTATTGTATTATGATCTACAAGCTGACTTACATCTACATCCAGACATCTTAAGATCCATGCTAATGGATGATGAAGATATGGACAGCCATGAGTAGTTGCAATAACTAGAACAATATTTCAAGAACTCCCTTTCCTCATATTTGAATTTTTTCTGTTAATGTCTTCTTAATGGTAAGCAACTATTTTGATCTAGCTTCCTATTTTCTTTTCTTCACACATGGGTCAACTAAGAGCTTTTAATAGCATATGCATATGTTGTTAAAGCAAAATATTTTGAGGTGTAATTGGCATTCCATGGATCCCTGAATATCACAAGGAGCATGAACATCGGATTTTTTCACGTTTCCTCCACCATGGCAAATACCTCTTACCAAATGTGATGTGATAACCACTACCACCTCTATTTCTACATCTCTACTTATTGCACATTATACGCTAATTGCAATTTTATTGGATCTGAAATGTTCACATCGAGCTAGAAGACTTTCCTAAGTTCTTTGTGCAAATCCATTGAGGCTGATAAACATGACTTTAAAGTTTTAGATTGCACAAAAAAGATTTTGTATTTGCGTGTAGACCCAACATATTTGTTTAAGATTTTGTTGAGCAATTATTGGATTGAGAACTAAACATGTTTTATATAAGTTACTTCACATTCTACTTACACTTGAAAGGTAATGTTTGTTCTCTATCTACATGAGTCCATTGCATCTGAAACATATACTGTCGTAAATGAATACCACACGTCCACGACTAATGCCCGGCATCGCCGGGCACACGTTTCTAGTACTATTAAAGCTATTAGGCTCCCTTGGTGTCTCCCCTCGAGGTGCACACGTACTCCATGGCGTTGTTGTCGATGTTCCTCCTAGTGCGCTGGTGTTGAAGATCTATATCCTCCTATTTATATGTCAGCTCGTGCTCGATTGGTAGATTTTTGAGCTCTCTAATGTCTGTCGATTGCGGCACAACTTGCTTCTGCTTCACATGCTAACTAAGGATATGATGGTCGTTGATGCTTCGGCGTTCCGGTCTACTTCTTAATCTTGTTCTTGGGCAATAATTGCTTCCCCTTCACAATGTCTGAACATCTTTGGAGGCGCCTCTTGAAGTTGTGCATAATCCCTTTGGCTAGACTCGTAATTAAGGAGTTGTTCTCTTCATCAGTTGCCTTTCGAATTGTCGATCCTTGGGTTCACGAAGTTGCATGCGAGTTGTCGTAGCTTTGTGAGGTTCTAGCTGATTCATCGATTCTTTGGCTCGGTTCTCCTATTCGCTTCTCCATCGAGCTTCTCATCATTTACTGTTTGATCTCCTCAATGTGATGGCTTAGACGTTATCACGATCTTCGTTGCTATCTTTGCCTTCTAGTTGCACTTGGTCACGCTCCACGTTTTGGACCTCATGTTGCATCTAAAAGGCTCGTGGAAGTACTAGCACTCCTTCGCCTTTCTTACGGTTTATGGCCATTGTCCCTCAATACATGTGCATCTTCCCCGGGCGAGTAAAGCCTCATGACTCTTCTCCATGATTGGTTTGTTTGTCGGGGATGATGTACTCTTATATCTCTGCGTAGATTGACCCTTGAGTTGAAGTACTTTCTGCCCTAGACCTGCTTGTGTCCTTGAATAGCCGGCTAATGTCTTGAACTCTCTTTTTTTGTCGAAGGTGCTTTGGTTGTTTGTCCTTGTCGTTAAGGTGTCGAATGCTTCTATCTTGGGCGTTGAGGTCCCTCGTGGTCGGAGATAAGTTGGGCTTCTTGTCTTCTAATTGTTGGTAGGAGTACTTAACGAAGCCATCACCTAGTTGTTGAATGAGCATAGACATAACCCATTGTTGTGGCGCCTTTCTTAAGTGTATCTCCATCCGGTGTGCATGTTACAAGCATCACCATACAAAGGTAGAATTATGGTCGCCGAAGGTTGCCTCCTTAGTTGGCTCGTTGATGTCGAAGTTGTCCCAAGGAATTCCTCGATGTCTATTGGCTTGAGGTTTGTTGTAGTTTCAAGATGTGTGTTCGATTTGCTCCTTCATTTGTTGAGGACACTCGTGTCGTTAGTGTTGCTGCTGCTACAAGAGGTAGAGTTGCATCCCGAAGATGTCGTCGTGCAAAACCTAGATGGTGCGGCGCTGGCGTTATCTCTCATCTTGACATTGTGCTGGTGGACGAGCGATCTTCTACTTGAGGCCGCTTCTCGAAGTGTCTGGAGTTGAAGCTTGGCTTGAGCTCTGGTCGTCTCTCTCCTATATTTGCTCTTCCATTTGAGCACTTGCTCTTGGCTATACATGTGGTTCTTTACTTCATCCTTTGGCAGTCGAAGCGATGGAGTTTCTTGATGCAAACACTAAATCCTAAAACATGATCCTAATTTTGTACTATGTGTTAGCTCCCGATATTTATGATAGACATATATATATAATTATACTGGGATTTTAATTCATCCACTTTTCTAATTTATAGAAGAGCATATGCTTAATTGTGTATACTTCTTTAGGATTTTCCCTCCCCCAATCACGTTTGATTCTTGGTTTTCTTTGCATCTTCCTTGTTCTACTTGACTCGGGGTTCCTTGAGGTGTTGCGATCGGTGTAGTTGACCTTCGTGTGTGATTTGAGGTCGTTATCCCAAGTTGCGGAGAACGTTGCTGGTGTGAACCCTTGAGTTGAAAAATGCTCCTCCTTAATGTGTTTTGTCATGTGGAGTGTCGTTTTGAGATCGTAGCATTGATCGCTTGAGTAATGATCACTTGGTTGTTGCAAATCGGGCATTGTTGCATGTCTTTGAATCTTCGTTGTGAGATGCTTCCCTATGCCCGGAATTGTTGTCATCTCCATTGCACATGCCATCACTCTTTTGAGTTGCGTTTGAGTGGTCTCGTGGTTGTTGGCTAGGTCGGCTCCTTCGTCATTTGTCGTGCTCTGCCTCCCGCCTCCTCCTCTCGGTTCCGATTGCAGCCCTATGTCTTCCGGGTTATTCGCCCACCGGTAATGCTATCATCTCCACAGTAGTCGCCGAACATGAACTTAGGAGATGTTACGTTGATAATCGCCTCTATCCCCGCTCGGGATCGTGGTGTCATTGCCGAGTCTTTGGGTAGGAGCGCACTCGTTGTTTTCCCTCGATTTCCATCCGTGGTGGATCGCTATGAACTCCCTCGTGGGTAACTCCCTGTTGTGCCATCATCCGCCTCGATGCGGTGTAGGCTTCTATGTCCGTCGATGTCCGGCGATTAATGCGTCGAGCCTCCCTTTATGCCGGGATGTGAAATTCCTGCTGCGTTTCCTGGTCGATGAAGTCATCGAGGTCCGGTTTGTTGGCGTAGGAGATGTAGGTGGAGCTCGTTTATCCCAGTAGCCCATGTCCCCGCGACTCGGGGAGGAGGGGGTTCTTGATGTCGTGCAGGCTCAGGTACGGTTCCTTGGATGATTACCGGGGTTAAGCTTGTGATGCCTAGCCCAAGTGGTGGAGTTGTCTGCGTGGTTCTCAGCCCCTCTTCAAAGCTTTGAAGTTCCTGCTCCGCTTGCTGCCTTTCTTGTGCCGGGTCGACGTCACTGATGTCCTCTCTGCCCGACCCACGTCCTTCATCTTCCTCCTGCTTTGCCTCCTCGTACTCGAGAAGCATCTGCTCTTCTTCACCTGCTGCCATGGCCATAGGCTCGAGCTCTAGGGGTTGGGCAGATGGCTCTCCTATCTGGGTTTGGGCTCTATGGAATAGAAAAATTGCTACAGCTACGGACATATAATTGGGCAAGCGGCTGGCCGTATTTTCTAGGTATTTGTCTATCTTAAGGCTGTCCTAAAGTATCCTATGCAAGGGGGAAGTTCTACTAGAGAAGGACCTATCTTTGCATGGAACTCAGCCATAATGTCCTGGTAAAATAGGGAATAGCATTGATGGTTGCCATGATGCTAGAGTCTTTGGGGATATCAAGCGGATGAAGGAGGAGCCTCACGAGCTGAAAAATCGGGCTTGGAGCGAGGAGCAAAGGTGTAGGATGCAAATGAGGGTTGTGAATGGTCTACTTATGGGCAAAAACCCTAATTTTAGAAAAAATTTGGATAAAGGAAAATCTAGGATTCTAAGGTATTGCTAAGCACAAGACAAGCTAATCAAGCTAAAGAGTACATTCTAAGGATCCTATTGCAACAAATTCTATCTAATTTGGGGAAAGTGTGGACAAATTGGGGCAATTTTGGTGTGACCACTCACACAGTGCGCGAGAGGCAGTTAGGAATATGATCCTAAGTGGCCTGGGCGCACTATGAGAGGGGTGGGGCCCCTGTTTGGATCGAGGATGATGCCAAACATGCAAACTAAGGGTGAAATCCCGCATATCTCGGCCGAGATAGGTCGGATTGAGCCCTTATTTGCTTCATTTGGATAAGTTTTGGCCCAGATTTGGGGTCGACCACTCACACAGTGCGCCAGGGTCGAATCGGTTTGCAAACCTAATTGGTGCAGGCACTCTGCGAGGGTGGAGCCCATGTGAGTTAGGGTTGGGCAATTTACGCAAACTAGGGTTCAAATCCTACTAATTATGGTGAGTCCGAATGAATGGTGTGCTTACTTTCTGCATTTGGACAAGTTTTGGCATAGATCAGTGCTCGACCACTCACACAGTTCACACAGTGCGCGAGAGGCAGTTAGGAATATAATCCTAAGTGGCCTGGGCGCACTTTGCGAGGGGTGGGGCCAAAAACACTGAGTTTTGCTCCAACTTTGTTAATTCCAACTGCAGAACTTAGTAACACATTCTACTTACACCTGATTTAACACATTAACATGATCAAAACATAAATTTATATTTACAATAAACTAGCAATCTTCTTTCTGCTGAGAGCTCGTGGATGTTGCACCCGAAGTTCTTGATAGTGGAGAAGGTTCTTCATGTGAGATGATTAACATTATGTCTTCCATTCGATGAAGATTGTTGATAGGTCGGTTGTGCCCTGTACTGCTCGCTTCGTTTGTAGAGGTATTTGCCATAGTGCTTCCTCTCTTGGGTCGCCTGGGTCTTCAATGTCTTCAAAAGTCGTGCTCCTTGCCCTTCTGTGGCTCTAGCCTTGTACCTTAAAAGCTATTGCTTCTATTTCTAAATAAACTGTAGTTTGGGAGACAGAATTTAGGGTTTGACCTATTTTGGTCATTTTGAGGAGGATTATAATATTTTAGCCTAATTTGAGGTCATAAATGGATTCTAGACTTTTTAATGGTCCTAACGCAACAAATTTCAAGGCGATTTGGAGTCTGTATAACTCAAGTTACGAAGGTTCAAAGTTTTGACCACTCACCAAGTGCGCGAGTGGTCGAATTGGTTTGCAAACCAAATTGGTGCAGGGCGCACTCGTGAGGGTCACCTTTGGGGTCCAA
Source organism: Isoetes taiwanensis (assembly GCA_021234155.1). Classification (NCBI taxonomy): domain Eukaryota; kingdom Viridiplantae; phylum Streptophyta; class Lycopodiopsida; order Isoetales; family Isoetaceae; genus Isoetes; species Isoetes taiwanensis. Next base: position 791,787 of record JAJEKV010000048.1, read on the forward strand.
TTTTCAATTTACAAGGGGTTTCTTAGTGTTATAATATGCAAAACTAGCTAGAATCAAGGAGATAAAGCTGAGCTGCACCATTAGTTTAGCTAAATTATACATCTAACTAGGTCAACATGGGTCCACCACTCACACGGTCTTGGGGTCGTAATTGGTTTGCAAACCAAATTGGTGCAGGCGCACTCGTGAGGGGTCACCTCTTTTGGCCATTTTAGGTTGGGTTTTTGCTAAAACTTATCACTACTCTTAGCATTAACCTATTCTTTGCACTACAATTGGGAAAAAATTTCCCAATTTTCGAGGGTTCTTGCTTGGGAGGTTGTTCCCAAGATTTGGAAGTCTCTTGTTAGTCCTAAGGAAAATGGTCGGTGCTCGATCCTGGTCTACCAAGATCATGCTCACGATACCAGCGTGGCGTCCCCTACTCCTTATCGATGCCCACATCGTATTGAAGGAGGAGCATTCCCCGGCAGCTACAGCGGCGGGGGCATCCCTGACTCCACTCCCATCGGGATGAGCCAACAAGGGAAGAATGGATGTGTCATTCACCCGTCTTCCATCGAAGGTCGACCTATCTGCCGAAGCGTGAATAAACAAAGCGTGAGCACAACTAACGTAAACAAATACAAGTACCTCGAGAGGTGAATACAATACAACATCACAGAGATAGCAATACCATAGAAATAACATCGTCACATAACATAAATAACAAGAGGGGAGATCCTACCGGGGCTCGAGACTCGAGGGATGACCGATGGCTAGGGTCTCCGAGTTCATTACGCATGAATTCATGGCAATGGATTTGGCTGGCATAGAACATGGCTTAGGGTAGTCCACTCCATCCGCCCCTCAGGTGCACACTTTGCGGTGAGTAGGCTGAAAAGTGTTGGGACTTGGCCGTAACTTTGCTGCGGGTGAATAGCCGGAGGGGCTACTACTCTTGGGTTGCATCTCCCCAGCCCGATGAGAGGCGGGGAAGAGAGTTGCCTCCCCCGAGGAGGCATCCATGCTCATCACAGTGACTAGGGGCCCTTTGCCCTTATTCGACTTGAACTCCTTTGGAAGGTCATATTCACCACCCACGAGTGTCGAGCTCATGCCTTGCCCACACGCGGTGACAAGCCATTTGTTAGTCCACGTGCCTCCCAGTACGGGACTATTCATCCTCTGACATGGACCAGGTCAAGCTCAAGGATCCTCGGTCAACCCGATTGAGACATCCAAGGCTCATGAAGACCAAGCGGTGAGACCCGCTTGATCAAAGCCTTTGGTGTCAACAAAGCGCCTTCCGGACAAGTGGGGACGTCACCTTGGCGTCGGCGTCGGGCGTGATTCTAGGCACTTCAAGAGGCACCGCCAACATTCCTGCAAATCAGGCCTCCTTCCAGGAGTCGGCACCGAGATCAGCCCGAGTGTCTATATTGGGCCCAAGGCCATTGTACTATATATATGAGTAGAGTTAGCTCATAAGTTTTTAGATGAGTTTGGAGTCTTGTCTCACTTCAGTTTTCTCTCTATTGCGAGAGCTCATGTATTTTCATCATTGATATCAAGGAAGCATATCATCTTTCTCTCATTTGTTCTGTTTTCTTCTCTTTCTTCTCTTCAAACCAAATCCCGTGACATAGTCCCGGACTCTCTGTTAGATCCACGGGTCCACCAGGGCTGTCTTCGAGTTCCCGAACCCGGACCCAAACAACATGCCGCCGCTGCCGGGTGCGATTTTATCCTACTTTCTTACGTGCGCCATGTATGCGTAAAGTAATTTCACGCCGGAAGAACTCCTTTCTCAACTGGCCTCTCGCTTGGGCGCCATCGGCGTCGAAACCGCTGACCGTGACATGTATGGATACGCTTATGACATAGGGAGGCCATCTTCGGTCTAGGGCTCGATCCGCGCCACCCACCTCGTGTCGGTCGTCCCGGTTCCGCCCCAAAGCGTGCAAACATTGCTCACAACCCGGTCTCCTCATCACTATCGGGAGCCTTATGGGGCTCAACCTTCTCAACAAAGATACTTCCACACCCCCGAACATGCCTACATCCATCATTCTTGAGGGCCATCGCGCCTCTTCGCCATAACCATCATCTCCCGGGTGGGTACGCGGCTATCCACATGTCTCCTTTGCGCCTACCGGGAATATCCTTTCCCTACGTTTCCCCCTTTGCTCTTCCTGTTTTACAACCTTACGGATCTCAAAACCAATGCTCGGCTACTTCAGGTTTCTCAACCCGGTGATCACCCCTTCATCGTGGTCCGTCGGGCACAATGCCACATCCACCTCAACCTCCATATCCTCACTATCTTTGTTCTGTCCAGCCCAAACACTTTCACATCTACCTTTCGGACTCGAACCGACTTATCCCACCTTTGGCAACACCAAAAGGCAAACCGATTAGACCAAAGTGCTTTCGGGCCCACATGGAAGAATTTGAGGTCAGTAGCTGTCCTAAATGGTCAGCGCAACCTCAACTGAAATTCCACATCTTTTTCCACCACCGCTGCGTGGCTCTCCTCATCAATGGCTCATGTCCAACAAAAGCCATTGGAAACAAGACTGGTCGAAATGCGCCTTTGCTTTTACGTCTCATTACGGGACCACGGATGATGATCAACTTCATCTCAAGCAACTCAATGAACTTCAACAAGAGCCCGCGGAGTGCGCCGGGATTTTTCTTGGATCGACTTCACATTACGCTAAGTAAGCTCAAGGAGTACCTTACACGAGCGGATTTTGGTGCGGTTTCTCCAAGGACTTCCTCCCTGCTATTCGACTCATGTGAATACACTGCGTCCAAAAACTTTGGAGCGGGGCTATCGACCTGTCAATCACTCCGTCAATGTTTCCCTCGGCGTGGCTCTTCAAGAGCTCCCGTTCATTCCACCGTCATGGTTCCAAAGCGGTACGTTTGAGCCTCAACACGCTAATCCACCAGTAGCGATCAAATCACGGTGCCATATTTGCAAATATCAAGGGCATTTGGCCAATGAGTGCAACTCCACCAATGGCCCGCCTCATACAAAGCGATGCAACATGTGCAATCATGCCGCGGAAGAGTGCACTTCGCACTCATCCCACACCGTTCGCAACAAAATGGTTTATCAAGTGCAAACCACACCTCGGCCAACAATCGCGACTATCGGCAGCCACCTCTTCAGGTGCAACCCTAACTCAATCGATAGAAGGATCAACCGGGGGGATCCAACCAGCGTCCTCCTTTTGATCCTTCTAAAGCTCGGTGTTATCCTTCAAGAATGGGGTCATACCACCCGGCGTGTCCTCAACTTCCACAAGTTCGAATGCGACTTCACGGTACAAATCGGACCACATCGGTCGCCCTCACGGCTTACCAACGGCTCGCTAATGGCAAACAAGGCCCGCGACCGGTTCTTAGAAGCCACCAAGAGGCCTCGGCAATCACGCTATCAACCAGCTCCCACAAATCAACCTCATTTGGATCAACAAGCCCAAGAGGAAATTTTTCGTGCACTTAATCCTCCATCCGGGTCCAATTGGGTTGGTTTAGTTTCACGCCCTGACCAAAGGCATCACGTCCCTTGACTATTATTCGGAAGGGCACGCAACCACGCGCTGCGGTTGACACCATTCCTCATGGGGCCGAAAAAAAGGTTCACTTTGCACCGACTTGGAAAAGCTCATGCCACATGTCATGTCCAAAGTTAGCCAAAGCATTTTGAACCTCATGCAAGCTGCTGAAGGCCGCACATTGGCAAATGTTCATGCCACCACTAGAGCTCAACAAAGACCAGATACACCTTCAACATCTCAACCTCCACGCTCTCAGACATATCCCAATATTGCAGCCGAGGTTGACTTACTCAAAAAGTTCTTTGCTTCACGCCACGCACTCCGCACCGGTGGAACGGTGAGATCCTTTTTCTCATGTACCTCTCGAACTCCAAGAGGAGCTTGCCAAGATCAAAAATTCCTTTAAGCTTGGCAACCATTTTAAAACTCGTTCCGCTCTCAAGGACCAGTTACCACTCCCAACTATTTTAGTTGGGGCTGTGGCTACCTCTACACCCACGGTCCATGCCACGGTGGGAAATCAGCAAGTCAACCATGCTCAAATCGATGGAGGTAGTGCAGTCAATCTCATCACGGATAAACTCCGCAAACAAATGGGCATCACACAACTCTTTCGTGCCCCATATGACATCAAATTGGCTAATGGCCACATCACGAGACCTCAAGGCGTCACACCTATTCTTCACATCAACATAGGTGATCTCCGCTTTCCCATGGAATTTGGAGTGTGGAAAGCTGGCGAAGATCCAGGTGACTATGAAATGCTGGTAGGCAGACCTTTTCTCCGCCAGGCAAAGAGTATCCATTACTGGGCCACGGACCAGTTAGTCATCACTGATGGTCATCTCAATGCCACCATGGACTTGCAAACAGGCAGGATCATTTCTGTTGACAATGCGGAACCTTCTCTCTGGAACGGTCCAGTCAAGAAGCTCGGAATATTTATCAAGTTCGGAGCTCCACTGCGAGGGATGCCTCTCGTCATCCTACCGAATATCTTTGATCCTTGGGGAGAAATGACTCTTGATCGGGACCAGGTGTGGCTGCCTTGCTTGACCCTACGGCTCCTTGCAATCGAATCCACGCGTTGATCACTTTTCAGATCCCGCCACTCCCGCAACTCTGTTGATGTACCTTATTTGTCATGAAGCAACCACCGCTAGATGACACCGAGCAACCTCTCTTTTTTCACCACGCAAAGTGCCGCGATCGGTTATGCTCCAACCTCCACGCACACATTGTCCGGGATCTTTGAAGTCATACCCCATATTGGACTCCGAAGTCGAGATTGTGGGCGTTGGCAACAATCAACTGTCGCATTCTTTGCAAACCTTCCGGCTCCTTATCGTAACAAGGCCGTCCGCCACTGTTCAAAAAATTCAAACACATTTTCACTGGAGTTACAAAGATCTTGAGGAATCAACAAAAGCTTGGGGAACTCACCATTCCTACCAAATCGATGCACGACCCGATTAGTAGCAACGATACGGCTCAACCCTAATTACCGGATCGCGTCCAAGGCGGAAATTGACAAACTCCGCTTGCTGGGGTTTGATCTATGAGGTCAAACATTACGAATGGGTGAGCCCCATCGTCATTGCCCTTAAGCACAATGGTAAGATCGGCGTCTGTGGTGGACTATCGGAAACTCAATCGGGCCACGGGCGTGATCATTTTCCACTTCCCTTCACGAGACCAAGTTCGGAAGAAGTGGTGGACATGAGATGTACTCCTTTATGGATGGTTTTACGGCTACAATCGGGATCTCCATCAAAGAATCGATCAACTCAAGACCACTTTCACCACCCAGTAAAGGCACTTTTGCCTACAAGGTGGTTCCTTTTGGATTATCCAACTCTCCTTCAACATTTCAACGCATCATGCTCTCGGTTTTCATGATTTCATGAAGGAAAATCCCTTCTTGCAAATTTTTCAAGATGACTTCTCTGCGCCTCTGGTTCCATGGCTGACCATTTGGATAAATTGGAACTCGTCTTCCGAAATGTGATGAGTCAGGAATCACGAGAAATGCACCTTTTGCGTCCACTACGGTGTTACGTTAGGCCATGTTGTCGACAAAGCGAGGCATCACCACCGATCACGCCAAAATCGGTTTGTGTGCTCAAAGCTCAAGCACCGGCCAATATCAAAGAGACACGCTCTTTTCCGGGAAAGGTCAATTATTACTCCACCTTCATACCTGGGGGGCGGTACCATTGCCGATCCCATTCATAAACTCACGGTGGCGAATCCACACGGGCTTGGAATTCCCAGTGAGCGGCTTTCCAACGGTGAAGCTTTTGCTTACTCGGGCACCGGTTCTTGTTCCTCCTCAATGGGACAAGCCCTTTCACGTTCATGTCGATGTCGGCGTTTGCTATTGAGCTGTTCTTTCTCAAGAATATGATCGCATCGATAAACCAAATCGCTACGCCCGGTAGAAAACTCAATTTGGCGGCGCCAACTATTACGCCCGCGGGCGTGAAGCTTTGGGTCTCATTTTACGTGTCCAACGCTTCCGTCATTACCTTTTAGGCAGTCAAATCAAGTTCTTTGTGGACCACCAAGCACTTCTCTATTTGATCAACAAGTCCACGCCCACGGGCGCATTGCCGTTGGGTCCTTCTTCTCAAGAATTTGCTCCTTTTGAAATCGTTCATAAAGGCTGGCAAATCTCATGTTGTTCGGATTATCTTTCACGCATCCACACGGATGATCCCGCGAAGGGGTCTCGAGGCGCCTTCCACGATGCTCAACTCTTTTTAGTCACGGCAACACCACATTGGTTCCATGACTTTCAGCGGTACCTCCTCACAGGTGCTCTTCCACCGAAGGCGAGGCGGCTCTCTCCTTAGCGACAATCCCGTCGCCATCAATTTCTCCAGGAGGTCCGTGACTACACCATGGTTCTTGGGACATCTCTACAAAAGGGTAAGGACACCATCCTTCGGCGGCGTGTTCTACCTCATGAAGTTCCGGACATTATGCGAAGCTCATCAAAGGGCTCTCGGTGGTGGTCATTTTCATGGTGACACCACCGACGCCAAAATCCTTCTCGCCGGGTATTATTGGCCCACGCTCTTCAAAGATGCTCCGCCACGCGCGCGTGTGACGCTTGCGGCGGGTGGGGCGCTTACGACCCGTGGCGGCTCTTCCCTTGGCCGGGTCGCCACGCCACTTCCCTTGACAAATGGGGGCATGGACTTTGTGGGACCTATAGATCCTCCTCTGCGAGGCACACTTCGTGCCCGATACATTACGGTTCTCACCGACCACGTCACCAAATGGGCGGAAGCTTGTGCACTCCCTGCACAACAACTCTTTGCAAGCACAACTAGAGTCCTCTATCAACAAATCATCCGCGATTGGCCGCCCTACCTGAGCTGGTCGGTGGACCGTGGTGTTCATTTCATCAATCATACTATCAAAGAGCTGGCGGATTATCTCTCGATACATCATCACAAGAGCACACCTTACTATCCTCAAGGCAATGGGTTGGCGGGAAAGCACCAACAAAACTCGGTCACCATTCTCAAGAAAAATTTGTGACGCTTCCCGCCTGATTGGCGGAGACAAAACTACCTCTAACGTTCTTTGGGCCTACAATACTTGTTTCAAGATTGCTCACGGGTCACACTCCTTTTAAATTGGTTTATGGTCGGGGAAGCTCTCATGCCATTTGAATATATCCTTCCAACACTCCGTTTTCAAGCAGCTCTTTGCTCATAATCCACCGGTTTGCTCTCAAAGAACGGGTCTATCAATTAGAACAGTTGGATGAACCGAAGGGATGCTTATATTACGTGTTCTTCATGGACAACTTGATTGCAAAAATCTTTACATGACAAGCGTTTGAAGACAAAAACATTCAAAGAAGGAGATTTGGTTCTTCTTTATGATTCAGTACAAAAATTTTTAGGGCAAACTCAAGTTTCGTTGGCTTGGCCCTTATCAAATTGTTCAAGTAGTTAGACCAAGCGTCTTCCAACTAGCTGAGTTAGATGGCACTCCATTACCTACATTGGTTAATGGTTTTCGTCTCAAAGCATTTCATCACACGAAAGTGAACATCAAACACGAGAGGCAGTTCAAGAAGCAAACACCACGAAAGTGACTAGAAAGGCGGTAGATTATATTATAGTGGAGATTTTTACAAAATGTGGGCGCCAGCTAAGCTATTTCGCTATGGGCACTTTGCCCTATATATACAAAAATGGGCTCGAGCCCTATTTACTAAGTCCCACGAGGAAAAACCCTCTACTCTGGGTTGGAGCAGAGGTGATCTTGAGGAGGAGATGGTAGAGGTTTACCTTTCCGGATCCCGGCGAGATGCGCGGAACCACCTCCATCCCGTTGGTCTTCGGTCGGGATGTTCAGCCATCCCGGCACACGGTGCCGCCCATGCGAATGCCCGCGTTTGTGGCAGCGCCAGAGATCCGAACAATTCATCTTACAAGTGATCCACTCCGGCGGTTAGTGGGCATTGTGCAATCTTCGTTCAAGCCGCCAGCAGCCATACCGGCGCCATCCGGATGCCTTCGTTTCTCTTGGTTCGGTCTTATATAGCCAAGGCGAGGAACTCCTTGTCGGCGTGGACCAATCACACAAATCGCCAGCGTGTTTGCAATGCAAAATTTGTTTCTAAAATGAGAATCGTTTCTCCCGCCGCATATCTAGCCATGGTACCTTTGACACATTCCTTTTAATGATATCCCACTTCGAGTTGCCGGCATTGAATGCCATTCCTTCTTTCCACGCCATTCGAACATTAATGGGTGTCCTTTGCCATCTGTCACATCCGATCTTTCTTACCGTCTCATCCTCACCGTTCATTGCTTCTCCCTTACGTTTTGGGACTTAGCCAAATTTTTGCCTCTCAATACCCTTCTTCGCATCTTTTGACACTGGCACCATCAATCGGTTCGGTTCGCACTCTTCATACCTCTTAAGCCTCGGTTATGCGCCCTAAAACAAACCTTTTCGTTCCTCTGCGCCTTCGTCCTCCGTGCTTTCGACTTTTCGTCTTCGCCTTTGGCATCCCTCTTCGTTCCGCACATCATTCCCATGGCTGCCCCAAGATTTTCTACACTTCAAGCTCACGCTCCCAAGGATCCGGCCCTTTTGCATCGTATCTTTCTTGGCGCCCACTTTCCGCGGAAGCCCTTGCTGGCCCAAATAAAGAAGTCATTTGAACGACACCAGCTTTACGAATTCTCTCAAATGGAACTTCCCGGCTCCAAATCGACCCGATTCGCGGCGGTTCATCGCCAATATCGTTAACGACCCGCAAGGTTACACCACCGCGTGGTCGATGGCACCACTATTTCATTGACTCAACATTTGATTTACGAGGTATTTCATATTCCCTTGCACACTCCTTGTGTATCATGGTGCGCTATATACGGGATATTGATGTCACGAGTTTGGTGCACACGCTTATCATGCCAATGTCCATCGTCGACCAATATCGACAAGCCTCACGAGACCTTTGTTAAATTTACGTGGCGAAAATTCCTTGGGTATTCTATCAAGAACACCCATATCAATAAGCCTTTCTATAACCTGGTCCTCTTTGCTACACACTCCAAACACCACATAGATTGGCCCCAAATGATGTTCTATCGTCTTCTCTCCAAGAAATGGACGCCTTGGGTACCACTTCCATTTCGAAGTTTACGTGGGAGGGCACTTTCAAGCCCTCATCCGAGTCATTACTTCCCTCCCACACCACCAAATTCTCATAATTCCACCAGCTCCCTTCCAATCACTCACCAAGTTGGCACATCACGCCGTCTTCCCTGGTCATGACCACGGTCACACTCATGTCCTTTGTCTCTTCCTCCGCTACACCATCCACTTCACACCATTTTTCCTGGACCTCCCAAACCCGTAAGCAGCCGGCTCCACCACCACAACACCCTCGTCGGTTGTTGTATCGGTATCGCCCGAGGATGCTCAAGCTGCCGCTCTTAAGTTACAAGAATCCCAAGGCGGCTCTTATGAGCGGGGTTCAATGAGCACTCGAGGCCTCGATCGCGGTACACCAAGACCTTCAAGGCTGCGCGCGCCCAAGTTGCAACTTTGAGGCCAAACTTCAAGACAAGCATGAAGCTCTCTTACGGGCTCATGCCGATCTCAAAGGTACACAAGCTCAAGTCAGCCAACTCGCAGATCGGCGGGCTCGACTCGGTCAGAAATTCAGACTTTATTGGAGCACAACAAGTCCAAGCAGCTCTCACGAAAGTACCAAGGATGCGGATATTGCTAAACTCAATGCCTTGTACTTTCGGAAGCGTGAAAATTTCAGCACTCAAGTTCAAAATCTTTCAGCGGGGACGCTCAAATTCGCCTCCTTGACGGCTCAGCTTTCTACACAGACCTCTCAGCTCACCTCTCTTCAAGATCAGCTTACAGAGGTGCAGAAACAGAAAATACTTGATGACGCGGAGATTGCCGTGCTTCGTCTCAATACACCAGGGAAATCTTCCTCCCAGGTCAATCCTTCTCAGAAACGGGTCCGTGACCAGTCACGCCTGCTACTTGAAAAGGACAATCGGATCCGTGATCTCGAACAACAGCTGCAGCAAGCTATTCAGTCTGCTGATGAGGCTCAAGCAAAACTTGACGCCCCGGGGCGCAATTCTTCACAGAATGCCAGTTGACTTCCCAGCTCCCTCCTGCTATCATGATTATGTGGTTGCTCGACGCCACCTCTTCCTTTCAAAGTGGCACGCGGCCGATGGCCCTGTGGATATTCCACTAAGCAGTGCTGATTTTCTTCGGATTTGGCCAGAACTCTCCATTGAAGACAAAGGGTTGTGCTGTGCCCTTGTCGTCTTTGATCTCATACACTGTGCCGATCCAGACTTTCTCACCTTCAGAGTGGTTCAGCCCATGGCTTACATCTTTCATGATTTCTATCTGGGTGATACACAGGAAAACTTTGGAAATGGGCCACGCCCGGCTTTTCGAGGGTGACCATCACTAGCAATGGGTGCCGGGATAGCAATCCATATCTTGCGGATCCCGCCGGACCCAAACTCTTCATCGGGGGTACATGCGAGCTTGCCAATCATTTATCCCCTCGGCGGCCGAAGCGCCGCAACAAATTAGGAAGTATCTAGGACATCCGAAGATCTTCCCTATGCTCAAATTTATATGCAACACCTCGGCTGGTTACAATCGATTACAAGCTCGTTGGATAGCAAGGCGGTCCCCACGGGATGGGATAGCCCCCTCTGTCAACTCTCGGCTCTACGCTTCTCTTTGGGATCGTTGGTGTCGGGCACTTGATCCGAGCTTGTCGGTCAATTCGGGGGAGATCGCCAAAGAACCCATACGGGCATGGTTCCTTCTCCCTATGCTTCCCCTGGCGTACCTCCACGCCCCCGGGTTCCTGACTTTGATTGGCGCCTTCCTTTTGGACCAAGGTCATGGATGGTCATGCGGTGGACACCACCTCAGATCTCGGACCGGATCTCGGTGGGATCCACGTTTTGTTCGCCGCTCACATTGGGAAGAAGGTGCCACTCTGGACGGACAACACCACCAATTGGATCTACATTGCTAATGGCGTGGTTGGCAACAGCCCGCGGAGGGCTTCATGGTCTCAACACCTTCTTTGCGGGGAATGCCTCCACCTCACCCGATCCTTCCGTCCATCTTTCGCCGGATTTTTGCGCTGCCCTCAAATGCATTTTGCTAAGCTCCTTAAATCGGCGGCCCCATTTTTTCTTTGCAATCCAAATGCGGCGTCGGTGCCTTTGGCCTTGGACTGTCTCCTCATGGAATGTCGATTACATTTCTTCTCGTGACGCCCACGCCGCCCTTTGAAGACATGGTCGCTCTCGCTTTCTTATAGATGCCGATCCCGCCCTTGGCCAAAACACTCCTCAAGCTCTTCAATCACGCCGGGATCTCATAAGCCCGGTACCATAATGGTGCCGTCCTCACTCCCCGTGAGGATCACTTTTCGAACCGATGGCTTCCGCCCTCCAAACGCTTCCTCCTTTTCTTCACTCGAGTGTCGTTTGGTGGGGGAGTGTTAGTCCCTGCGGCCCTCTGGTGCAGGGACTATTCATGCATCTGACAGACTGGTCAAGCTCAAGGATCCTCGGTCAACCGCAGGTCGGACATCCAAGGCTCCGCAGAAGACCAAGCAAAGCAGACCACGCTTGATCAAAGCCTTTGGTCACATCAACAAGAGGCGCCGGCTCGGACAAGTGACGGGCGTGCATCGCCACCGTCGGCGTCAGGCGTGATTCTAGGCACTTCAAGAGGCACCGCCAACATTCACACAAATCAGGCCTCCTTCCGTGAGTCGCGAGATCAGCCCGAGTGTCTATATTGGGCCCAAGGCCATTGTACTATATATATGAGTAGAGTTAGCTCATAAGTTTTTAGATGAGTTTGGAGTCTTGTCTCACTTCAGTTTTCTCTCTATTGCGAGAGCTCATGTATTTTCATCATTGATATCAAGGAAGCATATCATCTTTCTCTCATTTGTTCTGTTTTCTTCTCTTTCTTCTCTTTCAGCAAATCCCGCGTGACATAGTCCCCCGGACTCTCCTGTTAGATCCACGGGTCCTCACAGAGGGCTGTCTTCCAGGAGTTCCCGAACCCAGACCCCAAACACCATTAAGCCTAGCCCACAGAGACCCCCGATAGGCCTTACTACCAGAGGGGTCAGTCCGTGATGAGACAAGTTCCTTCTTATCAACCGGCCTAGCCCCTTCACCCACAACCAGGCGGGTTCCTGTGCACGGGCCGCATATAATTGGGAACTAGTGGTGCTACCTAGGATCATCTGCTACACAGCTTTAGGTCTCTACCCCCTTCCCAATACATGGAGATCCAGAGTGAAATACATACAACATCACAGACCTGAAATAGAGAATATCATCTAATCTATCTACCTAAACAACGAGTTAGGGTTCCTTAGTTAGGGCTTATGATCTCGGGATCTATAAGGCCTCTATACTAAACCAACCTATTGCCTTGCCCAAAGGCGGCTTTGCCCAACGGAACAACTAGAGATACGCTCCTTGACCCGCCTCGACCCTCGGAAGGCGTCCATGCTCCCGATCTTCTTTGAAGATGGTCGCTAATCGATAATCTGTTGTGCAAATCCGGCTTTCCGAGCTTCAAGAATGCAGGATTGAAGTCCATACTTGGCGAAATGGCTCAAGAGAACCCGAACTTCGAGAGGAAAGGAGCTCTAGGAAAAACCCTAAAATGCAAAGAGAAGAAAGGTTTAGGGTTTAAGGGGAAAGCCCTTTTATAGAAACCCTTAGGGTTAGGTTAGATATTGGCCAAATGGGATTTAGCCATTTGGCAATGGGGTCCATGGGGTTATTAATTGTGTATGTTTATTTAACATGCACAACATTCAATGTTGCCTCCTAGGTGCAACCCTTGCCCCCTAGGTGCAACCCTATACGTCTCGCAAGTACATGTCATCCGTGACATGTACGGGTGACGTGGCAGTATAATATACGTATTCGGGGCGTATATTATGTTGGAACGTCACATTTATGGGCCTAAATATTAATTACTAAAAAGCACAATAACATAAAGACAAACAAATTGTTTTCATTGCAAACAACTATTGAGTACATTTTATGTAGTCATTATATTCATTATCTGTAATTTCAATATTGCAATACAAGAATCATGTAAACTATTGTAAACTGCACATTGTCATACATGTGTAGTGCATATGGTAACATGTGCTGGTGTCAATGCAAGCCTGTTTTGCCATGGCAAGCATTCATAAGCATATGGCATATGTGAAACAAATTTAATTCCACAAAGAGGGAGCATCAATACAAAAGAAATGGCAATCATAACCGATATTGGCATCCAATATGTAGCATTAAAACAAGATATGATTTAAAATCATCCCCGAGCTGCCAAGATTGCAATGCCACATAAAAGAAATAGCCATTATAACTGCATTGAATGTCCAGTTGGCCGTACAGCTCCATTCTAACAAAACCATATCATTAGTTCAAAGTACCATGCAATCACACATTCATAGTGATAAACACTCACCAAATACCATCTGCTTGCTTCAACATTCTATAATGGCATTTGCTTGCCTTCTTCCATTGCAGTGCAAACATTCTATCTGAATTACAATGATGAATTAAAGAAGCTCATCTAAATCACAATGATGAATTAAGTGCATCTAAACTTACGAATCCAAGCTTATGTATAGAAGAAATTCCCTCCGCTGACGAATTTGGAGATGAGAAATTCTGCAATGATTTGCAATGCCCTTAGTAGTGCAATGATTTTCGCTTTCTCTTAGTTAGAGAATGGGTCCATATATAGAGGGCTACTCGTGGTCTTTGAATTGAATATAGACTACATTCGGAATGGAACTCATGTACAAAACCTGATCTTGGACAACCTTCCTTGGAAAGATCATGTATAAGCTGTAGCTTATAGTCTTCTCACAGAACATAATACTGCAATAAGAACAGGAAAATGGTGGAAGAGTTGTTGGCTGAACCCAAAAAATTTTGGAAGAGACTTAAACCTGCGCAATACAGAGCTGAGGGGTTGCATGTTGATGCTTTGATAGCACATGTGTGGAAGCTGTACAATGTGCCTGGGGTTGAGGGTACGATGGTAGAAGAAGCAGATGTGGATGTGCTTACTTTTACTAGCAACGACATACAAGACGGACTTAAGAGGCTTGCTAATGGCAAAGCCGCAGATGCTTGTGGCCTTATGGCCGAAATGCTTAAATGGGCTGGAGAAGAAGTTGCAAATATGTTTAATATGACAGTGAGAGATGGGTTTCCCACATCTTGGCAGGTGAATAGGGTTGTACCATTGCATAAATCAGGTGATGAGGCTGATCCGAGAAACTATCGTACCATTATGCAAAATTGTTTGCCTCCATACTTGAGCGCAAAATAAGCACTTGGACAGAAGAGAATAATGTCAGAGCAGTAGGGCAGGCGAGTTTTAGACCCAAGAAGTCCACCACTGATCATTTGGTTACCCTTCGCACTATGATGGATTCGGTTATTGGTAAAAAGAAACCCATGTATGCTACATTTGTAGATTTCAGCAAAGCCTTTGACACGGTGGATAGGCGAAATTTGTGGCGCAGGATGATGGATTTGAATATCCCAACAAATCTTAGGCATGCTGCTGTAAGTATACTTTATAAGAAAGTACTTGTACAATTATCATTTCCTTTTTTAGGATCATGTGATGAAGTGGTAGAAAGCAATATGGGTGTGAAAGCAAGGGTGTCCTCTGTCACCTACCTTGTTTGGCCTATTTATAGACCAGCTCGAGGGATGGATACGAGCACATGGAGAGGATGGTACACCTTTGAACGGGTATGTTTTTAAGCTTTTATTATATGCTGATGATGTGGTGCTGCTTTCTCGAAGCATAGAAGGGATGCAAACACATCTGGATGTGCTTGCACGATTTTGTGACGCTATGGGTATGCAGGTGAATCTGGATAAGACCAAGGCTGTGGTTTTTGGTACGAATAAGACAGACCATGTTCATTTCTATTATATGGGTAAGCAAGTGGAGATTACGGAGAATTATAAATATTTAGGCTTGAATGTAGATAAGAGCCCTAACTGGAATCAAGCTGTTGAACATAGAGTGAACGCTGGCTTAAAGGCATTATATGCCATGCAGAGAAAGTGTGTAAGTGCTGATATCTGGAACTTTGAAATGAAGCGCATGCTTTACAAAGTGCTTGTGCAGACTGTGGTGCTCTATGGATGTGAAGTTTGGGGACCTGGACTTGCCAATGACAGATGGAAAAAAGTGGAAAAGATACAAAAGAAGTTTTTCCATACTGAACTAGGTACTAAAATGCAAACACCTTATGACATGATGTTAGTAGAGTGCGGGATGGTGTCACTTGAGGCTGAAGCTCTCTGCAGACTGTTACGCTATGTGTGCAAGGTTTTGTACGATATGCCAATCAATAGTTTGCCCAAACTCGCTCTAGAAGAAACCAGGAATAAAGGATGGTATGTGGATGTTAATAAGTGGCTTGTGAAATGGGGGATGAATATTGAGGAATTAGGGATGCACAAAAAAGATATCGATAGCTGGGTTAAGACGAGTTTTCTAAATAAGTCATGGAACGTGCCGGCTGTAAAGAAAGAATACTATAAGGCTCACATGAATCCCTCTTTTCAGGAAGCACAGTATCTCAGGGAACCCATATCAGTGAAACACAGGCAAGCAATTGCTAGAATCCGGTTAAGCTCACACCGACTTGGTGTAGAGGTTGGGAGATGGACAGACATTGCACATGAATGTAGGTGTTGTAAAATATGTGATGCAGGGGTGGTGGAGGACGAGGCTCATGTTTTGCTCTTTTGTGATGCCTATTCTGATATAAGAGCAAAGTATGGGATTGGTGCTGCCCCACTTAGTGATTTTTTTGGGTATCCAGGTTCATGTATTGGAGGGTGTATTGTTGAGATTCTTAAGCATATAGAGGAATGGTTGAAATGGCAAAATGTGGAGGAGATAGATGTAGAGGAGCCCAGCGTGTTATTTTCAGAGGATGCTTTGTTTTATGACTTTGATTGTACTATGTAAACGTCTCATAGGCCTGGCGGTCTCGAAGACGTAATAATAAATTTTATTTCATTTCATTTCTAGCCCTCTTTCTCTCTCTGTTCGATCTCTCTAACCTTGTTTTTCCTCTCTCTCTCTCTCTCTCTCTCTCTCTCTCTCTCTCTCTCTCTCTCTATTTCATTCATCTCTAGCCCTCTTTTCTCTCTGTTGATCTCTCTAACCTTGCTTTCCTCTCTCTCTCTCTCTCTCTCTCTCTCTCTCTCTCTCTCTCTCTCTCTCTAGCCTTGCTTTTCCACTTCCTCTCTCTATCTCCCCAGGGCGACTCATGCGCGCCAATAGAGTCTTCCAGGTTCTAGAACACTCCAAATTCACTGGGTGGATCACCTTCTGCTGCTTCCTTGTGTTCTTGTGCCCAATCCCATTCCAACTATTCCAAAAATCTTATTCGAACCAAGCCCATCCCAAAAGTATTCCAACAGTGGCAGAATCAGACCTCCCCCCAGAGTTGAACCCCTCCCCACGAACCCCCAGGTGCCAACCACTAAGGGCAGGCATCGTTTATGCTTCTAAACATCTTTCAATTCTTAATAGCCCTTTAACTCCTTAATCCCCTTCCATACCATACAACCTCATGGCCGCTTCTATAGCCCCTTGCCCAGACTCCCATTTGGAGGGAGACATTCCCCAGCCCCAGCCCCCCAGCCCACCTGGGAGAATCAGGGGGAGGGGCCGCCGCAAAAACGGCCCCGATCACATAACAAGGACAAGGGAGAAACCTCTTCCATGAGGAGGGAGGCCCGGGCGAAGGCCCAAATATGAGATTGACCCGGGAGATGGATGAAGGCTGCTCAAGCCCCACTCAGGCGCATACGAGGGCCATGAAACAGATGGAGGAACAGATTGAGAGTAACAGAACCCAGATTGAAGGACCAGCAGCAGAGATACAATATTCAGCATCCCACGTGCTCAAAAGACAATTGGCAGTGGAAAGGCAACGGATTGCAGAGATGGAGACCCGTATGCAGCAGTTAGAAGACGGGCTTCGCTTGGCACACTTTGAGAGGCAACAGGATAAGCAGGGCCTTGCTGACTTCCGAGCTCGCGTGGATTCCCTCCTCACCACCATAGAGACTATGGCACGTGACAAGCAGGGTGTTGAGCAGGATACAGTGGAAACTATCTCCCGCCTCAAGTCAGAAGCTGAGGGGTATGCCACCATAATATGAAACGTCCGAGCCGCCTTCGAAGCCAGCCAAGCAGAGCTAAGAACCCTGCAGAGTAGGGCTGAGACACAAGATCAGGAGATACAGGAGCTCCAAGCAACCATTACCCAGCAAGGCAGGGGCCTCCATGCCGAGGTCCATGAGCAATTACGGCACTGCACGAATGAGTTGGCCAAGCAGCAGAGATTTCAACAAGAGCTAGGCTCCGGCGGCCAGAGGGCCGCAAAGACGGGCCGCAACAAGCATACATGCCCCACAGCCCACAAATCGCCAAACAGGCAGAAAGACACCACCTACTCCATCTCACACACCACACCGCCCTCACTGTAAGCAGCCCACACACTCCAGCCAACAGGCATCACCTGCTGGGACAGCTAATGTTGCCCCGCGACTCAGTGAGCAGCAGGAGCAGAGCCGCTGACGTCATAATGTGGTGGGCATGGACTCTCGGAGGAGGCAGGAGAAGATCTCATCAAGCGCATCCAGGATGAGATCCTATCTCGAATGGCATTTCAGACTACAGTGCATATTGCTCGAGCAAGCCACCTTGGCGCTCAACACACAGATCGCCCGCGTGTTGTCACCTTCACGGTGGCAGACATGCGAGTGCGTGAGGTCATTCTGCGTCAGAGTAGGCAATTGAAGGGGACTACTCTGTATGTCGACCAGGATCTCACTCCGATGCAACAGAGTCCCATGCAAAGAATTGGCTCAAGTCGTGGGTGTCCGCCATCGTGGGGGTGCCGCAGTTGGTCCAGGTAAGCAAGCGCGATTTTTGGGATTGCCGGGCGAGGTCACCGTCGCGAGCGCGTCAAGCTGCTACCACTCCTGCTCGCCACCAAGCACCCCCTACTACACCTCACGCCCCGCTGCTCCAAATGCTCCCAGAATCGCTGCCGCCAGCGCCCTGCTCCCCCCCCCGAACCGGGCGGATCATCGGCGATCCACATCAAACGCCGACAAAAGGAGGCGTGCCTCCGGGATGGTGTCTTGGAATTGTGGGGCTTCCCTTGGCGTAAAGGGGAGAGTTTCAACTCTATTGCAATAGATATGGATCTCATTTTCCTTATGGAAACATGGGAACATCTGCGAACCTGATCGTCGAACCTCCTGGGCTATCTCGCATTTTCGGTGTTCAATGAGTGCACAGTGCAAGCGAGGGCATGGCGGGGTTACTGCTACTATCGTGCAACCTTGAGGCTTTTCGGTCTCGTTGCACAAAATGAAGCAGAGTACAATGTCGCTACTTGTGGAGCGCATGCAAGATGACGATGGTGACATTCTCTTCATAGCAAAGCATGCTACTTTCCACATCCGAGACAACTTTTATAACACTCATTCGGATGTGGATAGATTGGAGCCCTATGTCGATCTATATGATGACATACAGCAGCACAAACAGTTGGACAAGGTTATGTTGCTTGGCGACTTTAATGCACGCACAAGAGCCGAGCAGGTTCCAAAATTTGAGCCCCTGGCAGAGGACGTCTTGCAGTTGAACCCCGCAGAGGTGGCTTGGTCAAGGATATCAGACGATAGCCATATTTCATGCTATGGCAAGCAGTTGTTGTTGCTGGGTAGTATCTTTGACCTGTTATTTGTAATGGGTTGGCACAATGGCCATCTTCCAGCTGCTGCACTTGTAGACAGGAGAACCAAGGGGGCGGCTCAAGTGTGGTGGATTATCTGCTGGTTGAGGAACAGGATCTGCACCTCGTTACCCATTTTTCCATTGGAACAGACACTCGAGACGAGAAAGTGGATTCGGACCACCAGTCCCTGTTCGTGCATCTCCATTGGCAGGCTCCCCGTGCATCTACTGCCTCAACACACCAAGTGCCCCAGCTGCGCCTGGACTACGACCGTGCAGGGACCTATGCCTAGCTGCTTGAGCATGACCTGGCAAGACTGCTGCAACTCCCCACACTTCAAGAGCAATCTGCTCGGTGACTCACCTAAGCTCGGCAATTTGCCGAGATGCTTTGGGAGAGGCCGCTCACGGTGAACCTCGGGCGCTACCACCTTTCCCCGCAACAGATGGTTCGATGATGAGTATCGGGAGCTCAAACGCACACAGGCCATCAGTCAATACCGCTCCTTTCTCAAGAACAAGAAAGCCAGATACCTCGCTGAGCATCAGCAATAGATGTTTGGTCTCTGGATCGGCACCCCAAGACATTCGGAGAAGGGTCTTGAGCAAGACCGCGCACCTACGGGGAACATCACCCGGAGCAATGGGTACAAGACGGT
This sequence comes from Isoetes taiwanensis, assembly GCA_021234155.1. NCBI lineage: Eukaryota > Viridiplantae > Streptophyta > Lycopodiopsida > Isoetales > Isoetaceae > Isoetes > Isoetes taiwanensis. Next base: position 811,387 of record JAJEKV010000048.1, read on the forward strand.
GCAAAAGCGGCTTTAATGACTGGCTTCGGGGGCGGACACCAGTCCCTCCACAGATAGGCATGGCTCGGGTCATCCACGGAGGGGATGTCATCATGGGCCTACAACGTCTAGCTAATGGAAAGGCGCAGATTTAGATGGCATGCAAAGGAACTTCTCGAAATGGGTTGGGCCTCCACCGTGATTTTGTTCTCACGGCATTGTTCAATAAAACATTGTAAGAAGGCTTCCCTCGCGGTGGACCACTAGTAGAGTTGTGCCCATATACAAGGCGGGGGACCCTCAATGCCGACCAACTACCAGTACTATTATGGTCAGCTCTCTCTTTGCAAAAGCTGTATGGTGGCATCCTTGAGGCGCGGTGACAATATGGGGAAGAGGAGGCGGATGTGCGAACTCTTATTACAGGCAGGTTCTGCCCGGGCATTCCACTATTGATCATATCTTCACTCTGCGACATTGATTAAGGATAGCGAGGAATGTAGCGAAAACCACATGATTGTTGTTTCATGGATTTTGCAAAAGCTTTTTGACCACGGTGCCCCGGCGACGGGCTATGGGGACACACGGCGGCGGTGGGGATCCCCTTTGACTTGCAGAATGCAGTATATAGGGTATACAAGGCATGCTCAGGCCGTATCACATCGTCAGGATAGCGATGTAATGGTATTGAGTCGTCGTGGTTGCCCCCTCTCCCCCACACTCTTTGGCCTATACATTGACCAACTGGAAGATTGGCTCTCTGAGCATGGAGGCGCCCATCTCATGCATCACACAATCCGGTAACTCATGTATGCTGACGATGTCAACCTCCTGGCCTATACTCCAGAGGACATGCAACGTCACCTGGATGCTCTTGACACTTTTTGCCGATTCACTGGCATGCGAGTTAACTTGGCGAAAACTAGGGTACTGCTAGTTTCATCATCCCGTTAGCCAAGGCTTCCCTCATTCACTTACCGGGGACAAGATGTAGAGGTGGCTCCGACCTACAAGTACTTGGGGATCGAGTTCTTAACTACCACCCATTGGGATATTGCCATCAGGTTGCGGGTCACGGCGGGTTGGAAAGCACTATATGCCATGCAGAACAACAGCCACAAGGCAGAGTTATATGCCTGGGGCCACCAGTCACACTTGTCTCGGGCCTTGGTCGAGCCGGTCCTTTTGTATGGGGCAGAAGTGTGGGGTCCAGTGATATCCCTCAACATCTGGAATGACCTCGAGCAGGTGCAGAAGGCCTTCTTGGCACGAGCCCTTGGGGTGAAGTCCACAGTTCCATGCTAGATCCTATTCTAGGAAACAGGCTTTCTACCTCTTCAACGGGCTGCATTGGAACGCCATATCATTTACTTCTAGAAGGTGGTCGCTATGGCTGATACACGTTTGCCCAACCTTGCTTTGGCCATGGCGATGGGTCCCCAACGCCTGAAATCCTGCTGGAAGGATAAGAAAGCTCAGTGGTTCTCATGCTGGGGTGTACAGGCAAACAAATGCGTACATGTAAGGACAAATAAATATCACAAGGCACTTAAGCTGTACCTAGATGCTACTTTCATTCGCAAGCTCTGGGATGCAGATGCTCTGACGCACGTTTAGCTAGCACACTATCAGCAGCAAGTCAATCCTAGGCTCACGAGAGGCCCACACCAGTACTTGTACACCCAGCTGCCCATGAAGAAGCGCAAACTTATAGCTTCCATTCGCATGGGTGCACATCGCCTGCGCATTGAAACAGGATATTGGGCTCGGGAAGCACGAGAGCAAAGGCTTTGCCAGTGTTACCACCAGGGCGCCATTGAGGATGAATGTCATGCCCTCCAGGTCTGCCCAGCGTTTGCCCATATCCGAGAGCGATGTGCTCGATTACTAGTGTCTGGCCAGCCGTTGCATCAGTTATTGGCTACGGTGTCAATGGGTTTGTTGGGGTTATACCTCCAGGAGGTTATGGATGCACGGACTCAGTTGTGTTCTCCGGGACGGTATTGAACTGTCCTATACAATTGTACAGCGTGCCAGCATACTTATTACTGCTAAGGTTTTTCCCTCGAAAACCCTTCGGGACGGGGGTTTTTTAATCCTGTCAGTAATACGCTTGCTGCTCTCTTTTTTGTTTGGGTCCCATAGGCCAATCGGGCTCCGTGGACGCTAAAAAATCTATTCTATTCTATTCTATTTCAAAGAAGGGCAGATGTTCACATAAACACATGTGCTTGATTTTATATATCAACTAGTAAAGATGCCCAGCGTTGCTGGGCATAAGTTGGGAGCCTATAAACGTTTTGGCCACAATGAAAAAAGCATGCAAACCAAGTCCAGTGTTGCTGGGCTAAAGTTGGAAATCTATCAGTAAACTTACCAGCTGAACTCCATCTTTGTGTTATATTATGTTTTCTTTTATTTTGTAGCCAGTGTATTCTACTTGCAGGTGCAGAGAGGAGAGGAGGAGGAGAAGGAATTGCCTAGGTTGTCATTAGATTGCTTTTTGCTATTTAGAACATCAATTGTCCACATAGAGTTGTCATTATTCTACATTAACCAAGTAAAGTTTGTCATGAAACTCCCTCATACATGAACAACATAAGAACGAAATAGTGCAATCACAATTTAGGTTTATGATTGATCATTAGATTGCTTATCGCTTTTTAGGATAGCAAATGTCCACATGATAATTATCACTATCATAATTATCACTACTCTTCCAACTAAGAAATGGTTAGAAACTAACATGCCATCGTACCATTAATTACCCAACTAAGAAATGGTTTGAAACTAACATCCATGCACGATTGGTGTTCTTACTTTAGATCTTCCATTTTGTGGGCACACATATAATTACAATCTGTTGCTTTAGCCGGGCTTAATTAGTGATTAATCTATAAGTAAATTTATGCTTTATATAAATTCCACATTTTGTCCAATTTTTGATGAAATTGAATCATTTTGTGGCTCCATTCTTGTGGCATTAACCAAGGGCATGCACTATAAAGCATATAGAGGCAGCACATGTTCGATTTGCAAGGCTACGTCTTTTAACACTTTGAAGTTTAGGTATAACCAACATCCATGTAAGTTTATCATATGTTTGCATCGTAGATGAACAACATAAAAATGAAATGGATTGTGCTAGATTTGTGCCACGGTGTCCCGTGAAGGGCACTCAAAATGATCAAAGTTGGACGCCTTGGCTTAACATGAGGATATGAGACATTCATGAAGTAAACCTCATAACTAAATGTTAGTGTATGTAGCAGTATTAAAGTTGCCACAGTATCATAATAATAAGTCCAGCATAAGTCCAGCAGTCTGTAGTCTATACTTAGTTCCTCAGCAAGAACGTCTTAAAGAGGTCTTAAAGAGATGCAGCCCAGTGGAATCACCTCCAATTCATAGTAGCCTAGGAGGTCCCTGATCATCATCATTACAAACCTGAACATGCGGGTATGTTGCAATGCAGCCATTCATAAATTGTCAATATCCTAAGATCTTACTTCTAGAATGATGCAGCCAAAGATGTAGAAACAATAACCATTCCTTGTATTTCAGCAATATTCCTTTAATTTGTACAACCTCAGAACAAATAATGCACAAAAAGATTATTCGCCACATTTGATCAACTCTAATATCTAGCATAATAAACTATAAATTGCATCAACTATAAATTGCTGTAATGATGTTGCACTTATCTTCTAAACTGAGGAGTGAGACTTAGGAGATCCTGGCACTGTGCTTAACTTTTGAACTCCATTTACATTCTAAGAGTCAGTGCCTTTTTAAGTTCCAGATTTATTTCTATAATACCATGAGTTGACTTTCTTCCTTAGCTTAAAATCCTATAGCAATCCCGTGGGGCTTTTGCAAGATATAAGCTTGGCAATCTCCATCATGTTGCTCCCCTTCATCGTATTGCAAATTTTCCTCTTCATCTTGGTCTTTATGTTGTACCAATTTCCCATCATCTTCCTGGACGACCTTGCCTAAACCATTCTTTGTGGAAGGATTGCATTTTTCAACTTCTTGGAGCTCTTTAATCCGCTTCTTAGCATGAATCATGTTAAATTTAATCTCTATAATGCCCTTGTCCTGTCACTCACTGTATTGAAAATGTGTTCTAATTAATAAGACCACATCTGCAAACTGTTTGAGCTGCTCTAATTCATATGTCTCATTTTTAGAAAAGCTGCCTTTGTTCCAGCACAGACGTGATGACTGACAATAATAATTCAATGGGGGAAAACCCATTGTTTGATGAATCCTTCCCATTTAGAGGCAGTTCAAACTAAGCCAAGCCACCAGAATAGGCAGTTCAAGGCAAGCCTAGAAAGTTCAAGGCAATATTAAGAGATTAAAAACTTAAAAACTTACTTCAAAATTTCGATCCTCAGATTCATTCAAGCACTAAAGGCATGAATTCAGCCCTGTGAATTCAGATATGAATCATTCAGAGTATATGAAGCCGAATTTGAAGAGACGGATGGTGCCTGAAAGACATGAATGAAAAAAAAAAAGAAAGACATGAATGAGGCTAAAAAATAAACACGAACATGAATGAGGGCATGTCAGAACGTTGGAGCTGCCTGAAGGACGCGATACATGAAAAACGAAATATGTTTCAGTAGCTCCTAGAATTCAGCCATCTGTACATTCTTTTACTCCGGGCAGATTGGTATGCTTGAAATGAAAAAAGGATCGCACAAAATATCGAATTTTGTAGGTTGAAAGCAGAACCCTAACTAATATCTCTTACTGAAACAGCTTACTTGGTATTGAAGTTAGGCCTTGAAGCTTCCGAGAAAGAATAAACCCGTAGTACCCTTGGACTCATGAAATATCAACTGCATCATCTGCTCCAAAGTAGATCAAATGGAAATGCTATCTCCATCTCTCAGCAGTTACTGCATTTCATTAAGACTCCATGTTTACAATTGAGAGTTGAAGCCAGAGATTCGTCACTGAGTGTATGCGATTCTGAGAGCTAGACAATAGGAGCGTTTAGAAAATGACATAAACGGGAGTTCCTGTCATCAAGAACATAAAGTGGAGTTCCTGTCTTCAAGGACTCCAGAAATGCCTACAACAAAACCTACGGAACTCCTCTTGAAGATGGAGGTGCCCAAAGACGTTTTTTGAAGGCTCGCTTGTAGGATATGCAAACAACAAAAGTATCTGTTATTTGTAGACAACGAATGCCGAACTGTGCACGGCCTGGCATAGCAGAAGAGTCACCTAACTGGCCGAAAGAGGTCTGGAGGCCATCTTGGTCGATGAAAGATCACTCCAGTTCGTGGAAGTGGCTATGCAAAACAAAGGATTGTGAGCTTTGCTGTTTGAACCCTAAATCTAAACACTAAACTGACATACAATAAAACCTTTGAAACAGAGATAAGATAGCACAGAGATCCCCTCAAGAGTTACTTGCCTCGGATGCGAAAGCCGAAGGCAAGCCGATGCCCTAACCCATCTGTTACTGAACCTTAGATTTAGACCGTCCGATCTATCTAGCCCTAGATCTGAGCCGTTCGATCTAGGGCGAGATTCAAGACAGACACAAAAACTGAACCTTAGATTTAGACCGTCTGATCTATCTAGCCCTAGATCTGAGCCGTTCGATCTAGGGCGAGATTCAAGACAGACATACAGGATAATTTTATAATAATAGATATGTACAACCTAAACATGTTCACATTAACACATGCGTTTGGCTTTATATATTAATGTGCCAACCCAATTCTTGAAGGCTGCATTCCTACAGATCTGATGATTATGCTGCATAATGTAATAATCCAAGTGTTTTTTCTACTCAAGGTCCAAGTGTACTCTTATAAAGAACAAGCTTGTATTTAGGATAAGACTTATCAATCAAGTGTTATTTTGTAGGATTGCACAAACGTGGCTATGCAAATCCGAGCCTCTTTTCCCTACATCTCAAGTTGGCCCTTACATAAATAAGGACAACACATTTGGCATTGATTTTATAGAATCCATTTGCCATTATGGTTTTAACTTTCAAGATAGGAACATGATTTTTGAGCAAGATGGTGATGCCCCCTGAATCTATATGCACCTTCACACCAATGGTAGGCTCTAGATTTGGACAGAGATAGCATCGAACAGAGAAGGGGAGAGTATTTGGGTTATCAGCATAAAGCCATGTAACCTCTATGATAATTTGTAAAGAAACAAAAGCCTAAGTGCACCACGAACTAAGAACGGAAAGATAGACTTGTAACATGAGACTTGTAACCGGCTAGTCTGCGAGGCAAGAACTCACAACATTCTACACAAGAGGATGACTCAAGTGATGTCTCCATTCTAAAATTGCCCCCTGTTTTATCTGTTGTGCTATATTGGTTGCAAATCTTCTCGTAATTCTAGATGCATCATTTCCATAGTAAAGTTTTGTCTTCCAAAGGGAAATAAAAAAATTGTTGTATTGCGTGCATCATTCTTGCTACCATAAAACTAGGTATCATATAATCAACAATTTGCAAAACATAATGATGAGACCAAAATGCCATGTTGCATTAAAGACTCGTCTTATATCAAAAAAAAAAAAAAAAAGATTTTTGTAATCGTCCCCAATTGATTGGAGCACTTCAGAATGGCTTGGTTAAAACTTGAGAGGACTTCAATTGCTTGGAGTAATTTAGAATGGCTTGGTCAGATCCATAGAGACTTTTCTTAGTCTGCATCTGCAGATCCAAACTTGTTATTCTATCTCAAGCATAAATCATTTCTAGAATCAGAAGCCATGCAGTTTGCAGGCTACATAACACATTTTCTTTTGGTAGAAGGCTAATAGTTAGTTGGCTAGCAATTATGTGGAATTATTTGTCGTCCATGATAATCTTCAAGAAGGAAAAAAGATGCATGCTTGTGCTATTGAATTGGTGCAGAGTCAGATGTGACAGTAGGAACGTCGCTTGTTAAAACGTATGGTAGATGTGAGACATTAGTGAAGCACTAAGGATGTTTGACAAAAGGCCTGAATGTAGTAATATGTAGCATAATAACAGGGGGTTTTCTTTGTGTTTTTGTACGCTTTTCACTAAGGTTTTCCTATGATTTCGTGATGTATTCAAATGGATGTACTAATGCGTACATCTAGAGTGCACCATTTCTGAGCCATTGTTTTTAGCCTTTTTTTTTCCAATGGTCAACGGCCAATGGCTCACAACAAAAGCCCTTTTTTTATGCGTGGTGCATAATGGTCAACAACCAATGGCTCACAACAAAAGCCCTTTTTTTATGTGTGTGGTGCATAATGGTCAACAACCAATGGCTCACAACAAAAGCCCTCTTTTTGTGTGTGTGATACATAATGGACACATGAAGGGCTTGAAGGGCACATGCAATGCAGTTTCCCCGCCGGCAACACATTTCTTATCATAACTCTTGATCCAGAGCTCTGTTTGAGATGATTTTTATTGCGTTGGAAAGCTCTCTCCGAGATCTTTTTGATAGTGTATGATATGGATATGTTTGGTTAAGTTATCTATGCTAAAACAACAATTTTTCGGCCGGGTTTGGTAGGCTTTCACATCCTACCAGCTGATTAATACAGGATTGCGCTATTGGATATTGTTTTATGGCTCATTCCGAATGAAGCTTGCAAAACATTACCATGCATTTTTAGATTTTGAGGCAGTTATTAAGCAAATTCCAAGGCTTCTAGATCCTTGTGCTAACAAGCAGAAAAGTTTCCCACTTTGGTTTCTCACCACAAGAATCCATGGAGGCCAAAGGCTGCTGTTAAATTCCAGTTGAAAAATGTTTGTGTATGGGTGTTGCAAACTTTATTTTCAGAATAATGGGATCAATCTGCTCTATCTTTATGGTAACTTTTACTTATGTTCTATTTGTTTTATTGTGATGAAATTCAAAAGCTACAGGTGATAAAGCCTCAAATGAATTCTAGTTTTTTTCTGGTTTGAATTCTAAAATTTTTGTCACACTAGGGGTGTGACGTCCCTAAGGCCCCGAAGGGGCCAAAAAAAAAATTTTGCAACACAAACCATTAACATCCAACATATAAAAATTAAATCCCCCAACACATAACAACCAACCATTGACATAAACAACCAACACATAACTACCATTGACATTAATTAACACAACCATTGGGTCTAACACATTTAAATTAAAATCCCCCTTAAACCCCCTTTGGTTTGGGTGCATATTCACACGGGGGGTGACGTAGGGCAGCGAGAGCTGTTGGATAGGCATGTTCGTTTGTGGGGTTCAAGGAATTCTATGATTACCACATATGCCCAGCTCGAATATGAAGCAGATGCCTTATAAAGCACATCATCAATAAAAAAAGATAACCAGTTGAATGTTGCAGTGGTTGTCCTTGAGTTTGTTGGACAAATCTGGGAGCTTGAAGAGTGCATGGAGCCTGTTCAAACACATGCCTCGCCACAATGTTGCTTTGTGGAATACTTTGATCCCTATATATGCAAAAATGGGTATGGTAAGGAAACTCTTCTGGTCTTTGAGAAGATGCTATTAGATGGGATGATACCAAATGGTTATACACTCTTTAACCTTGTAGATGTCTTGGTAGGATTAGCTGCCTTTACTGGAGTAAAAGGCATACATGCCCTCATCATTAAGAAATATCAATTGGATATAATTTTAGAAACTGCCTTAATTAAGATGCATAGCAGCTGTGGAAGTCTAGATGATGCATTTCTAACATTTAACGCAATGCAGGAATGAAATGGTGTTTCATGGACTATAATGATGTCAGATTGTGCTCAGCATTGTCAGATGTCGGATGTCATGTTTCTGTTTACCAAATCCAACTGGAAGACGTAATCACAAATAGGGTAATTAACAGCATGCCCGATGGATGTGCTAACTCTGCGACTATAAACCACGGAAAATGGATTCATGCATGAATTATGAATTGTAGATTAGAGTCCCTGGCATTACAAAATGCTCTAATAAACATGTATGGAAAATGTGGAATCCTTGGAGATGTTAAAAGGATCTTTGATAGCATGCTGCAGCGGAATGAATACTCATGGACTACTCTTGTTACATTACGCTACTCTTGTTATATTACATGCTCAACACAGTCTGTCTAATGGGACCTTCCAAATATATAGACAAATGTAGCTGGGGGGGTACATGCCAAATCAAATTTTTTCATGTAGTCATACTGGTCTGGTCATGCGAACCTAGGATTTAGTTTTTTTCTTATCATTTGAAAAACATCGTTAACTGTAGAGTATTACAGCTGCATTATTGACCTTTTTGGAAAGGGAGCTTTTTGTTATTGCATCCATGATAGATCCAGATTAGTCAAATATTCAAAAACTTTCCCATCCCATCGTTTGTGCTCCTCACATTTTTAAACCAGTGCTTGCCATTGTCCAGGAGCCAAAGTATGAAGATCTTGGCATCACAGGTTAGGCTGCACATTTAAATGCTTAGAAAAAACCATAGCCAAAGGAGCATTGAGCTTGCTTCTGTAACCGTCCCATGGCCTTTTAATAACCAAAAAGTAAACATCTTGCTCATCCAATTAGGCATAATCTGGAAAAAATTGCTAATATCTAGAATGTTCAGAAGCCTAGTCATTTGCATCAGGATGCAATTGGATTGCATGCAGAAGTTTGGAGGGGAATGATATAGTAACTGTCCTCCCATAATGAATTATTGACAAAATTGTATATAATAGAATCTCAAAAGCATGCCATCGAAAGTATATAGTGAAAGAAAAAGAGTCTTCTTTTGTGGACACACATCGATAATTTATAACCTATGGAGTCCACATATGTACGATATTTTTTAGACGAAGAAGAAGCAGCGGCAGCTTCATGTGCCTAAGCCTGCTTTTGCAATAACTGTAGTATGCACAAACCTATAGATTTATAGCGGATCCCTTGGATAGCGAAGGCAGAGTTTTCCCTTTGAATCCATGCAGAGGAGCAATCTATATCTAAGATCCATCTGAAAACCGGCAAAATATTATTCATCGCACACAATTTTCAAGAAAATACTCCCAGTCACAATAGGGCAAAATCGTTCAGGTGATTTCTCGTATGCATTGAACTAGCAAAGAAAGGATAAATAATAACTACTTACTAAACGGCCGAAAATGAAAGTTGTGAAACACAACAAAATGAACGGCCAAGATCGCGCACAAACTATTTTAAACTAGTGCTTGCCATTGTCCAGGAGCCAAAGTATGAAGATCTTGGCATCACAGGTTAGGATGCACATTTAAATGCTTAGAAAAAAACCATAGCCAAAGAAGCATTGAGCTTGCTTCTGTAACCGTCCCATGGCCTTTTAAATTAAAACAAAAAAGTAAACATCTTGTCCATCCAATTAGGCATAATCTGGGAAAAATTGCTAATATCTAGAATGTTCAGAAGCCTGGTCATTTGCATTAGGATGCAATTGGATTGCATGCAGAAGTTTGGAGGGGAATGATATAGTAACTGTCCTCCCATAATGAATTATTGACAAAATTGTATATAATAGAATCTCCAAAGCATGCCATTGAAAGTATATAGTGAAAGAAAAAAGTGTCTTCTTTTGTGGACACACATCGATAATTCATAACCTAAGGAAAAATAGTACACGGAGTCCACATATCTACGATATTTTTTAGACGAAGAAGAAGCAGCAGCACCTTCATGCGCCTAAGCTTGCTTTTGCACAATCCTGTAGATTTATAGCGGATCCCTTGGATAGTGAAGGCAAGTTTTCCCTTTGAATCCAATCACTAGAGCAATCTATCTAAGATCCAGCTCAAAACAGGGAAAATATTATTCATCGCACACAATTTTCAAGAAATCAGTCACAATAGGGCAAAATCATTCAGGTCATTTCTCGCATGCATTGATCTAGCAACTTAATAAATGACCGAAAATGAAAGTTGTGATACACAACAAAATGAACGGCCAACATCGCGCACAAACTATCATCTTATTTTGGCTTTAGTATTATATATAGATATAGATCATAGTGCACCATCACTTAACTTTGCAAATGCTAAGAGTGCAAATGCTAAGATTGCAAATGCTAAGAAGTTGTAAAGGCAAATTAGACTATAGCTTCATTCAACTAAATGTCTAAAGTAATCATAAGTGCTTTTGGCTAACTTTGCAAATGCTAAGATTGCAAATGCTAAGAAGTTGTAAAGGCAAATTAGACTATAGCTTAATTCAACTAAATGTCTAAAGTAATCATAAGTGCTTTTGGCTAACTTTGCAAATGCTAAGCTAATAATCTTGCAACAATCAAATTTGGTATTTTTGTAACATATGATTTATTAAGGTTAATAGGTGGTATTCGTATACCAAACCGTATGAATACCAGAGAAAGGCGAGGGGTTCTTGAACGCATGAGATCCATTTTTTTTCCCTAGGTCTGGGGGAGGCGTCCTTCGGGGCCGCGACACTTTGGCGCTTGCTAAATCGGGAGGATGGGCGGGGAAAGGGATCGGCATGTTGGCTTATCTTCCTGCGAGGGCTTACAGTTTCGATTTCGTCTTCCTGCAGGTGAGTTAGCGCCTGGTCTGTGTGTTTTACCTCTTTCGATTCTGTTGCTTGAGATGTCTTTAAGAAGGGAGGCCGGGGAGGGCAAGGGTGGGCATGCAAATCTTCCATCCGGTTCGATGGCCTCTATGGCCGCTCATCCGCCTGCGGGCCGATTCTATCCCTTTGCCGGATACTAGCCCGAGGCGGGATTCAATTGATGTTTTCATTACTTTAGGCCTTTCGGACAAGATGTTCCCAAATCTTTCTATGATGCCCTTTGTCGATTTTGTGACTCCAAATGTCTCTGAGGGCGGTAGCCTTGGAAAGGGGCTCCTCGGCTGATCACTTACATGTTCAGGGTGTTTTGAGAGGTCGATTCAGAAGTCCTAAGGCCTTGAATGATGCTATCAAAAAAGACTTCAACTGGTCTCCCAAGCCTGCTGGCGTGGTGTTGGTCTGCAAAGCTTTGAAAAATAATAGGGTGCATTGTTTTGAGGGAATGGTAGGATATTGTATGAAAGATTTTGGAAAAGTTCACTATAGTTGTCATATGCACAATATCTACGAATCTATGATTGAAAAAGGTAAGGATCTTTATTTAAGGTGGGGTGCAGGTGATACTAAAGGGTTGTGTGTCTTGGATAATAGGAATCTTTTAAATAAGGCATGCCATTACGTGATGTATCATGGGGGTCGTAGACTATCCCCAAGCCTGACCTTTACTTTGTGCAGGATGTTGAGGTCTGGAAAATACACATTAAGTAGTTCTTGGATTATTCCTCATAATTACGCCCATGTGAATGAACACGTCGCGGGCGGCATGGAGAGTGTTGCTTAATCCTGTTTGGTCCTTTGCCCGACATAAGAACTATTATCTTTGGTTATCCTTCGGGGTTTGTTCTGTTGAGAGGAATGGGCCCGGTAGAAGGCGCTATTGGGATGATGCCATTCCACAGGACGAGCGGGACTCAAACTTTGAGGATGCGCATGAGAGAACCTTTAGCTCGGAGGCGGATATCCCACGATGTTGGTGCGAGACTATATCCCCTGTGTACCTGAGGGGACCACACCATGGCATTGGGTTGATTTCTTTCATGTGGTTCCTTCTTGTACGATTGTATAGTCTTTTGTATTTATCTCTGGCATTTGTATTTCTACGGTTTATGGTTGGTAGTGCATTTGTGCGGGGTCTTCTTGAGAAATGGATGGAAATGGCGACACCATGGATGAGACCCCACTGTGGTTGTTAGTATTGGTCCCGATATCATCGGTTCTACCATTGATGATTCTCATCCAAACCCGCATGCTTATCCTCCCGAAAGTGAGGAAGTCTTTATCGCGAGGAATTTGTGACTAGCATTGTGCGTAAAGTTGGTACGGAGGCATACGGGATTGCAAACCTCATTGAGGATCCCGAGAAGGCGATAGGGAAGCTTCTATGTTGCTATAAATTCGCCTTTATCTGGCGGTGCAATGGGACCGCCTTGGTGTCTCTAATCGAAGCCGCATGTGTTGCGCTCACACATGAGCTTGGCAAGGGCTCTCGACACGGGAGATCGCCCGGCTTGATCGACTCATCGGGCATGCTAGCTCGGGCGGCCCGAGAATTGAGAAGCTTTGTGTTGAACTTGCATCCGGTTATCCGGTTATGTGTGATGAACTTATATGTTGTTGTGATCCGAACTATTTACGCCATGTGGCTTCAGTATCTCGGGTATTTCAATGTAAATATTTGACATTTGTTTGTTTGATAATTGGATTTTTGTTTCCTCGTTTATATTTACGACAAGTTGTTTATTCGAGTTGGGGCATTGGCCCCTTGCATAAGGGAGCTCCATTAGTTGGAGCTCTCTTATCTCTACCGAAGCCGGTGGTTACTTTGTGGGGGTTCGATTCCCGTGCCTCGGCCCGATATTTGATCGCAGGGTATAACAGTATTCTTTGGAGAATACGCCATGGTTTTATTTATAGTTGCATGTATTTTTGTTCAAGTCAAACAAGCCAGGTATGACTTGTAAAGGACTTGAAATGGAGGGCAGGGATGCTCTTAGAGAGCATCTTGACTTTTGGACCATTGTCTTTTTTTTTAAATGGCTGTCATCTGACGGCCCAAAATCCATAATACAAGTTATATCCATAATAGATAGATAGATAGATAGTAAGGCAAATTAGACTATAGCTTCATTCAACTAAATGTCTAAAGTAATCATAAGTGCTTTTGGCTAGTTTGAAATGTTAAAAATACTTCCATTTCAAGATGGACAGATATAATGCAGGGCGTCCTCGATGAGCTCCTCCAAGCTGCGGCTATGGCGATGAACACCCATTGCCCCACTAAAGGAACAGAAATTTTCTACCTCCGACATTGTTTCCAGCATCATTTCCAATCTTTTCTCCATGCCTGCCTCTTTAAATGCCCTAACGAAGAATTTATCACGCTTCATAAGTTCGATAATTAACTCAAGACTGTATCTTCGAATCTGAGGCAGATGCGTGAGCGACGGAAACGAGGCCGATACCATATTCATGCCATCAACAATATGGTACTTTTCTATCTCTTTGAACATGGTTTCATATGACTCTTTGGTAAGCAGGGGAATTGTGCAGGCAGCAAGCCCTAAACAAGCCTCTTGCTGCTCTTCATTTTTGCTTTCTAAAATCACTCTCATCAGATTTGGTGTCATCTCAGCAATCTTATTCTGTTCATTTTGGCTTAAATTTCTGCATAATTGTCTCAAAATGTTAGTTGCACATGCCGAGAATTCGGGTTCTTGGTTAATTTGCTCCATGACTGAAACCAGTGTATTGTGAGAAAAGGAGCAGCCCATCATGCGGATGCAGTTTTTTGGGCAATCTAAAACCAACAGGTTAAGTGCTTCTCCTGCTTTTAAGCTCACTCTTCTGCATTTTTTAGACAAAAAGATCCTTGTCAAACTGTGGATTATACCTCCTGTATTGCCAATTGCTTCTTTAATCTCGTCTTCCAATGCTAAATTCTTTATGATCTTTACAGCTAGCTCTTGCAGAAGTGGATTTTCCGCTCGAAATTGAAGGATTTCTCTAAGATTTCTCAATGCCATCACTGCCTTGGCTATATCCTTCCTTATGCATTGGCCAGATCCACCTTGTGTAGCAGCAAGCATTTTTAATATCTGCAATGATGACTCTACTATGATCTCTTTGAATTTAAACTCTGAACTTGCTTTGAGTTCTATGCAATCAATTAAACTCAAGATCAAACCTCTTGTTTCACCAATTCTAACACATTGTCTATGATTTTTGGCCAGACATTCAAGAGTCTGGAGTCCTAGAAATTTGAGTTCTCCATCGTTTTCATCTTGGACAAGGGAAACAATGCTTTCTAGCCCCCCTGCTACTGCAGCAATACGAAATGAATTGTTGTCAGAACGTGCTATTTCACGTAAGATAGTAATTGTTGCTTTTCTAATATCAACCTCCTTCTTCCAAGCTAGCATTTGAAGAAGTCTATCGATGGTGTTGTGCCAATTTTCCTCACAGTATATGCTTTGAATGCCACGTCTTTCAGAAATATTGCTATGTTGCTTACCCCATCACGCTGGTCTTTTACAGTACTAGATGTTATTTTAGCAATGCTGAAAGACACTAAATCCTTCTCTAAACCATCAAAGACGCTACCATTCAAGCAGCTAGAATATACATCATAGAAAAATTCTCTCACAATATTAGCATTATCTGGTCCCAACTTACATTTTTCATTCACTTGCATTAGTAGCTTCCTCCAGCTGATCTTCACCTCCCAATATGCCCTTTGGATCAGAAAAACAGATGCTTCTAACAGCATTAAGATGTAGTAAATATTCAGTGCATTATCAAGATTTTGTGTGGGACCATAATTTTGTCTACAGAGGCTAGATACAGAAAATCCTATTGTGATGGTAGCAGATATAAGCTGAAGCACATAAAGCAAGGCACTGATGCGTTGTGCCCATAAACTATTTCCATATGGGATTAAGGGAAGAGTGTCAATAGACCATCTTCGGTTCATAAGAACAGCACCTCGTATGCAGGAGCTTTGAATTTGTTTGGCATATTCTTCCAGTTTTGAATTCGTAGAAATAGCTCCATCAGATTCATAAGCACGATTTGTGACATTTGGCTCACTGTTGTTGCGCCTCTTGCTCTCTCTTTTATGATTCAAGCAGCTTTTTACATCAAATATTGATCTGGTGGCTAAATTTTGCCATACCAATTCTTGAGTTCTGCAAAATACTCTACCTCCTTCGGTGACTAACAAGGTAGAAATTACAGCAAAGTCACGGGTTCTTAAACTGCTCACATAACCACCAAGCAAGATTACCGTTGCCCATACAAATCCTAATCTCCCCAGTGCAGTGGCTAGTTTTTCAAGAACTGCCAATCTGAAAGCCACTAGCGTGAGGTTCTTCTCAGGAACAAGATCAGTGCCCAGTTCTTCTGAATCGGAAGAAGAAAGAGGGAATGCGCCTTCATTGGTGGGTCTAATGTTGAGAGATGGCTTCTGAAAACGTCTGCAAAGAACTGAGGCCATAGCTCCAGCCCAGGCCTCTGTTGTTGATGAATGCTGGCCATGCAGATCTATTTGAAAAGAAAGCAGTCTGTATGCAGATCTATTCAAAAAGAGACAAACCGTCTCAGCATAAACAATGCAAAAGAAAGAAACAGAGTAAAGAAAAAGTGATGTTGGAATATATTCCCCTGCTTAAAGTCTGAGCAGATGTCTGCTCCATACTGTTCCTGCAATACCAACACAACTTATTGTGGCATTTTAAATGTACTAAGTCCCATGTGCCATAGTTCTTTGAAACTTGGCAAGGTGCATGCTAACATAGTACTAGAATCACACACGTACTTAAAAGAACATTTTGCTGAAATGCCTTAACATTATATTACGTTAGTCAAAGTTTCCCTTCAACTTATAGTGCAGCATAAAGTGGCTGGCGTTTATCCTAAGAAATCCTTATATTTTAAGCTAATAACTTACGGCGTAAGAATGCACTTCATTTTGCATTAAGTGTCGTGCTTGCAAATGTTCGCTATTCTTTGAGTGAGAAGTAAGATGGTGGCAAGAATGTTAACGACATGGGGCTCCTACTAATTATAAAAACCTCTAAAGCATATGACTAGAGCAACTTTTCACCCATGTTTCGGGTAACTTGTAGAAATAGTTACTAGAGATAGAAGATAGATAGTACTTTTGCGTCATGCCACATTGGCAGCATCATATAGGACGGATGAAGACATTTTTACTAGAGAGAATGGCAAGATAATTGTCACGACAACTTTCAATGTGTTCTTAGTGCATGAAGCTACCTGCAACATTGGAAAGGCCAATGGCATGTTCAATGAAGGATTGAATCATGAAGTAGCCATTTCTCAACAATGCATGAGAGAAGAAGCAAATTGAAATATTCTTTTGAAAATAAGAATTGAGTACCATTAGAGAGTGTACTATACTACTATTGTATCTTTTAGTTAAACACGTAACAAGGTTTGGAAATGACTTTATTTCAATTTTAGCTCGAGTATCTAAACATTGATTGGAAGGGGGAGCAAATGCAAGGTTGACCTTGACCTTAAGTACAAAAATAACCATCACAATAAAACTAACAATTTAAAACCTATGTGTGTTTTTCATAGTAGCCAAGCGTCTGGCAATCTAAGAGTACATCACTGGTATCTAATAAAAGTGAAATAAGTCGTCAATTGAATTGAATGTTTTTTATCATCCACGGGGCCTATGGGACCCCATACAAAAGCGCAACAGGTGTATTATTGTCCGGATTTAAACCGCCCCGAAGGGTTTTTGAGGGAAAAACCGTGGCAGCAATAAGACTACTGACAAGCTGTACAAATATACATGATGAAGTATATATACATGTTAAGTGTTTGTCGGGGGGCATATCTGAGCCCTCATATCCATTGCCTCCTGAATGTATGATCCTAGTGATCGCACCGCCTAGATACATTGCCCAACCTTTCAACTCATCATAACTAAGTACAAGCAATGTGGGAGACAATTATTATACTGCCAATGGAGTTTATGCACCGCCTAGATACCAATATTTCTCTACAGGTCCTGCTTCCATTTACGTTTATCCATATGTTCTAATCTATATATAATACTAAAAGCAAAATAAGATGATAGTTTGTGGGCGATCTTGGCCATTGATTATGTTGTGTTTCACAACTTTTATTTTGGGCCGTTTATAATAGTTAGTTATTATTTTGCCCTGACCCTATTTTCCCTTGATCGAAGCATTTCCAAATAGGTATCAGAGCATTTTCTCTGCGATTTCCAAAGATGCAGGTATTGAAGATTCCACAGATTCAAGGTATTGAAGGTTCTTTTCATTGGGCGTGTCTTTCGGGGCTAGTAAGCTTGCACCTCCCTATATCTTCCATGTACGTCTTTTGTCTCCTTTGGCTTTTCTCTCCTCTAGTGCTCGAGCAGAGAAGAGCGGCAATGACAAGATGGTTCAGTTGTAACAACCTGATGGTGCTATATTTCTATCGGCCATAGCACTTCTTCGAAAGTCGTAACTTTTTACTTGCAATATTGAAGATTGCTGCCTTTCTTGCCCATCTTCTCGGATTCAATGCTGAAGATTGTTGCCTTTCGATGCTAGAAATGCGTTGGCATGAATGTTTGCCAAAAGGCTTCGGACGGTTTTCAAATTCATTTTCCGTCTTGAGGATATACGGACTGGTTTTTTCTCTTGTACATTTGGGCTCACATTGCTCACGGTGTTGATCATTTTGTTGCTCACGCTCTTGCCTACAGGCCCATTCACGGCCACACCCACGGGCCTAGTCCAGGCCCACGGCCATAGGCCATGGCCCACACCAAGCTCTTCTGATAATATGGTTACAATTTTAGCTGGCTGATAACAGGTCACGCTCACGCTGCCACCCACGGGCCATACTGACGCCCACGAAGCCACTCCACGCTCAAGGAACATGCTCATGGCCCACCGGACCCCAAAAAAAAAAAAAAAAAAAAAAGGGGGGGGTTCAGCCACGTTCTGTTCTCAAGCCCATGCTCTAGTCATGCTCTTCCAGATATATTCAAGTTTTATATGGCTGATCACGGGGGACGCTTTTATGGTGCTTACGTTTTTAAGCAATCTTTTGGGCATTGTTTGTTTAAATGGACTTACCCATGATATAAAATAGAATAGAATAAAATAGAATTATTGTCCCTTGTGCCCTAAGACCCCTGAACTGATGTAGCATGGGCGAACTCCCAAAAGGGCGCTACTAGCACATCATGCTGGTATATTGTAGCCTTTTCTGAAGGCTTTTCTTGGTTTCTATTAGTGCCGGCACCCCGCTTATATTTGGCTTCGTGGCCATGCGAGAATGCTTTGCTATTAACAGCTTTGAGCTGTACACATAAGGGAATGGTCTTCATGTTTTTCTTGCCCCAGTTCCTATGATCCATGTTATGCATCGACATTCCTTCGGATCCTATTCGTCATCAATGCCTTCATGAAGATTTTACGGTGACACAACCCAACCATTACCATCATTTACACCCCTAAATTTTTAGCACCATGTTGTAATTGTCAGACTAAAGTCTGTACATGTAATTGTCAGACTACAGTCTGTACATGTTCTGTACATGTTTTTGTGCTAAAAACTTTTAGGGGGAGGCAGTGTTAACCACCCAGTGGTTAACATTGTGCACATGCTAGGTGTCAGTGGTGGCACACGACACTTGGCATGTTTAGGTTAACTTAAGCGTATGGCTTAGATTTAGATAGATGTAGGGCTCAGATTTGCGGTCTTCACTATATTAGACCAGAGCCTCTTCAGATGTACTCAGGTTTGATCTCAAATTTGGAGAGCCTCATTTGGTGCGCATTTCCCGTATTCTTTGTGCATATTTTGTCTCTTTCTTGTTTCATGATCTTGAGCATGGCTGGCTTGTAGCATCCGGCAGTCATGGTCTGCTGCTGCAAGACGTATGCCAAGAACTCACAATTAACAGTTGTGTCATGGAGTGCACTTATTTTTGGATATGCTTACCATACGGAAAGTGTTCTTGCCCTAGAATGTTATGAGATCAATGTAACTTTTTTGGGCATATTGAAAGCTTGCGCCAGCTTGGAAGCTCTACATCAAGTTAGGAAAACTCATGAACAGATGATTTTAATACATATGCCAAGTGCATGAGCTTGGAGGAGGCATGCAAAATCTTTGGCAATTTACCAAGAAGGAATGTTATCTCATGGAGTGCGATGATTGCAAGGTATACCCAGTATGGTGAAGGTTCTGATACCTTAAGATGTTTTGGAGCATGCTCCATCAATGGATCAACCCAAACAAAGTAACATTTCTTAACATCATGAAGGCATGTGGACATATAGGTGCTATTGACGTATAGGTGCTATTGAACAAGGTAGGCATATCCATGAGCAAATCATTCAAGATAAGATACAGTCTGATATTGTTGTCGGCAACACCCTTGTGGATATGTGAAATGCTTTGCTTTATGCCATTGCTGAGGAATCTGTCTAGAATGGTTCCACAAAAGAATGATATGGGTCTGCATATGAAGAAAAGAGAAGAGCACTAAGTATTTTAGTCCACTATTATGTGGCCGCCTGTAATGCTATGGTTCTCTTCTTATATAGAAGAGAACCATCATTCTAGGGAAAGGGATGCCAGTTTTAGCGCCAACTCTCCTTTTGGACCCAAGCTTTCTTTAGCCCAAGCTTGCTATAGCACAGGCTTTCTTTGGCCCTTTCTCCCATAAAAACCTTGTGTCTTTCTGTATTCCTCATCGGCATTTCCTCTGAGCTGAATCTTGGTGTTGTACATAGTTTTTCTATGTCAGCCATTCTCATTACCTAGATTTCTCCTTCTTCTCTATGCAGTTTCTTTAGTTTCTACTTAGTACTAGATCATCTCCCTCGTAATTCTGCATTCACTTCACAAGCTTTTCTGGCATTCAGGCAGTGCGCAATCCGCACTTCTACTGGATTCATAACCTTTGTTGACAGTTTTTTACAAATTTCTAAATTCCTTCCTCGTTTGGTAGTTGCTTGGATTCGGCTAGGCTGGAGTTGGATGTCCAACATTAGCATATCCAGCTGGTCCTAGCATGATCTCCTGCTTTTGCCATATGAATCGGGACCCAGCTTTGTTTGCTTGCATTTATCTGCGGGCTGAAATAGGGCGGTTTTTTGAGTTGGAGCCTAGTTTAAGTTTGAGCTCCTCTTGGAATGGTTGCTTTTCTCTGATCATGCAGAGTAACGGATCCCCTTGTAGCTGGTGTTGGGACCAGATTTGCTTGTCATGCAATTTTAAAAATGGATGGATATGGACTGACTTCCCTGGTTTTTTAAAACTGCTTCGGGTAAGTGGGCCGCCGTCCTTGAGTAGGTCGGATCCATGGGCAATGGCTGCATCTGTGTACAAATTTATGCTTTTTGCTAGGTTTTTACGGGAATAAACATGATAAAATAAACATTTAGCTTGCAAACTTAATATCTTATTGCGTGGATACATTGGTTGTGCCTTTGGTCTCTTGTTGTGGAGATGCATGTTCGAGTCTTGTGGGCATCAACTCATGGGTGAGAAAGTTGTGAATTGTTGACAATGCTTTTGGGACCTTGGAAACGAGACGAAGTTTGTTAATCTTTTTTTATCTTGGATGCCTTAAGAAACTTTTTGTTGCAATGCAACTTTGCCTAGATGTAGTCTGCCAAATTGTTGCATAGGTTGTTCTGTTTGGGCCTTGTTTATTTTGTCAAGTTGTTTTTGTGGGGTGCATTTTTCCGCTTGTACATCCTGCTTTGAGCAGACTTGGTTGTTAGAGATGTCTTTAGATGCTTTGTTGGTCTAGAGTTTTTGTACCTTCTTAGTTTCGTCCATCAGGTATAGTTGTGTTTATCCATGTTTGCGCAACTCTAGTACCCACTTTTTATGTTGTAAATATTCGAGCACCTCAACTTTTCTGTATTGGAGTGGTCGGTCTGGGTTTATGCCCATCAATCCCTTGTTTTTTGGAGATCGTGTATTGGTCAGGTTGGAATGTGTGCCCCCTTTTATTAGATTCATTTCGATGACAATTTCCTTGTTTGATGGTTCTCCTTTGTTCAGTTGTCGTTGATGTGCATGACTTGGAGTCTAAGGCCAGTCTTGGGTCTTACATCATTAATTCCTTGGATGCCGGGTTGGCATGTTAGCCTGGGGTCTTGCTTTGTCAATCCCTTGTTTTTGCTGGATCTTCATAGGTTGGGATGCGTGTCCCTTAATTTCGTATTTTAAATATGTCGTCTTGTTTTGTTGGAAATGAGTTCTTGCTTTCAGTTTGTCCTTTAAGTTAGATAAGATTGGATTCTAAGGTCTTGGGTCTTATGTTCCTAGATTAAAAGCATAGCCTAGATGCTTTAGGTGTCCCTTAGATTGTGTTGTTTGGTTTGGTTTTATAAGGCTTTGTTGGTTTTTGAGGCATTTTGAGTCTAGGGTCTGTTGTCATGCTTCCTGGGTCCAGTACAACATAGCCTAGATGCTTTTTTGTATTTTTTGTGAACAGTCGATCCTTGTTCTTATACCATGTTTTTCCTATTTTTTCAGTTTGTTGCATAGCTTGGTTTGTTTGGACATGGTTTCATGAATCTTGTCGAGTTGTTAGGTCATAAAGGTTAGGATTTTTTTGGTGTGGGAAGCATTTTGGTTTGCTTGTGTTTCACTTTGAGGCAGGCTTGGTCTGAGGTATTCACATGAAGGTTGGTGGTTCTAAGGGTTTTTTTGGATGCCGGTATCCCCCCAATTTTTACATATTGCATGGTTTTCTTAATGGTTTGCTTGGTTATTTTGCACTAAATATGGTTGTTCCGGCTCTGGCTTGTCCTTTCAACACGAGATTGCTTAAGGCCCAGGCATTAACAGGCTTGATGTTTATTGAAGAACGAGATATGGCTTTTCATTCATCTTGGATTAGGCAAGTTTTACATAGTGTTTGGTCTGGTGCTTATATTGTTGACTCAACCATATCAGGCTTCATTTCTCGTAAGCTTTTATATTTTTAAGATTTCGTTGTTGTTTGACATCTTAGTCTCGGTCCGGCTAGCACATTATACAAGTTCGAGCTTTTTTGCTATTGAATGCCCTAAATTGAGCTCATATTTGTACACATATTTCTTTTCCTTAAAATTGTATTCCGTGGATGCATGCTCTAGGTCCTTGCGGATTTCTTGAGTATTCTCTACTCTCCAGTAGTGCCTCTATACATGTGCTATAACGATGTACCCAGTAAAAGATGTATTCTACTTAAGTTGGCTTGGTATCGGAAATTTCCCTCAAAAATGTAGTTCGCGCATGCACTATAAAGCACGAATTCATTAATTGGGTAAAAAAGGCAGATTTTGAGAATTTTGAGCACACCTCTTTAGGCCCACCACAAGTAAAAGTGTGTTGTACTCCACCTTTATTTCAAAATTTCCCCCCTCTACATTTGAGCGGGATAAAGTCTTAAAAAGTCTCGAAATAACTATGGGTCATTAACTACTATCGGGCATTTCGGTCATCGGCTTAGTGCCCTATTCAGAGCAGACCTATTTTCTACGAGCTCCGAGATGGAGGCGGGCACCCGATTTGTTAGGGCAGAAGCAGGCGGCGATGGCAGATACAACTGAAGGAGGCGATGGCAGATGCAAATGGCCAAGCAGATATTTTTTTGGAGCCTGGTACTCACCGCAGCAGATGATTTCGAAAAAATATGATTTCCGGAGCAGATGATAGAGGTCTACCATGTTCTTGTCCGTTTGTTTTTTGCTCAAGGAATCCAACAGTGAATTGCGTGCTGGTAGTAGGAGGGTTTTCACTTCAGAGAATGCTTACATGGTTAGCTGAATAAGAAAAGAGCGATGAAGAATATTATTGTGTGAATCCATGAGCGCTGTTTTGCATGGCGTTGTCAAGTTTGGATTTCAATCAAATCTTGTGCTCTCCACGAAATCCAAGAAGACCTATGGATCGATTTGATTTATCTCAGGGCTTTTTTGCATGCTTGTTTTCTCCAAGAACATCCAAATCTGTGGGATTCATCCGGATTTTAAAGGTTTATTAGCCGGGTTATAGAGGGAAAACACAAATATCATGCTCACAGAGGGTTTCATGATGCTTCAGAGAGCTATCTAATCCCTCTTTGTCTAGTATTATTTCGGCCATGATCAGATTGGCCCTGTTGCAAAAATGAAAGAACCGGAGGCAAGATCCTTTTCGACTGTTCAACTCGGATTGTTCAGAGGTTTCTATGATTTTTTCTGTGGCAAATATCCCTCAGTTACATCTCCTACCTTGAACAACGATTTCACTAACTAAATTTGTATCTTGGCAAGCTGTACGGAATATGTGGAGGACTTTTTCTGTGTTGGATTCTAGCTCCACGAAATCGCCATCGCGATTTATAAGAGCAAAAAAATGGGCTGACAGAGATCAATGTGCTCCCCAAAATCGCTACAGTGATTATTTTAAGCATAAATATGCTTTTTTTTTATTATTTTGAGCATAATATGTGGTTTTTTTAGGGTTATATTATTGTAATAATAATTAATATTATAATGAATAAGCAAAAATAAATAGGTTAATTTACCTGTGGGTGTGCAATATGCACTCAATTTCAGCTCCCATAGATCGCAGTGGCGATCTTTGCGAGCCCAACATGTCTAAATTTGTCACAATTAATACACCATGTTTTATAAAATTGCCTTAAAAAATTATATATAGGCCTTTCATGATAAAAAAATAACACAGTGGCGATTTGTCCAACCATTTTTGCATGTTTTTTCTTGACCAATGAGGTCCGCATGGAGGACTTTTTGCCATTTATATGGGCACTGCAACCTATTTCAAGTCAAACGAGAATTTCAAATTTCTCTAACTAATGAATTCTTGCTTTATAGTCTCATCTTTGCCATTTGTTTTATGTCATTATCTAGATAGTTTGTTTTAGATTACATATTCTATTGTTAGCTCTATAGTTCATGTGTACATGCATCTTCTGCTACGCCCTGGCATTTATCTCGATAATTACATAGTTCATTTTTTTTAAATGCATATTCTATTTTATATTTTATCGGCTAAAATAGTTCATTTGTAAAGTATATATGTACATGCACTTGTCAAATGCTGTTTGGCCCTTTTGTTATTCGCTAAATGATTCGTTTTCATATTGCTCGACCCATGCACCGATTCCCTCATCTTGGACTTGTCAAGTACTTGCGATATGCCACCTCATACAAGTGTTGCCAAATCCTGGGCATGTTTAGTAAATGGCAGAGGTTTATATCTCCTTGATGACAGGATGGAAATTGGATGTGTTAGGAGACACTATTCCACGATCAGGTATCTATTTCAATTTGCTCTTTAGTTTTTGCATTTTCTATAGGTGAGTTCGCTTTGCACATGAGTATTTTCACTAACATTTTTTCATTCTTTAGGGTGGGAGCATCCATTTGAGCATAAAGTAACTTCGGTCGAATGTCTAATTCTTTGCTTGGCTATTCCATGTATTTCTATCTTTGCAGTCTATGGTAGCGTCCTTGGCACCATAGGTTTTTTAGTTGAGGGATGCTCATTTGTTTGTCCATTTCACATTGTTTTCTTCTTGGAATTTGTTGATTTCGTTCTGCAAGTTATGGAGTTCCCAGTCGTCGCTAATTTATTTCTGCGGTTAAACGGTTCGTTGGTTTAATTAGAAGTAGCTCATTTCTCTCCATTCTCTCCTGCCTGTAGTTTCATTTGGTACTTTGTATGCTTGCTCTATTTCTTTTACCTCATGACTTTCCATCTCTCTTCCTTCCCTTTTGCATAAATGTCTCGTCCCATTCCACCTTTACTGCATCAGTGGTACCAATTGCTCTATTTGTTCTTACTCCATGTATCTTACGATGTCCTCTTCGTTTGGTTTTTCATTCCTCGATATCCTTTGATTTGTTGTGCTCTGTTCCTCTTGTCTTAATCCCATTTCTCCATCCATTTCATTTGCTTATGTTTCCTTTTTTGCTCTAAATTTCTTGAGTTTGATGGAATTTTTAACAAGTGAGAACAAAGTGCCCTTCTGATAGATCCATGTGGGATACTAGAAAATTGACAACCACAGGTCTTGCATAGAACAGAATGTGCACTGCTACTATCTCCCAAATTCTCTTATCTTGCTAAGAAAGATTGAACATGCTTTGCAATTACCTTGAGAGTACCAATCATCAACAAAGTTCACGTCTAGTGAAAACTATCTCTGGTTCGTCCTCATATCAACCAAAGAAAACAAAGGCTAAGGATCAACACTGGATGTTATCTCCAACCATCAGATAGGTTGCCACTGAGTGACAAATTTCTATACAGAACTGGATACACTTTTTATTTTCTTCCATGCTCGTAGTAGCCCCTACAGAAATGAAGAAGCCATTGGATATGGACTCAATAGAGCACACAGGGGATTGCAGATCATATAAATTGTTTACCACACATTATACAATGTATCAGCAATTGATACATTAGCTGTTTTATTTTGATGCAACCTTGTGGATAAGTTTGCTTTGTGCAGTTTGTCTACAGGAATGAAATGGAATGGAGTGAAGTGGAGTGGAATTGAATTTTATCGTCCACAGAGACCAACTAGTCTATGGGACTCAGACAAAGAAAACAACAAGCGTATTACTATCAGGATTAAAAATCCCTGTCTCAAAGAGTTTTCGGGAAAAAACCTTGGCAGTAATAGGCATGCTGACAAACTATACAAACTATACAATGACATATTATGCTACAATTCAGTGTTGTGCCAGTAGCGTAATTGAGTGTGTGTATTAATCCATGATTTCTTGAAGATATGATGCCAGTAAGCCCACAAAACACATGTAGTGCTGATTAGGAAGGATTAATTGAACATAGCATGCCCAGATATGGTCGTATGCTTGACAATTCTGAAGGGCATGGCATCAATCCTCAATGGCTCCCTGCTAGCAGCATTGACAAATCTTGTCCTCGTGTGCCTCCCCTGGTCAATCTGCATGCCTCAATGAGGAGGTGATGTGCCCCCATGCGAATGGAAGCTACCAGTCTATGCTTCTTCATGAACAGATGTGTCCACATGTAGCATTGTGGACCTCGTGTCAACGTGGGATTGATCTGCTGTTTGTAGTGTATCGTTTTAACCTGTTCCAAGGCGTCCACATCCCAGAGTTTGCTAATGAAGCAAGCATAAAAGTACTGCCATAAATGGTGGTGGTCTTCAGTTTGGACCTATATACACTCTGCTCCTGCATGTTCCAACGCGAGAACCATTGGACTCGTTTCTTCTTCCAACAGGCTTTGAGGCATTGTGGCCCCAGTGCCACAGATGATGAGACAAGCAGCACCTTAGTCTGAACCAAGTTAACATGCATGCTAGTGAACTGGCAAAAGATGTCTAGAGCATCCAAATGGCGTTGCATGTCATCTAGAGTGTAGGCTAAGAGGTCAACAACATCAACGTATATACTGCTTAATTATGTGGTGTAGAGCTCCCGCTCCCTCATGTTCAGTGAGCCAATCTTCCAACTAATCAATATCCGGGCCAACGAGCATTGGAGAGAATGCTCAGACTGGCATCCCTGGCGGACTCCAATGCTGCTGACGACAAGCTATCCTGATGGTGCCATTCAGCTTGAGCAGGCCTCATACAATCTGTATATCATATTTTGCAAATCTATAGGGGCCCCAACTAGCTCAATCTATTCCACAACTTATCCCGCGGCACAATGTCAAAAGCTTTTGCAAAATCAACAAAGCAGCAGTACAGGTCTTACCGGCGATTCCTTCTATCTTCAACCAAGGTCGGAAGAGTGAATATGTGACCAATAGTGAAGTGTTGTAGTCGAAATCCTGCTTGTGTGAGAACCCGCACCTCTGCTTCCTCTGCCCACATCATCATCTGTTGCTCGAGAATGTTGGTCAGCATACACATCTGATACAGGGCGAATTGACCATGATGGTGCAGTAATTGTTCGGGCAGTCGGGGTCACCCGCCTTGTATGTGGGAACAACTGCTAGTGGTTCACTGGGAGGGGGGAGGGAGGGAGCCTTCTTGTATTGCCCTATTGAACAATGCGCATGCTATCCAAATTTGTCGTCTTACAATTGGCGAGACATTGTAAGCCCTTGGGACATCTGTCTCTATGATGACTAGTGCTGGGCCCATCTGTGGGGTAATTGCTACACAAATCCCAAGTGGATCATAGAGCTGTTGCAAGTATTGTACCCACAGCTTTGAAGTGATGTTCCTTGTCGGCTGCAAAGGCTTGTGCAATACCCTTTGTCAGAAAGGCCTGGGATGATGGTTCAAGAGGTAAAACATTTCTCGTTTATGTTCCACAATGTACCTGGCTTTCTTTCCTTGAGAAAATTGCGGTCCTCTGATCACAAGCAGGTGCAGTGCTGGGGCAGTGACCTGTCAAAGCCAGTGTTTAAGCTTCCTACACTTGTCATTAAACCATTGGTTGTGAGGAAAGTTTGTACCTCCCAAGGGCCGTTGTGGACGGTTTCTCCCAAATCATCCGTCAGCAGCAGTCATAAGCACATTGATTAACTGAGTAGTCTGTTGTTGTAGCATGGGGAGCTGCAGGATTCCCTCTAGGTCAGTTGTGACCTTCTCAGCATTGGCCACTGCATGTTTGTAATCTAAGCGCAACTGAGGCAGACGAGCCATTGGAGCAATGGCATGCGAATACTCTGCCAATCCACCTGCAGGAGGATGGGTTGGTGGTCAGAATCAACTTCTTCATCTCTACTATCAATACCAATGCAAAGGTGGATAAGCGAGTGCAGATCCTGCTCTGCCACTTTAGGGATTAAATTAGTTTCCAGAGATCAATATACTAGAAAGGGAGGGTCCACATTGCAATGTTGTACCCACACTCACAGGTAGCGACTGTGTCTGTCTACCTTGCGCAAAGAGACTGATGATGCCAAGGCTATTTAATAGTAACATATGGTACCCCTATATCCTCGCTTTCCTGTGCACTCGTTGAACACTGAGTAATGCTGATAGCCTGGCAAATCTGATAGCCCATGCCTTGCATGCTTCCATGTCTCCATGAGGAAGATGAAATCCATTTTGGCAGCCATGGAGTTGAAATTATCTCATTTCTACCAGAGAACGCCTTGCCAATTCCAGGAGGTCATACATAGGTACAATTCCTATTTGTGAGGGGTAGATATAGATGCTGATGCGCTTGGACTTGTAGTGGCAATAGAAGGGCACTATGTGGTGCATGAAATGAAGCAAATGAAGCAGCAGGGGCAGAAGGAGTGACGGGATCTGGTTGAGAAGTTGGAGCAGCAGCAGCAGCAATAATACTTGTAACATTTGCAGCAGTATCGGCAGTAAGACCCCGAGAGTTTGCAACAGCATGATGCAGCACGTATGTGACCTCAGAGTTTGTCGGTTGACAAATCCGCATGTTGTCCTAGATCAGTATTGCCGCCCCCTCCCTTGGCGGCGAATGTTCTTAACTTGGGCCAACTCCTGCCTACGGGATTCTTATTATGTCGGAGTGAGGTCTTGGTCAACATACAGTGATATCCCTTTCAAGTATTTGCCATGTAGCAATATTGCTTCTCGTATTAACATAGCTGCGACTGTAATGTGATAATACGTGGACGTTCAGGGCGTTGAACACCATGTCTGCTTGCCTAGCAATATGCCCGGGTATATGGAATGCAATACATGAGGGGATCAGGCTCTGGATCATCTGATGAGGTTCTCCTCTGCTTCCTCCGTTAGACCCCGGAACACATTGTGGCTCATTCGTCTCAACTCCTGCTATTCTCTGGCCCTCAGAGTAATGTTGACTGTCTTGGCAGGTGTTGGTTGCTATCTTTGGGTGCAGGTTGTGATCCATGTTGGGGACGCGACAACACATGCTGTCGTGACAGAGCAGCTGTTGCCTGTCTGGGCTGGTAGCGCTAGGGAATTTGAGTATTAGAGAAGCCGCAGCATATGGTGGAGTCTCCATCCCTTGAAGCCGAGAGGCCAAGTTGCCTTGCCAATTCGTGCATGGACTGCTCAGTTGCTCGTGAGCGTCTTCATGGACCTTTACCTTGCTGGATTACGGCAGCCCGTAGCTCTTGCATGTCTAGTTTCCTAGCAATTGTGACACTCCCATAATCCATACAATGCTCCCATCGTATAAATACGGGAATTCCCCTCCCGTGGCAACTACACCACCATGGAAGGGCCCTCTGTCTAACTCGGACCACTTGGGATGGCAAAGTGTCCGGGCGGGGAATACGGAGGTGTCATCCATCCCATGTCCTCTATGGGAATCCTATACAGTGGAAGCGTACATACATGTTAGCATGCATCAATCATGCTCAAAATAATATACCACCATGAAGGGTGGTCCATCCATCATCATCATCTAACTAACCACACAAGTACAAGATAATATAAGCAATATACCATAAACAAAGGCTCTACCTTGGGCTCAGACTCCATGGGGTCGACTGACAGTCAGGGCCTCAAGATAATAGCAGACAGAGATATAACATGGCGTACTCCCATGGAATCACTCTATGAGACTACTCCGGGTTACATCTCCCCGGTCCGATGAGGCAGGTCAGGGAGGCGTCCCCTCCCCGAGCATGAAGGATCCCTAGGTGTGCTAGAGGACATGTGCCACCCACTCAGTGACCCCCGCATCCATACCCGACTTAATCCCCTAAATCTAAAGGCCAGCTCATCGTGCCCGTTCGAGTCCAGGATATCCCTATAGGCACGTCGCCTACGACCTAGAGAGTGTCAGACCCATGCCCAGCCCACACTCAGTGACCAGCTATAAGCCTAGCACACTATAGAACCTGTAGCCAAGCTAGGCAAGACCCCACTCCCGATTCAATATCATACACGTTATCTGGTGTTGAATCACATCATAGCATCCACAGCCAGGTGGGCTCTTGTGCACAGGCCGCAATTACTGGGTTTTAAGGGTTCTATCTAGAAACATCTCTACTTCTAGGAAGCTTTCAGGTCTCTACCCTTACCAAACCCCAGACACATAGAAGAAACAGAAAGAGATAAACACAATCATGATCAAAGTATCCATCATCAACTTCGTAACATATAAAAGAGAAATTAACCATTCCATCTAATCAGAGAAGTGTTAGCTGAACCACAGACTATCTAGGAACTAACCGGTCTCTTGGCTAGAGCCATTGTCATGAAAGGCTTCCATTCTTCAATACATGGAACGTCACAAACATATTCTCTAAAGCAAGTTAACTCTGCTCTTGCAATACGTCAATCGGTTAGGATGTTGTAAGCTGTTTATCTAGGATGTGTTGCTTGATGTTTTGCTTTTCAACTCATTTTTTTCCATGGAAAATCGGCCATAATGTTACTCAAATCTGGTTAAAGAACTTATAAACTTCGTTTTGCAACCTTGCCCTCTATATTCTCACAAATGTTTTCCTTTGTTTGGTCCTCTGCACAGCCCCTCTCCTTTGCAGCCTTGCACTATTCATTTGTTTGCACAGATCCCAAATTATTGTTCGAACCAAAATACATAAGGCTGGGGCAAGCCTTAAAGGTGATCAGAGACATGCGGTGAGAGTCATGTTTTCCATTTTCCTGCTTGCAATCCAAGTAGTATCACCTTGAAGATTGTTTGTTGTTGAGCTCTTCCTCTTATAGCTATCTTTATTATAGCACAAATATTGAGTTCTAGAATAATGCCTTCTTAGGAGAACTGGTCATTGCAGGTATTTGTTGCGAATGCAAACAAGCCATCAGAAATAGTGAGCATTTTTATTGCCAATAGGAGCAAGTTGCTTTGTTTCCTCAGAGATTTTAGGACACAAAATGGTAAAGGTAGATTTATTCCTAACATTAGTGTTTTCTTAAAATGAATCCACCACGTACATGCTTATTTTGTCGGGAGATGAGCAGCTTGATCAAGAAATAGCTCTGCCATTTTGGAACCTAGAGATGCCTAATAAATGATGCCTGATATATTGTATATTATATTGGTGGTTATTTTTTCTTCCAAAAATTCCAAATGAGCAAGCTATGGCCATAATGTCCTGATATATTCTATATCATATTAAATGTTATTTTGTCTAATGAACAATTAGCTTGATCCATCTTTGCCAATTACAGATTCCTTGGAGGAATGATCTATTCTCTACTTTGTGGATTGTTTCAGTCTAGATGGAGTATGGCAGAGTTTATACAAAAAATCTAGACTGAAAACATTCCTTTTGCACATGTTTGTTCGAGACACGGATATGCTCTTTAGAATGGAGTTTTGTGATCAAGTAGAGGTCGTTAGGAGCTATGCTGCATTTGACTTACTTTGGATAATATGTACTTGATCGAGATATACTCTAATCTACGAGCTTCAAGTTTATGGAGACTTGGTATTTCAAAGATCTATTTCATGTATTTGATATTTCTGCTTTTCAGTTGACAGTTTTGGAATGAAGATGGTAAAACATGTTATTTTCTTTGTGTTTCTGGATATGATAATTAAAGGTTAAAGATATCTGAATATTTGGAGTAAAATGGTTTTGCCTATATATGATTTGCTAGTAAATCTCTTTGCTAAGTTTTCACCCCAGAAATTCAACACGATGGTCTGTTGATGGAGCTGCAAAAGATGAAGGTATGTTAACTAAATCGCCTCAATAAATGTCGAAACTGTTATAAACACATCTTTGATTTGCCTATTTACAGCAGAAAGAAACAACCTAGATTACTCTCTGGCTGAAATTGTTCATGGAATATCACATATACTGCCAAATGTTGCTTTGCCCTAGCTCTGCTATCAAGCAGCTCCAGATGCATCTCCGGAAGCACATCGATGTAGCCTACACTGCCATTTGCTTTGCCCTAGCTCTGCTATCAAGCAGCACTGGTGCATCTCAGAAAGCACATCAATTTAGCTTGAACAATCCAAAATAATTTTTTGTTAAGAAAAGAATTGGGGCATGCCAAACTATTGAAACCTTAACAATTTTATCTACATCTGCATTGGCCCAAAATTTGGTGAGAATAGGACCACAAGATTGCATTTCTTATTCAAAATCAACGGCTCAGAAATAGTGCACTGTAGAGATATTGTTTAGTAAACCTACAGGAATACAGCAATAAAATCATAGAAAAACCATGCTAAGCTGCGTATAAAAACACAAAAGTAACCCCCTGTTATTATGCTAGATATTTTGTTCGTAGCCATTTTCCTAACATTATAACAAACTTTGCATTATAGTTGTAATTGCTAATATAAGATACATATAATTTGAATTACATGGGTTCCAATTGGTCCAGAATTACTAAAGACAATGCATGATTCAGCCTATTTGACATGTCTGATGAGACTTACGAGGTGATTCCAATTGTCTTTTGAATTTACATGAAAAGGAGCGTGTTAAAGGTTGCTTACAACAGGATCGGTGTGGCATACATGATACATGGAGTGATCTTGAAAATTATTTCGATTCATGTTTGACGAAATATCTGCTTTGAAATGTACATATTTCGTTCTGGGGTATGGTATTCTTGTAACAAAAAAAAGTGAACTAGAGTGTAGGTCCAAGAAATGGCCAAGTCGAGAAAAACAAAAGGGAAAGTTACCCAAATGTCCTTGTGAAAGGTAGAAATTCCAAAGAAAATCTGATGATCAATGGCATGCACAAAAAGGATGCAAAGACGAAAACAGAATTTTCAAGACACGAATGAACAATGCAAAAAATAGAAACAAATTTCTTTGCCCTAGCTCTGCTATCAAGTAGGTCCGGATGCATCTCAGAAAGCACATCGATTTAGCCTACGCTTCCATTTGCTTTGGCCTAGCTCTGCTATCAAGCAGCACGGGTGCATCTCAGAAAGCACATCGATCTAGCTTGAACAATCCAAAATAATTTTTTGTTAACCCTAACAATTTTATTTACATCTCCATTCGCCCAAAATTTGGTGAGACCAGGACCACAAGATTGCATTTCTTATTCAAAATCAACGGCTCAGAAATAGTGCACTCTAGAAATACTGTTTAGTACACCTACATGAATATAACAACGAAATCATAGAAAAACCATGCTAGAAAGCATATAAAAATACAAAAATAACCCCCTGTTATTATGCTAGATATTTTGTTTGTAGCCATTTTACTAACATTATAACAAACTTTGCATTTTACAATTATAACTGCTAATATAAGATGCATATAATTTGAATTACATAGGTCCCAATTAGTCCAGAATTACTAAAGACAATGCATGACAGTCTATTTGACATGTCTAATGAGACTTTGAGATGATTCCAATTATCTTTTGAATTCGCATGAAAAGGAGGGTATTAAAGGCTGCTAACAACAGGATTGGCGTGGCAAAATTAATTGTTATACGTGATACATGGAGTGACCTTGAAAATTAATTCAATTCATTTTTTACGAAATATCTGCTTTCAAATGTACATATTTCGTTCTTGGGTATGGTATTCTTGTAACAAAAAAAGTAAACTAAAGTGTAGGTCCAAGAAATAGCCAAGTCGAGAAAAACAAAAGGGAAAGTTACCCAAATGTCCTTGTGAAAGGTAGAAATTCCAAAGAAAATCTGATGATCAATGGCATGCACAGAAAGGATGCGAAGACAAAAACAGAATTATCAAGACACAATGCAAAAAATAAAAACAAATTTCGTCAAGACACTAACTGCTCCAAGAAGATCGTCCAAAGTCAGGAATCAGATTCTTTTTTATTTAGCCTCTGTTTCTTTGTTCGCAAGCCTCATCAATTTGATGCCTCTTTCCTACTAAATTTTGCAAAATTGCATCTTGATCAATGTGCTCTTTAATAGTCCTTGAATCTGGCATGAGTCTAGCATTTCTCGTTGCAGAATAATTCTGCCCAAGTTGGCTATGAATTTGTAACCATTCTGTTTATCTGGGCGGCAGAATTTGCTACAGCTTAAATTTGTACCCAATTTGCTACAGCTTAAATTTG
This sequence comes from Isoetes taiwanensis, assembly GCA_021234155.1. Lineage (NCBI taxonomy): Eukaryota > Viridiplantae > Streptophyta > Lycopodiopsida > Isoetales > Isoetaceae > Isoetes > Isoetes taiwanensis. The sequence goes on from JAJEKV010000048.1 coordinate 845,891, forward strand.
TGCTCAATTCAGAATTTGCTACCCTTTTCATCAATTTGATGATCTATAGCATGAGTTTGAGCATGAATCTGAGTACACAATTCATGAATCGAAGCATTTCGTGAGGGCATTTTGCGACTTTTCCTAATTCGTTCCTGCCCCATTGCGACTTGTAAAGGCATTCCAGGAATATTTGCATTTCCATAACGTTCCCAAGACAACATGGAAATAGGGTCGCAAAATCCGTGTAGGATTGAACCCTGTGCTGACATCTGGCACCTCCCTACAATCCGGAATGGAAAGAGGAAAGCACATTCCGTGCATATAAAATTTGGTAGATAGGCTAGATTCTATTATATGATTCCCTCTTGAAATAATGACACGTTTAAGTGCACGTTGTGCGATATAATTCTATTGGAATTTTTCGACACGTAGCAAGAAATAAAAAAGAAGCTTTGTTTGGAAGCCAAGCTACCTCGCCTATCTGCAATCCATCTATGACGACTTATTTTCCGCCCATTTTGGTAAGTTCAGATGAACTGCGGAGGCAGAAAGGTAGAGGCACACTTATGGGAAGGTTTTATTTGCAAATGTTTTGAGGGGAGATGGAGTCTAATAGAAGACGAGCACACTCCCTTTCTCTCCTTACTACGTCTATGGATCACCGCCTTGCTTCTTCTCTTCTGTGCTTAGAAATTTAGGTTAGAAAGCCTGTAACAGACCTGTGCTGGTTCGGAATGCCTGCATTCATTGGAGATCGCCATAGCCAAATGTAGAAGCAAGGTGTCTGTTTTGGCTTCTCTATGCTATTGCCACTTTTTTTTTCATTGGAACTTCAGAATAACAGAATGAATCCATCTTTCCTAAACTTTTCAATCTGGCATTCTCTGGTGTTGGAAATAATAATTATATACTTTGTTTAGCAAAGGGAACTCGTCCATTATATGGGATTGATTTTTCGGTGGATGCTACTGGAAGGTTTTTAACTGGCAGGGGCGTGGTTGATGTCGCCTTAAGTTCTATTTCAAGCCATACTTATGTTTGTTAGATATGTCTCAACAAATACATCATGTGGGATCATCAAATGAGCCACATCTTGCTTCAAGTTTATGTTTTTATACTGTATGCTGCCTATTTTATTGTTGAGCTTTATTTATATCTAATGTATATTTGTAGACATTCTAAGCTAGCGTTGTCAATGATGCAGGTCAATTTATCATCTGTTTTTGCACGTGGGCACTGTGAATAAATTTTTTTGTTTGACTCACTTGTTCGCGGTGGCCTTGGCCACCATGATAAATTTCTTGTAATAGTAAAATAGAATAACAAAGGCGATCACAAACATGTCTTTAAAGGTATTTTGTGTGTTGGTCAATACCACACAACTTAGCATGGGGTACATGTTGGTTATAAACTTATATTCTTTTTTTGTTCCGTTACCTTATCTTCTTATGTTTCATACTAGGTCTAGAAAAGCATGAGAATTGAAGTTTATTATCTACATTTTAGCGAGACACAATGTCTAATTGAAATATATGCACAAATGAGCATTGAAAACAAGATGCACTCATATTCTAGAAGTAGATATTCCAAAACAAGCTTAAGGTATCTTATAACACAAGATCTGAAGGGGACACAAACAGTAACGAAGAAGTAAATACTAGGCAGGAGGTGCAAATTAGTAGAAGACAAAATGAGCATTGAAAGCAAAATCCACTCTTATTCTGGAAGAGGTTATTCCAACATCAGTCTTCAATGTTTTACCACGAGATCTGAAGGGGGACACAAAACAGAAGGGATAATAATACTACACAAGGAATAAGTAAATAATAGACAAGATATACAAATCAGGAGAAGAAATGGGGAGGGGGATGGACAAGGGTAGCATTAACATAAGTGGTAGAATCAGGGGGGTGGACTTCAACATGGGTAAAATTAGCCCAACCTTTAACGCCACGAAAATCCCCTGTACCACCAACAATGGCAAGCTCAGATCCATCAGCAATATCTCGACCATTGATGGAAAAGGTACCATTATACAGGTCTGTTTCGATAACTGCAGACATGACTTCTTGAGCATGAGGGTAATTCACATATGTAGCGTCTGCATTGAGGACCATGATCTTAAGGCGGCCTACTTGCGTGGAAGTGTTGGGCTGATGTGCAGTTAGAAGAAGATCGCCCACTGAGACAGTTCCCAATTGGACTGTAGTCAGATCTCCGTTTTGGCCTGCTACAACACGAACTGTTTCGTTTGGAGTAGTGAGCTTCGTGTGGATGTAGAACACCATGTTCGTTACTTTTGGCTTGGCCATGGCTATGGCTTGGCCATAGATCGTTGCCCATATCAGATTCAGAAGCAGAAACGTCGCCCCTCTTGCCCATCCTCTGCCTTTCATTTCTTGCTTGTTCTATCCCAGTGTCCTCAACTTCTATATTGCTTAATTCTGTGTTAGTTCGATGAGCATAAATGTTGTGTGGTAGAAGTAGTGCCTTTTTTTTTGGTCAGAGTTTCCTTTATGCTGGGTCCCTTGCACAATTAATCTCTTATGCGCCCCTCCATTCGATAAAATTTCAATAGTGGATCTGATGGATCAACGGCCGAAGGCTATTGCCCATCAATTTAGGAAGAAAGAGTCTCAACTACCAAATGAATTGAATCTTCCCCAATTGGAATGAAAAGGACATGGCTGACAATATCTTGTGAAGTAAAATAAGAAAGCAATATAGCTTACCTACAGCGAAATGAGTTTCGCAAATCTTATATATCTTCCTATTCTTCCTACATATATGATTCCTAGAGGAAAAAAAAAAAACAATTTTCAGGGCAAAAAAAATACAAAAATAAATATCTCAAGCAAAAATAAATCTAAAAAAAATTACATTTGGTACCTGGAAGTGTTTTCCCGCCAAACAAGTCTAGTGGCTACAAAAGGTGCCCAATCCTGCCTCTACCACCGATCCTTTCTTTTCTGAACTTCTTTGCATTTTTTAGTTGTTTTGTCTTAATCCGGAGACAACATCATCTCTGCAAGCCTAATTTTGTTGAAGTGGTGTTATGACTATAGCAGATCTGCCCATTTTTGTTAAAGAATTTTTTCGGCGCTAAATTTGATTTGTCGGTTTTGAGTTTTTGGAGTTTATTCGGTCGAGCAACAGCGGCGGAGAGCATTCTAGCAACTATTGAGCTTGCATCTGCAAATGGGTTTTGGGAATTTCGCTTAAGAGCTACTGGATTGACAGATTGACCTGTTTGGGCACAAAAATCCCCTATTTCTGCACTGAATTCTGCTGAGAGCTTGAAATATAGTTCGGTGAAGGCAGGAAAACATACCCAGGTAGGCCTAGATTGGCTATGGCGGAAACTTCTTGGCTCATTGGCATGTTTATCCAAATTTTCCTCTAATATTTTTTTCAAGCTCAGCTATGGATTTCTTTAACTTTCTGCTATCCAGTTCGCCTACAATTGCCACTATCGTCTGGCTATGGCCGGATTGATCAGCACCTGTTGTTGGGTTCCCAAAAAGATATTCTGATAATTGCTCTAGAAGCTTCGCCTTTTAATATAAAAGAGGTTTGCTCTGCAACGGCCTGTCGGTTATTATCGACACATTACGTTTGGAGTTCTGATAGCTTGTTGTTTCTGTGGCAGTCACCCTATCTTTGTTTTGCCTATCCCTTATGAAAGAAATAAGGCGTGCGTCTTTTAGATTGGTCATACTTGAAAATTCACAGTCGGACAATCTTTGCAACAGAGAGCTCTTTATTGTGATGGTTTTAAACAGCGGCAGGGCTTTTAAGCGGCAGAGTTTTTAAGAATGCTCTGGATTAGGGTTTTTAGGCATGCTCTGGATTAGAACCAGAGGTTCTGGAAGGTTCTTCTTTTTGCAACAACGACTTGCTCTGGCCTGCAAACTTTATGGCTGTTAAATGATCGTAGCATTGTTATCAATTGACGCCTTGCCGTTGTTGCTCCACAAATTCGCTTTTCTTTCTCTGTTTCTACAAGCATGTAAGCTTACTCTTTTAATCTGCATTAACCTATTAACAGCAGAGTTTCCTGTCCAGATTTCTAGCAAGATCTTTCCTTAAATCCTTATCATGTAATAAATTGATGGTATGATGTTTCATAGAATAAAAATGGTCCGCAACCTAAAAAATTCTGGATTGTTTTGCTTACAGGAGATAGGAGGATTCATATAAATTGTTGAATGGTATATTTATATGCCAACTGTTATGCAGCATTATCCTTGCTGTAAAAATTTAAGCCGTTAGTTTGCCGTTTTCTTTAAGCTACATGGCGAGCTCAAGATATTCAGCGGGCACAAAACGTGAGCCCTATTATGCATTCAAAATGTGTGCCTGTAGTGCTCAAGCGATTTGCATCTTATCTTATTTTGCAATGTGCAGGAGATTCAAGGCTTCAATTAATCTTATCTCTCGCATTTTCAGAAGATTCGGGTCATTCTTTGGTTGGTGCAGAGGTTTTGTGACCACTTTGGAGGAGTATAAGTACCTGAGCAGCCCCATTTTTTTTGGGTAGGCTTTCGGTAAAGAGATTTCTAGCACCAGTTTGAAGATTTTAGTGAAAATTCTGGATTGCTTTGATTTTCCTTGGTGCATAAATAAAACAAAGTTGTTCTCTTGCATGCAGCATCAGATATCTCGCACTGTAATTTTATGCTTTGTTTGATATATTCTCAAGGCTTTTCCTCGGCAATTTGCATCTTCTTTGCAATCGTCATGCACTTTTGGCAGTACCAAATTGAGATGCAGAATATCAGCCACGATCATTAGACATTTTGATTTCCAGAGGAATCGCTGAAGCAGGTAGACCTAAACCATGTTTTATTTGCCATGCTTCTATTATCCCATCTAATGCCTATCTGGTGGAGAACAGCAGAGATAATCGAATAAACTTCTTAGGCTGTAAACATTTTCTCTAAAGCAAGTTAACTCTGCTCTTGCAATCCGGCCATGGTTAGGATGAGATTCAAGCCGTTGTTGTAAGCTGTTTACCCAGGATGTGTTGCTTGATGTTTTGCTTTTTTTTCCATGGAAAATCGGCCATAATGTTGCTCAAATCTGGTCAAAGAACTTATAAACTTTGTTTTGCAACCTTGCCCTCTGTACTCTCACAAATGTTTTCTTTGTTTGGTCCTCTGCACAGCTCCTCTCCTTTGTAGCCTTGCACTATTCATTTGTTTGCACAGATTCCAAATTATTGTTGCAATTCCCAAAATAGATAATGCTGGGGCAAGCCTTAAAGGTGATCAGAGACATGCTGTGGGAGTCATGTTTTCCTATTTTCCTGCTTGCAATCTAAGTAGTATCACCTTGAAGATTGTTTGTTGTTGAGTTCTTCCTCTTATAGCTATCTTTATAATAGCACAAAGATTGAGTTCTAGGATAAGGCCTTCTTAGGAGAACTGGTCATTGCAGGTATTTGTTGCGAATGCAAACAAGCCACCAGAAATAGTGAGCATTTTTACTGCCAATAGGAGCAAGCTGCTTCGTTTCCTCAGAGATTTTAAGACACAAAATGATAAAGGTAGATTTATTCCTAACATTAGTGTTTCCTCAAAATGAATCCACCACGTACATGCTTATTTTGTTGGGGGATGAGCAGCTTGATCAAGAACTAGCTCTTTAGTAGTGAATGAGATTGCCATTTTGGAACCTAGAGATGCCTAATAAATGATGCCTGATATATTGTATATTATATTGGTGGTTATTTTTTCTTCCAAAAATTCCAAGTGAGCAATTTGTTGTTGCAGATGGCTATGGCCATAATGTCCTGATATATTCTATATCATATTTAAATGTTATTTTGTCTAATGAACAATTAGCTTGACCCATCTTTTCCAATTACAGATTCCTTGGAGGAATGATCTATTCTCTGTTTTGTGGATTGTTTCAGTCTACATGGAGTATGGCAGAGTTTATATGAAGTATACAAAAAATCCAGACTGAAAACATTCCTTTTGCACATGTTTGTTCGAGACACGGTTTATCATATGCTCTTTAGAATGGAGTTTTGTGATCAAGTAGAGGTCGTTAGGAGCTGTGCTGCATTTGGCTTACTTTGGATAATATGTACTTGATCGAGATATACTCTAATCTACGAGCTTCAAGTTTATGGAGACTTGGTATTCCAAGGGTCTATTTCATGTATTTGATATTTCCGCTTTTCAGTTAACAGCTTTGGAATGAAGATGGTAAAACATGCTATTCTTTGTGTTTCTGGATATAATAATTAAAGGTTAAAGATATCTGAATATTCGGAGTGAAAATGGTTTTGCATGTATATAATTTGGCAGTACATCTCTTTGCTAAGTTTTCACCCCGGAAATTCAACACGATGGTCTGTTGATGGAGGTGCAAAAGGTGAAGGTATGTTAACTAGTCTCCTCCATAGACGCCGGAACCGTTATATCCACATCTTTGAATGGCCTATTTACAGCAAAAAGAAAGAGCCTAGATTACTTTCTGGCCGAAATTGTTCATGGAAAACCACATACACTGTCAAATGTTGCTTTGCCCTAGCTCTGCTATCAAGTAGGCCTCGATCGATGCATCTCAGAAAGCACATCGATTTAGCCTACGCTGCCATTTGCTTTGCCCTAGCTCTGCTATCAAGTAGCACGGGTGCATCTCAAAAAGCACATCGATCTAGCTTGAACAATCCAAAATAATTTTTTTGTTAAGAAAAGAATCGGGGCATGCCAGACTATTGAAACCCTAAATTTGGCGAGACCAGGACCACAAGATTGCATTTCTTATTCGAAATTTTAACCACCATCAAATTTCGCCCTTATTTGACAGCTTTTTAAAAAGCGAAAATCTCTGTTGAAATTCTGTCCATTTTTTGGGCGGCGCCGCCTCCTCTCTGTTTCCGCCGCTCCTCTCTGATTTTCCCCTCTGTTTCCTCTCTGTTTCTGCCCAACGCCATGTTTCGTCCTCTCTGTTTCATGCATTGCCATAGCCATGGATCCGGAGGAGCATATGAAGCTGCAACCCTTTTTCATGAAGCCTCTGCCCTCTCACCATCTCTCCGACCCCTCTAACAGGAATTGGATCGATAGCTCCGGCCGTTGGCAGCCATACAACTTGGAAATCGCTCCGGCCAAAATAGAAGTGATTTGGGATTTTATAGAAGCTATGGCGGAAAAATTAATGGCCAAATGATCGACATTATTCCGGCGCTTGTTTCCCAGGCCCTCAGATTTCCTTGTGAAGGATCCGATGCTTTGTCTATTCGCGGGTATGACCCTAAAGCCCTTGATTCTTACTTACAGGAAAAGACTGCTGCAAACTTACAGGAAAAACAGGAAAAGACTGCTGCAGATCTCTTCAAAATTTGATGGTGGTTAAAATTTCGTTGGAGAATTTGAGTGAGCATAAAATTTCTTGTGGAAATTTTGGCGGCACTGGCTGAGCCACCGGCCAGGACTCGCGAAGTCGGCTCAAAATTTCCACAAGAAATTTTAAGCTCACTCAAATTACTCCTTCCGAAAAAAAAGGGCCTTGAAATTTAAGCCCCAAAACACCTGTTCTTTCAGCTTCTAAAAATTTCAGGTTGATCTCTGACATTAACGCCGCTCCGTAGATCTCGATTGCAACGTCTGGGCCCCAGTTCACGCGGCCTTGCTTAGAGTCTCCGGCAAAAAACTCACGGAAGAGAAAAATGGGGGCAAATTTCAAGCCCCCTTTTTTTTCGTTGTAGAATTTTCGTGGAGGAAAATTTAAAACTGGGTGCCGCGTGCCGGTGACTGGCGTGGCGGGCTTGGGTTAATTCACCACTCGCGGGCCAGTCGATGGCGGCCGCTAAAAATTTTTCAGCAAATTTTCTCGCTCAATGGAAAATTTCTACTTCCAAAATCAACGGCTCAAAAATAGTGCACTCTAGAAATATTGTTTAGTACACCTACATGAATATAACAACGAAATCATAGAGAAACCATGCTAGAAAGCATATAAAAATACAAAAGTAACCCCCTATTATTATGCTAGATATTTTGTTTGTAGCCATTTTTCCTAACATTATAACAAACTTTGCATTACAATTGTAACTGCTAAGATGCATATAATTTGAATTACATGGATCCCAATTAGTCCAGAATTACTAAAGACAAATGCATGATTTAGTCTATTTGACATGTCTAATGAGACTTTGAGATGATTCCAATTAGCTTTTGAATTCGCATGAAAAAGAAGGGTGTTAAAGGCTGCTTACAACAGGATCGGCGTGGCAAAATTAATTGTTATACATGATACATGGAGTGACCTTGAAAATTAGTTCAATTCATTTTTGACGAAATATCTGCTTTCAAATGTACATATTTCGTTCTTGGGTATGGTATTCTTGTAATAAAAAAAGTAAACTAAAGTGTAGGTCCAGGAAATGGTCAAGATGAGAAAAACAAAAGGGAAAGTTACCCAAATGTCCTTGTGAAAGGATGAAATTCCAAAGAAAATCTGATGATCAATGGCATGCACAGGATGCAAAGACAAAAACAGAATTTTCAAGACACGAATGAACAATGCAAAAAATAAAAACAATTTTCTTCAAGACACTAATTGCTCCAAGGAGATCGTCCAAAGTCAGAAATCTGGTTTTTTTTTTTTATTTGGCCTCTGTTTCTTTGTTCGCGAGCCTCATCAATTTGATGCTTGTTTCCTATTAAATTTCAAAAAATTGATCTTGATCAATTTGCTCTTTAATAGCTCTTGAATCTGGCACGAATCTAGCATTTCTCGCTGCAGAATTATTCCGTATTGCCCAAGTTGGCCATGAATTCGAAACAAATCTGTTTATCTGGGAGGCAGATTTTGCTACAGCTTAAATTTGTGCCCAATTCGCTACAGCTGAAGTTTGTGCTCAATTCAAAATTTGCTACCCTTTTCATCAATTTGATGATCTATGGCATGAGTCTGAGCATGAATCTGGGTACCTAATTCATGAATCGAAGCGTTTCGCAAGGGCATTTTGCGCCTTTCCCTAATTCGTCTCTGTCCCATTGCCCACCCGAAGGGCATTTTCGAAATTTTTAATCTTATAAAGGCATTCCAGGAATATTTGCATTTCCATAACTTTCCCAAGACAACATGGAAATAGGGTCGCAAAATCCGTGTAGGATTGAACCCTGTGCTGACATTTGGCACCTCCCTACAGTCCGGAATGGAAAGAGGGAAGCACATTCCATGCATATGAAATTTGGCAGGTTATAGCCGGTCATAGTTAATTTATTATTTATCTCATATGTAATTTAGATAGGCTAGATTCTATTCAATGATTCCCTCTTGAAAGAATGACACGTTTAAGTGCATGTTGTGCGATATAGTTCTATTGGAATTTTTTGACACGTAGCAAGAAATAAGAAAGAAACTTTGCTTGGAAGCCAAGCTACCTCGCCTATCAAGTTCAGATGAACTGCGGAGGCAGGAAGATAGAGGCACACTTATGGGAAGGGTTTTTTTTGCAAATGTTTTGAGGGGAGATGAGGTCTAATAGAAGAAGAGTACATTCCCTTTTTCTCTTCTTACTACATCTATGGATGGGGGCACCGCTTTGGAGAATTTTGGCTTCTTCTCTTCTGTGCTTAGAAATTTGCCTTTAACGGACCTGCGCTGGTTCGGAATGCCTGCATTTATTGATGATCGCTATAGCCAAATGTAGAAGCAAGGGTGTCTGTTCTGGTTTCTCTATGTTATTGTCACCATTTTTTCCATTGGAACTTCAGAATAACAGAATGGATCCATCTTTCCTAAACTTTTCAATTTGGCATTCTCTGATGTTGGAAATAATAATTATATACTTTGTTTAGCTAAGGAAACTCGTCCACCATTTGGGATTGATTTTTCGGTGGATGCTACTAGAAGGTTTTTAGATGGTAGGGGCGTGATTGATGTCGCCTTAAGTTCTATTTCAAGCCCTTATTTATGTTTGTTCGATGTGTCTCAACAAATACACCATGTGGGATCATCAAATGGGTCACATCTTGCTTCAGGTTTATGTTTTTATACTGTATGCTGCCTATTTTATTGTTGAGCTTTATTTATATCTAATGTCTATTTGTAGGCATTCTAAGCTAGCGTTGTCAATGATGCAGGTCAATTTATCATCTGTTTTTGCTATTCCAGGAGGAGTCTCCGTAAGCTTCCTAGACTTTTCAATTATGTCTCTAGAATATCTGGTTATGTTTTAGTTTGACAGGCAATTTGACTAGTGGTTCACACCATTTTGCAGGTTTATTGGATCTACTAATAGAAATATAACAAGTTTTTACTTGGGCCCAACGTCACTAGAGGAGATGGCAAGGTTTGTCTTTAACCATCTGTTCTTTCAAAAATTATAAGTACTCAATAATGTTCCTAACATGTATAAGAAATGCAGGCAAATAGCTAAAGTTGTAGGTTCAGCCGGACCCAATCATGAATATGTTTTTTGGCACTTCAAATATTGGTACTTTCATGTTTTTTTAGACACTTTGTTATAATATGCATGGTACCTTCGTGTCTTTTCAAACACTTTGTTACGGAAAAGGGCATTTAGAAAATGGGAGCGCCATCTTTCTTGGTCTTTTTGTCTTTTTCCGCCCTTTTCTGTTCAAACTCGTTTCTTGATAGAAGCCACCCCTGAACTACAGAATTGGTGTTGGATCTGAAGGCAATTCAAGCAATTGAAGAGGCTATCCCTGTAGAGGGATAGCATTTTAGAACTGTAGACATTCTGCTCTTTTATGGAAACCAAAATTTTTGCAATTATAAAGCAGAGACAAAAGTTAATTTGTGGTTTTCTTCGTGGCTCTCCTGAAGAACTTTGGAATTCTTTCCTAATTGAAAATTTCTTCCCGGATAATCTCTTCTTGCAAGAATACAGTTTTGTACCAAGGTACATGTGGAATTTGAGATCGAGATCATTGACTCTGGTTAGAAGAATTTGTTGAAGCAAAAAGAATTCAAGCTAACCGCCATCTTGAGAATTCATTGCGGTGGTGGGAAGATAAAATTGTTGTCAAATTATACTCTCCTTGCTGAATTTGCTCAGTTTTTAGTGTTCCAGACATGACTAATCTCTATAGCTTAGCTTTTGTAGGTAAATTATTCCACCCTTTTCGTCCAATTCGATCCTCTACTACCATTTAACCACCTATTTTCTCCTATTTAGCCTCCCCCATTTTTCCCTTGCTTAATTTCCCCTTTGTTGAATTAGGCTTTGAAGTTATCATGGTTCTAAATACTTTCCAAAACCTAAATTCCTCTACTCGCCTTTCCTCCCTTTGCTTTTTCAGCTCAAGAAAGAGGATAAAGGTGCTCTCCTCACACATCTTCATAAAATCGCGGTGATCCGGTCAAATTTCATTCCGTTTGGGAATTTTAAGGACTTTTCTCTCGCTCCAAAATAGCAACATGACTCCATTATCGGATAAGACTCCAATTTGGGATAACCTTTCCAAGGATCCAAAGTGCTCTCGGTGTTAGGCCTCGGATCAATCCCGCTCTGGTGTTCCTTTTCCTTATGGGGTCGCGAGGCCAGCAAATGAAGTACGCTCTGATGAAGCTTGGGATAATATTCTTCAACAAGAGAGACCAGACATTGCTTCAAATCTCGCCACTGTCCATGGTATTCATCTGAAATCCCCTATGGTTCATGAAAAACTGAAATGCCTCTCAAATACTGCTGTCATTGTTAAAGTCAATAAAGTTGGCATGAGCATTGAAAAATTATGGTCTTTCTTGTTATCCCTTCAAAAAGGTCTATCAATCAAAGCTGTATACTGGCTAAATTATCCATATATTATGGTTGAGTGTGGCTGTCAAAGATCTGCAAATTTCCTGTTACATAGTGGTGTCCTTGTTTTGGAAAATTTCCACTGCTCATTTATAAAATGGAATCCTGTGCTTTCAATTGCTGATCTCAATAATTTCCATGTAGCTTCAATTATCCTTATTTGGCTTAAATCCAAATTTATTGGAATGAGGAATCGATCGTAAGTCTTTTCAACTCCATTGGAAATTATGTATCCCTTTGTTTATGCTCCCTATAAACCTCCTGTTGTTTATGTCCAAATTGACCTCTCTAAAGACATCCCAATTTCCATTCCCTATACAGACTTTTTTGGCCAAAAAACCTCACTGGATCTTAGGTGGAATGGATTACCTCCAATTTGCTCTGCTTGTGATCTTAGGCATTTCTGGTTCACTAACCGCAAAGGAGAGCTATAAGGGGAAAAGAAATTCGATTCAAATGTCAAGGAGAACAATTCGACATTCCTAAATTGCTTACTCAAAGCATGACTATTCTTAAAAAAACACCAAGAAGAAAAAGGCTTTCTTATGGAATAAGGTAAATGGTAGCTCGAGAAGAATTGCAAAAAAAAGATTGGAGAAAGGAATCCAAATTGGTACAAATTCTCAATTTGTTGCTAATCATAAGGATTCTTCCAGTACATATACCAATAATTCTACAATCATGACTGCATCAGAAAGGTATATGGCAAAAGGGAAAGCTAAAGTTGGCACGGAAAATTCTAACACCAAGAATCTTCACTCTACTTTATCTCAAATTGCTAAAGATTCTAATGCTTTAGCTAACGTGAAATCAAAGTTATATCTCCAATGCAAAATGGAATCTATCCAACTGGATTCCTTCCAAAGGTACAGAGATTCATTAACTAAGGAAATCCAAACAAAATATTCTTTGCAGAAAAAAGGTGACAGGGAATAATTTAAAAGGGCAACCGTGGATATTGGTGGCACATCTCAACATACCAACAAAGAAGAGAAATATTGCGTAAAACCTCTAAAAGGTTTCCTTTTATCATCATCATGAAGAACCTGAAAAAAGTATGATGGAAAATCCTGCTGAAGATTCAAGCAAGCAAGAAAATGATGAGGTAATTCATTGTTCTAATCAATTTGCTATCTTTACTAATTCACATGCAGAACAAATGGATTTACTGCATTCAGATGTTGAGGAGCCAATTCCTGTTCAGTCTATTTTACCTTCACCAAAAACTCAGCCTATTTCTAAGCCCTCTCAAAAGGATTTCCTTGATCTATCTATCTTGATCTCATAGACCTATCCTCCCCTGATGACTCCTTGAACTGCCATGACCATCATGCTATTATCTCTGATAAATTTGTAAAACAGCTGGCTTCAATTGACTTCAATAAGGTTCAGATATCCTCGAGTCAGACAAGTCAAGACACAAATAAATTGGAAAATGAGATGTGTTCACAAGGTTCGGATTCAAGTCAAGATTTAAATACAGATATAGAGTGTGGCATTGATTATGTCCCAGAGACTCCAGAGTGTGCTGATTTGCAGATCCTTGAACCTGCAAAGGCTTCACAAAGGCAAGTTCTCGAACCAATAAATAATAATAATTCTCCTAATTCTGATTTAAATAAAATGGCTATTAATGACATGTCTGTTAATAAGCTATTTGAATTTATTCCTGGAGGGATTTCATCTGATGAGTGTGACAGTGATAAAGAAAATTCTGGCACTAGGGAGAAAGATAACAATTGGGATTTGGAATATTACCTTAACTCTTCCACTATAGCTACCGATAAGAGATGCAGTCGGTAAGTCTAGGGCTAATAGGAAAAAAACTATCCCAAACATTTCTAATACCCCTGCCAATAACACCAGAAGTAAAAACAAAAAGGAAAAAAAAGGGAAAGCTAAGGGCAAGTGCAGATGGATTCCTCTTATTTACTTTTTACCTACCTTAATCCATGAAGATCCTATCTTGGAATCTAAGGGGTATTAAGGGAGCTTTAAAAAGAAGGAGAGCTATTTCCCAAATTAGGTCCTACAAAGCTGACATAATTCTTCTCCAAGAATTAAAACTTCAAAAATTTGAATGTGCTAATTTAGGGGAATGGATATTGCCTGGTAGTTCTTCTATATGGATTGAGGCCGAGGGTATACGGGGGGGTTTATGCATGATTTGGAGTAATTTAAACATAGATTTCTTCTATATGATCCAAGCGAGAATGTGGCAGTGTACTACTTTTATGATCAAGGATAAACCCTTTGGTCTCATAAATGTCTATGCTTCAACTAATCCTAAAGAAAGAGAAGTTCTATGGTTGGAAATCAATAATTGGATGAGAGCTCAAAACATTATTGATTGGATTGTTGCTGGGGACTTTAATAACACTCCAAATTGGGATCAAAAATTGGGAAACAAGATTAACATGACCAGACTGGAAAAAACTAGATGGAATAACCTTATTGATGATAACTCTTTGCTTCAAATTCCTTCCTCTTCTGCTAAATTTACCTGGTCAAACAAAAGAAAAGGAGATGCAAGAGTTTTCTGTGCTCTTGATAGATTTTATCTGAATATCTCTAGCTCAAATTTCTGGGATAATGCCTATGTTTTCAGTGATGAGTCTGTTGTTATTTCAGATCATCAACCTCAATTCCTGTCCACTCAAAGATCAAATATCGTCCCCTAGATGCGGAAATATCCCTTACAAATTTAACTCTAGTTTGCTTCATAATAATTCTTTTCTGAATGAATTCAGAGAATTTTATTCTAAGCTAAATAGAGTTTCTGATCATATGTCCATGAAGAGCTTTTATTCCAACCTTAAGGCTTCCAAATCTTGGATAAAGGAGTGGACTAAAAAGGTTAATACTGAAAGAATCAAGGAGAAAAAAATTCTTCTCCAACATATGAGAGATATCAGATTGGCTTTGCTTGATGATCCCCTTAATCCTAATTTACATCTTCAAGAAGAAAACCTTGAGAGGAAAATCAGAACAATTGAGGAAATTGAAGCCAAAGGGGCTGCCATTAGGTGCAAGGTTAAATACTCGAATGATATGGATTCTGGTAGCACCAAATTCTTTTTTAGAGTTGCTAAAGCTAGGCAGATAAAAAACTCTATCTCTGAAATCAAAAGTGACTCTGGGGATATTCTAAATAACCCCTCAGATATCTCAAATTTCTTCTACTCTAAATATTCTGCTCTGTTCTCTAAGCAAAATAATTTGGATGCTCTTTGGCATCAACAATGCTAAGGCTTTCACTGATTTGATTGATGCCATTATCCCAAATGATCACTGCCAAATGGATATTTCTCTATCTAATGTTCCAAGCTCTGATGAAGTCTTATCTGTCTTAAAAAGTTTCAAACATGAAAAATCTCCAGGGCCAGATGGCTTTCCCCCTGAATTCTTTCTTATGTTCTGGGATTTAATGCAAAATGACATTATGCATTTTATAAAGGGATTTTGGGAATCTAATCATCTTCATCCCTCGATTGCTAGTGGTTTTATTTCCCTGATTCCCAAAGTTGAGAGACCTTCTGGATTTTCTGATTGGAGGCCTATTTCCTTAACAAATTCTACATATAAGATTTGTGCTAAAATCATTGCCTCAAGAATTAAGGATTATCTGCAAAAATGTATTAGTGGAAATCAGTGTGCTTTTCTTCCAAACAGATTCATTTTAGAAAATTACATTGCTGCCATGGAAGGATTGCATTGGAATAAAATATCAAGCCAAAACTGTATTCTGCTTAAATTGGATTTCAAAAGGGCATTTGACAATATCAGATGGGATTTTATTGAGTTTGCTATGAAAAAGCTAGGCTTCCATGATAGAATGATTCAGCTAATTATGGGTTTAAATCTCAGATCTAACTCTGCTGTTCTCATCAATGGCTCTCCTAGTCCCTTTTTTCCTCTGGAGAGAGGGGTTAGACAAGGTTGTCCACTGGCACCTTATCTATTTATTGTGGTGGCTGAATTGCTCACTAAAGCAATTAAGTACCATCAAAATATTGGCAATATTTCTGGTCTTAAACTCCCGAACTCCCCTGAAACTCTCTGTATTCAACAATATCTTCGATGATACCTTCTCCTTTCTTGAAAATAATGCTAAAAACATTGCTTTCTTCATGGATCTTTTAAGTCAATTCAGTGCAGCTTCAGGAGTGGATTTAAATTTATCTAAGTGTGTTATGATAAGTGACAGTGACAATTCATATGTGGCAGGAATTAAAATTATCAAAACTTCAGAGGTTACCAAACTTCTTGGCATGCCTTTGTCTCTGAATCCAAACCTCTCTGGTCTATGGTCCCCAATCATTGAAAAGATCAGAGCTAAGCTTCATATCTATAAAAATACTTTATCTTTGGCGGGCCGAGTTGTAATTGCCAATCAAGTTCTTACCAGCTCTCATATCTATTTCTCTACTGCTTTAGTTGCTCCGGCCCTCTCTTTTACAAGCAGATTGAGAAAATTATTAGGAACTTTATTTGGAATGGTAATAATCTAGTCAATTGGAATACTATCACCAGGCATAAAAAAGAGGGTGGTCTTGCTTGTAAAAATATTCATAAACAGGCCCAAGCCCTAGCAGGGAAATTTGTTTGGAAAGCTTTAAATGGCTCAGACAGTGTAGCATCTAAATTCATCAGATACTGGCTCACAAAAAGCTCTCCTTCTGGTCATCCCTCAATTCCTCATGACTTACCAAATTCTGCTTTTTGTGAAGTCTCCTTAGCAGCCAATATGTCCCCTCTTATGAGAAACATTATTAAGGCCTGGAATAATATCTATTTAGCTTTCAAATTTGATCAGAGCCAAAATTTTCATTCGGACATGTCTATTTTCTGGTCTCCTACTTTCAAGGATCATCCAGAACCATGTCTTTGGCCTTGAAACATCCTCGATTTACAAGAAATGGTACCTCAAGGGCTTTAATAATTTGGGTGATCCGTGGCATAATGGTAGATGGATTACTTGGTCAAATCTCAAGATCAAAATAAGGGGAACACATAATCGACAAAAGGTTTACAAGCACATCAGAACATTGTTGGAAATTTCATCCCTTCTCGGTTGCCCAATAGTGGCCTTTAATGGATGCTTAATAAGAAATCAAATTACAAGGTCAAGGATATTTACAATTTCTTAGATCAAAGGCCTGATCTTCCTAAGTCATCCATTGCTTGGAACATAAACTCTGGCTTTGTTACTAAATCTCTAATCGAAATGTATTGAGCTCCTATGCTTCAAGAAAGGTTTCCTTCTTTGCTTGGTTGATTGCAAATAAAAGTGTTCCCTGTCTTCAAGTTGTGGCCAAGAGAAATCCTAATGTCTCACCAAAACTGTCCTCTTAACTCGCAATAATGTTGAGGATTTGGAACATATTTTCTTTTGCTCAAAATTAGATCCCCTTTGGTTGTGGTTTAATAGATACTTTGACAATTATGATACCTCTTCCATTCTTAATTTCATGCAAGGAAATGATAATTACAAGAATACCATTGCATTTCTAACTCGTGGAATATTTGGAAATCGAGAAATAGGTGTCTATATGGTAAGAAAAGGTTTTCTATTACTTGGATTAAGCTACATATTAAATATGACATTGAAGCTCGGCTAACGCACATAGGAGAACTTTTGCTGACAATTATGACAGGTCCTGGGATCAAATTGGTGAATTTGTGGGGTATTATAAATTATTTATCTCAACACTTTCATTTACAAATACTAATTAAGTTCCTTTTCATAGGATACATGGAGTTGTGCGAGAGGGCCTTACACCTAAGCAGATACTTTGTCTCCAAGGATGGAGAGTCTCTCGAGAAATGAAGTTGATAGATATGGGGTGGAGAGATTGCATGAACATCGTGTCCGCTATCCCCTACTAATCGATGGTCGGCCCGGCAAAGAAGAAAAGATGAAGAGGTCAAGAAAACAGCTGAAAGGTTTTGGGCAGAAATATTTTCAAGGGAAGTTATGCAAATGGTTTTCATGTTCAAGTTCATTGAGAAGTACAATCAAAATTTCACTGAAAGGCAGTTTCTAAGATATAGAGAATTATATTACACTCACGAGAATGCTTGGTCGATAGTTATGGTACACTTATATCGCTTATGGTGCGGTCGATTACTACAGACATTGATCGGGGAGATGAGCTATGGCATGCACCTTCCTATATTCTTGGCACTACCTCAAATTTCACAAACCGTTTTAATCTGCTCTTCTTCTCCATCCACATGACACAAAAATTCCTACTATCCCTTCCACTACCATCATATCGTAAATTGACAAGATTGGCTCCTTTTGAATCGTGAACTTCTTTTTGTGAATGAGGTCAATTAGTACTTTTAGCAAAAGGATTGGCATGAAGAATTCGTGGAGAACTGTTTTCAAGACTCTTTTTGGGATTCTTACACCTGAAAACTTTGACATTTGCCTTCAATTATCACATATCTGGAAACTATTGAAGATCTTCTACATCAGATGTCACATTCTGATGGAGTTAAGTTGCTGCTTACTCTTAACATCATATCCACAGGATTTTCGGGACTACTTCTGCTACAGAAACTTGTTAACATAATTTCCTATTCATCAATTCACATTTTCTATTGTTAAGTCTTCATGGGACTTAACTTTATTTTGTATGTTTTTCCTTAATTAATGAAAAAATCATCTCGTACCTTCAAAAAAAAAAAAAAAAACACTTTGTTACAATATGCATACAAAGTCTTGGATCCTAAATATGTTCTTATTTGGCAGGCTGTGAAGAGGAAGAGGTTATTGAATTAGCAAATGAAATCAAGTAAGAAAGTGCCTAGCACATGAAAATGGAAACATCTAACTCTGATGCAATGTAACATGATGCAAGGTAACAGATTCACGTATACGTTATATCCAATTGAATTCTCAGTTGTGGATATGGAATTTATCATGCACTTATAAAAATAGGTAGTTACTGAAAAGGGCAGCTAAGTAACGTGTATAATCGTGTGACTTTGAAGCTCAAGATATTTTAACCTTAATCTATTTTTCACAATAGAAAAGAATAGAACCGGTGTCGGTTGCTTGATTTACATTGAGATTACTAAGACCTATTGATTTCTGTTCCATCAAAAGGCATTTATAGTACCTCATGCAAAAGGCCATTTTGGTGGTCTCGAAGCAATCATGATAAATGGTTTGCTGGACTAAAGATAAATGGTTCGTCCTTATTTGAAAGAAGATAAATAGTTCTACCTTGATTGAATGGATGGGTATTCTGATATCCTAACTTTGATGGACATCCCATCTTTTGCGTCTATCATTTGGTGGAAAAAATGGATTTAATTTGTGTGTAGCACATTTACGTATGCTGAACCTATGAGATGTTGCAAAATATGTATGGTCTACATAATGTTCAAATTTGTGTTGCCTTGAGGAAGTAATCTAGAAAACCGAATGATTCCATATCTCTTTTTCAAGTTTTATTCAAATCATTTTAATAAGATAATTACAAAGAGTAACATTTGCTCTCCTTCCATACAATAAAATCATATTCTATTCTATTCCATTAACTCATACAATAAAATACCATGCTCTGAATTGCATGGAGTCCCAAAGAATCTACGTGGTTGTGGCATAAACCCACAAACCACTATTTAGTATTTGTTTTTAAAGTTAAGGTATTATTCAAATTTACTTATTCTTGCTAGTTTTTCATTCTTCTACACTTTCATCTAAAATATTTTTGTGAATAGAAAATAAACTCTTAGTCAAGTGTGTACTCTATATGAAAATAGGTTCTAAAAGAGTTTTCTTCCTCACAACTCAATGAAGTTTATCTTCCTTTTTATTTTGATATTGTGTTGGGTCCCCTGCCAGAGGGAACGCCGCATCTTACGCCGCATGCGGCGTTCCCTTCCAGTTTGCGTTCCCCTAGCGGGTCGCGGGCTGGAGGAATTGAATGCCAGGAATTCCCCGAGATTGAATTTGAAAAATGCCTGCTACGAAATTTCTGGACTCCCGCAACTTCGCTTCCATCTGATTTTTGGCGCCTCAGGGTCTCATTCTGGTGCCTCACCTGGGTCGAAGCTTGCAAAGGTGAGCTCAACTGGGTCGCATCTTCCTGCAATCATCTTATTTTTATGAAACTAACGAACCCTCATTCTTATTCCAGGATTTTCTTGCGTTTGGAGTTTGATTGAAGATAAGCCCCATACAGAAGACAAATCGATTTCAGACTATGCTGTTCTTCTTTGGCTTCTGAAGCCAGCTGATATTGGAAGGTAAGGTATTTTTTTCCAGCCGACATACATAAATCATTATTTCGGATATAAGGGATCATTATTTGCTGGGACCAGCGACATACATGGATCATTATTTGGGTTTCTAAAGTTCTATGAATTATCTCTTCAATTGGGTTTTCCATTCTAAGCATAGGTCGTACATTTTTCATTATAAGCATAGGCTGCATTAAGTGTTTGAGTTGCATGCTAAAGTCTGCATCCAAATGCAAATATTGTATGCAGAATTTTACATACCTTTCTGGTGGATCCATTCCGCACTGCAATTCGTAAGGACCCATCAGCATCGTGAGTTGTTTCCTTTTTTCTTTTTTTTTATGTGTTGAGATGTGACAGTGTTTCTATTTTGAGATTAAATATGAGTTGAAACATGGTAGTGCTTCTATTCTGAGATTTCATATGTTGTACAAATGCCTCAATGTTACAGTCTGAACCATTTGCCAGCTTCATATGTGTACATTGGAAAGAGCCTCAAATCAGACCTGTAATAATGGAACGGAAATGATAAGTTATGGACTAAATAACCATTAATCTAACTCTTTAGCTTCACGTCCTTGATGCTTTCTGTTAGAGTTTTGAGCTTCAATAAGTTTTTGGGCGTATTTTTAAATACGTAGAAGATTCGTAATGCTAACTCTTTAGCTTCATTTATTGCTTGCTATGATCAGCACCTTCAACTGTGAGCTCATGTTCTTCATGTTCTATTCTATTCTTTGTGAACAGCTCTGATATGATTATTGGACCATATCTTAAGAAGGCCAACACAAATGGCTTCATTACAGAAGTCCATATTACCAATACTAATGTCCTGGCCCTGTGTATGAACGAAAATGATAAGTTATGGATACGTATTAAATAACCATAAATCTAACTCTTTAGCTTTGCGTACTTTATGCTTTCTATTACAGTCCCGAGCTTCAATAAGTTATGGATATGTATTAAATATGTAGAAGATTCATAAAGCTAGCTCTTTAGCTTCATGTATTAGTTGCTATGAATATCGAACTCTAATCTTCAGCTTTATGAACAGCTTTGATATGATTATTGGACCATATCTTGGGAAGACCATTACAAATGGCTTCATTGAATAAGTCTGTATTACCAGTACTAAAGTCCTGGCCCCGTGTATGATCATGTCAGCTTGAAGTCCTTACCAATCTATTCCTTTCCCTGTATTCAACTGATGAATGGCCTTCGCAATAAGCGAAGTAAAGAAGAAGCAGGTGATCTTTAGGCCGGAACTGCCAATTTGTAAGATGTATGACAGAACCTACACTTGAAGGCGGATGTGGGCACAAGATTTTACCTGATCGGAGCTGCATGCAGGGTAAGATATGAGAGAAGAATAGTTGAAAACAGAGAATTTAAAGACTAAGGCTACCAAATCCCTTTCGGATTAAACTTTTTTCCAGGAGTTATTATGGGGATTGAAGGAGGAAAATTTGGAAAATTGAATGTAGCAAAGAAGACTCTTAAGCATATGCAGCAGCATCATAAGCTTTGGCAGCGATTTTTAAATTTGCTATATCTACATGTTGCCTTCTATTATCTTCAATATTCTATTTTCCAGTAGCTTAGTGAAGGAAACATGATGGCTTCATTGAATTATCTCATATCTTGCTAATTGTATGCAGGCCCAATTTCACGGATAGTTCTTAACAACACATGTGTAGTGGAGAATAATAGCATATACTCTTTTAAGGTGCAATCCTGTCCCAGGTATTTTGTTTTCCTTCTTTGGAGTAGAAAGGAAGCATTTTTAAAATCTGCATTTTCATTGCATGTACATTGTCATGTTGTGAATCTCTCTCAATCTATACGTCTTGGCAGTGATTCGTAAAATGTAATGTTGCTATCATGTTGGGCATCGCCATCACATACAAAAACCAGATTATTATTATTGCGGAACAGTTAGCCATACCAGACAACATAGAAGATGCAAGCTATACTACTGCAGCTATTATCACACCCTAATAAATTTGGTTTGGACATTTGCTGAGTAGCAACATGTTAAAGTCATGTTATGTTCCAAAAGCTCAAGGTTCAAGGTCGTTGAGAATGCACTTAGCACTTAAACGTGTTCTTCTGCTGAAGCTTTGACATGTTTGTATGTCTGTAGTTTGTTTATGTTGGTTCGTTTATGTAGATAGTCAGCACCAAATGAAGGTCCATCAATTCTGAACGCAGTTTACTTGGGCACAGATGTTTCATCATTTGGAGGCAAAAAGTTCGCAAAAGTGGTAGAGCTAGACAGAGTTAAAGCAGAAGCGTTTATTTTCTTTTTTTGTATTTGTTGCAAGATAAAGTCGAATGCTATGGATGCTTGGGGGCTAAAAGTTAATTGGCAAAAGTGGCAGAGGTTGGACAGTTAAAGCAACGTCGTTTATTTTCTTTCTTTGTAATTGTTGTAAGACATTCGAAAGCTCTAAATACATTATTTATTAACTTTCTTTGCTTCTGTACGTTAGTTTTATTTGATGTCTTAAAAACTTTATGTTAGTTCCACTTTGCTGGTTCTAGATACCATTTAGATATTCTTGCAAATATTCTAGGTTTTATGACATTCATAAGTATTTAAAGTTTAAGACCTTTTTTAAGCATCTTTCTTTCCTTAGACCATTTTGGAACTCTTTTATCATATACCATTTGATTAAATGTAACTCAGCTTAATAGTTGTACCAAAGAACATGCCCCCGAAAGAGAAGGGTACAAAAATTGTTAGCTGGCTCTACGTTGGATTATTTGAGTGATGTGAAACTACTAAGAACTACAAAAAGAATGACCATATTTTGTAGTAAGATTCCCTTTATGTGCATGGAGCAATACAAATATGGTCTTATAAAATGTAAGTAATTAATGTGTTTTGTTTTAGATAATGGGCTCCTTCAGTAATGTTGAAATAGCATTCTACTCATGGAAAAAAAAGGAGCATATGTCAATGTGGTCCAAATGACATAGCATCCTAATTCATGCACAATAATGTAGTAAACATTAGCAGAATGTGGTGAGCATTAATTAAGTAGCCGGTAATAAATGATATTAGCAAAGAGTTCATGCACGATAATGTAGTAAACATTAGCAGAATTGTAACGTTCCTAACCGACATGCCCTTAACCAACTGGGCAAAACCGTCTAGACGTTTATGAGTAGTCGCTTCTACCCATTTATGCCGGTGTCTCGGGAACGCCCCACAGGCACATTCAAGGTTCGAATACTCGAGCGGTCTACCATGGGCCGTTCTGATCTCTCCCACTAGAACTATGCTCGCCCCTCGAAAGCATCCGTGGCTATACCATGTCACAATGATTACCAAGTCTTTGCAAATTACCCATGCATATAGGCACCCATGGAGACTCGAACTTCGAGACCGCCTCGATACCAATCAGAACGCGTCCTAACCGACATGCCCTTAACCAAATGGGCAAAACCGTCTAGACGCGTTTATGAGTAGTCGTCACGCCCATTTATGCCGGTGTCTCGGGAACGCCCCACAGGCACATTCAAGGTTCGAATACTCGAGCGGTCTACCATGGGCCCGTTACAAGAATGTGGTGAGCATTAATTAAGTAGTCGGTAATAAATGACATTTATAGCAAAGAGTTGAGGAGGCAACATTGAGTGGCACGTGAATGACATGGAGTTGGGGAGAAGATGCCATGTGGGATGCCATGGGGATCTTGCCCAATTTTAAAATCTTTATGCCTATATTGATCTACGAGCGATCCCTAATGACAACACTTACATTTGCTTAGTATAGACACACAAACTTATGTTTATAGACCATGGTCCCAATCCGCACCATCGCAGTCAAGGGTAGATTTGTTAAATTACAATGACCAATATTGCTTCATATTTTATCCACGAAGGCCCGGGATACAAAAGATAGAAAAGATTGGCAACTTCGGGATGCACACAACATCAAAAGGATTGCTTCTCTAAAGTGTTCATATATCTGGGATAGTATGAGAGAATACAAACTGACAATGAACATGCGCGTCATGAACGCATTGGATTTAGATGCGCTTGAACAACAAGCATTTGCTGACTACTTATTAAGTATAGGAGATGTCCGAGAACCAGCCTTTCCGGAGAAGGATGTTGATATGGTGCATCTGCATGGTGATTATGAGCTTCCCGAGTTTCTAACAAAGTTTAACATTGTTGTTGGTAGATATAAGTCGCGCGTCTGGGACATGGTATCAGAGCATGTTTACACATTCATGTTCGCCACCATAGGCACGACGAGAGGAGCTTCTATACATATCAGCTTTGCAACTGAGCTTCACATCGAGCCGACAGACGTTCCTAGAGTTTTTGGGACATGTTCTTCATGACGTGGATCCATTGAGAATGACGGACATAACCTCTATTCGCACCGAAAATATTTTGTATTTGCATGTAGACCTAGTAAATTTGTTTAACATTTTGTTTGAACTTCATATTATATGTACACTTTAAAAGGTAAAGCTTATTCAATATGTATATATGTCTATTGCACCTACATATATATTGTCTTGGATGCATTGCGCACATTCACGACACAACCACAACTAATGCACGTGAATGCCTTCACACATACACGACTAATGCCCGGCATTGCCGGGCACACGTTTCTAGTCTCAATTACAATGTTTTACCTCACAATATAAACAAATTAAGGTTTTGACAAATTTTGAATAGATACACGTTGGACATTACGGCTTGGAAATCATCTGATTCGGTTACAAAAGTTTCATATCAAAGATTTAGTGATTGGCTTTGTAAGGATATATCTAGTGCATCTAGGAAGGCAAGGGTAGCAGCTGCTTTACAGGTATTGTCTGAAGGAAGTAAGGATGAGTTGTCGGCAATATTGGACACATTAAAAGCCCGACAGATTCAACTTCAACAACAATTGCCTCCAGATGAGATATTTTACCAGTCTGATTGTCAGAATATGGTTCAAGCTTCTGGTATTCCTGTGATTGAGGTGGACCATCAAGCTCATATTAAGTGTGCTGAGAACTTATCTTCCTGTGCAGTTCTTGGGTATTTTACTAGTGGCTATTTAGATTTTTCACGGTTCCGTGTTTGGTTATCTCGGCTTCTGAGACGCCTTCAACTTCCTCCTTTTCAGTCCATCAAGTTGTTGGCAAAAAACTTTGTTCTCACTATGTTTGAAAGTAGTGATGCAGTGGACTCTTTGGTATCAAGAGGGATTGATCCACTTGGTGGGGAATATATAATGTACCAGTATTACTCTTCTGGCTTTACACCAGATACAGTTCCTGCATTAAAGATGCCTTGCTGATTCTCGTTACCTAATCTTCCTCCTGATCTAATGGCTCATCAATTTCTAATTGCAATTGCAACGGGACTTGGGGTTCATATCTCACAGAATGGTCCAAGGATTTGTGTTTCTATGCCCATGGACTCGCCTTTACCAGATTGTATAGTTGTGAAGAGCAGGCCTTGGTATAAGAAGTTGGATTTTAAGCTTCTGAATGGTCCAGAATTAGCCCGTTTGTTTCCTGATAAGGAGGCTTTTGCTACCTTTCGTCGAGGTATTCGTGCGTCTCAGGCATCTGTTCAATATTCTTCTCAGGTTCAAGCTCCTATTGTTATTTCTTCATCTATTCATGATCAACCTTTGCCAGTTGCTTTGCATTCCTCGGCTATAGAAGATGCTCTACATACAGTTCGAATGGTGTCGTCCATAGCACCGTCAACTGCAGCTATAGTTCCTACCACTCTCCCCGTTGTTGCTTCTGCTTCTCATGCTTCTGAGGTTGTTATGGCTGATGATCCTAATTTTCAGTGCGCTAAAGAGTCATGGCAATAGGTCAATTGGAAGAAGGCAGCGAGGAAGAAGTCTGTTATGTCATCTCACAAGGCTATCCTGCCTCGTACTATTCAGTGGCATGATAACTTGATGTCTGTTGATGATCATCTCGATGTTGCAGAACATGTTGATTGTGATGAGGCCATTAAACGCCTCAAGGTGGCACAAGGAGTATGATTATGTACTGTGTATGGGTGGTTTTGCTTAGTGGACTATCTCGTCCTCTAGGTTTTGAGTCCCATATCACAGGTCCCTTGTATGTATCTTGATGTTCCTTGATAATGATTGTCGTCCTTCAAAAAAAAAAAAAAAAAAAAAAAACACACACACACATTGGACATTAACAGTGGGTCTTGGGGAAGTCAATCATATTTCTATCCCTCAAATTGATTGTCCCTCAATTTGCATATGAAAGAAATTGATTCCAATTGGGAAAATTATATTGGTACCAGAATAGAGGAGGATGCCTTTCTGGATGTGCACATCAAGTATTCTAAGGTCCCTGTTTCTGTTCAAAAAGAGAGACTAAAGATATTCCAAATAAAGGGAAAGCTCCAATGTATCCTGCTCAAGTTAAGAACATGTGGGTTCAAAAGAAAGATCATGTTAAAGACAAGGTCATTGAGAAAGGGGAATGTAGTAAACATATTGAGGATGTTGTAAAAGTGATTGTTCCTGTTAACATAAGTATTCCCTGGACTGGACATGAAAACAAGCTGAGTAAACAAAGTAAGGTTATTATTGAAGAGATTACTGAGGAGAATAAGGAAGTGGACACTAGCAATCTGATTCAGTTTGAGCAAAATTCAGAAGATATTGTTTATGATAATGACCACTCCGATATCTCTGAGTTAGGATACTTAGAGTATATTATTGGCAGGGATTTGGAAAGAGAAGAAGAGAAAAGTTCTTGGCAGATAATTCACTATCAAAGGACAAAGAAGAACAGAAAACAAACCCCAGAGCCTTCTAGAAGAAGCTCAAGGGTCTCAAAGAAAACAAACTTTTATGTATATTAATTTTAGGTGTGTGTCTTGGAATCTCCATGGCATTAATTCTAATGTCAAGCGTAATAGGTTAAAAGTTTGTATTTCTTCTCTTAATGCTGACATGATTTTCTTTCAGGAACATAAGCTTCATAATGATGACTTTGAAAGGCTAATTGCTAATTCTTTGCCTTTTAACTATAGACTTTGGGCTATTAGAGCAAATAATTGTTTTGCAGCTATCTCTATTTCTTGGAGGAACAATTTGAATATTACTAGCATTCAGATGATGCATGCTAGCAGTGACAGATGGCAAATTCTCCATGGTAATATTAGAGAAAGGAGATTTGCTTTTGTGAATGTCTGTGCTCAGCACCAGCCCGGAGATAGACGTTACATGTGGAATATTATTAAGAACAACCTTGCTAATATTCCATATGATGAATGCATTATGGCTAGGGATTTTAATATGGTCACTCATGAGTATATGAGGAATACTAGTTTTAAGCCTCTAAGTAATCAGGAGGCTAACTCTTGGGGTCATCTAATTTCCATGCATGATGTCAAGTTAGTTAGAACCCAGCCTAATTCCTTTAGTTGGTTTAACCATAGAGTAGGTGACCCCATCTACTGCCTTCATGACAGATTTTATGTAAGTGAAAATATTTGGCATCAATGTGGAAGGGTTTCTAATTTAAATGGCTATACCATTTCTGACCACTTCCCCCAGCTGCTTGAGATTAGAGGTAGCTCCAAGAATGGCAAGAGGAATTCTTATTTCAAGTTGAATGTCTCCATTCTTGAGCAGGATAACTTTCTGAACGAGTTTGAGGAGATTTATAGCAGAATTCCTAAACCAAGATGTCTGTTTGGTTGGATGGATTGGTGGGTGCACACTTCCACGAGCATTAAGAATTGGCTCAAGATTTGGGGAAAGCATATTCATATCCAAGACAAGCAACACTTGGAGGATCTGAGATCCTAGCTTCAATCTTCCCCCCCGATCAGCAGGAGGATATTAAAATTCAAATTGAAAGGGAAGAGATTAAAATTGCAAAGGGATGGCAGCTTAAAGCTAAGATCAGGGAGCTCAAGGATGATGAGAGGAGCAATTCTAAGTACTTCTTCATCAAAGCTAAGAGTAGAACTAAGAAAAATCATATTTATAGTGTCAAAGTTGATGATAATATTATTTCTGAGGACAAGCATCTTAAGGAGGTAGCTTCTGACCATTTTATAAAGATTATGGGAACTTCTCCAAATGCATCAGAGGAGGACATGGACAATTTCATTCACATTCAGAGAGTTATCCAGGATGTTCATAATGACACCATGAAATCTCCTTTTACAAATGAGGAACTTTTGAAGAGTGTCTCAGGTATGGAAAATGGTAAGACCCTTGACCCTGATAGTCTGTCTGCAGAATTTAAAAAAAAAACTTGGGATATTATTGGATCTGATGTTACTAATTTGTGTAATGAGTTTTTATTGCTCAAGTCTCTTGATTGCAGAATTAATACCAGTTTTATTGTCCTTATTCCCAAGATTGATGAGCCAGCCAGTCACCTTTTCTAATTACAGGCCCATCTCCCTTACCAATTTATTTACAAGCTTATTTCTGCTACAATTCTTCCAAATTGAAGCCTATTCTCAATCATGTCATCTTTAATACTCAATCTGCCTACCTCAAGGACAGATTCATCCTGGACAATGTTGCTATTGCTACTCTCGGGATGCATTGGGCCAAAGAATCCAAGCAAAACATTGGCCTTCTTAAATTGGATATCACTAAGGCCTTTGACACTGTTTGCAGGAATTTCCTGATTAAATGTTGCCATAAGATGGGTTTTTTCCAAGATTTGACTAGCATTTTCCTGGCCATCTTTAAGAATTCTAGATCATCTGTTCTGATTAATGGGGAATGTAGCCCTTCCTTTGATATCAAAAGAGGAGTGAAGCAGGGTTGTCCTCTTGTCCCTTTTCTCTTCCTCATTGTTATGGAAGCCCTTAATAGTGCCCTTGATAAAGCTGGCCATGAGAACAGAATTAAGGGTCTTAGGCTTCCATACATTCAGGTTTTTCTCAATGCTCACTTTGCAGATGACACTTTTTTATTCATCAACATGAAGGAGGCATCGATCTGCTCTAACTTTTTGGTAACACCTCTGGATGTAAGATCAATCCTATCAAGCCTAAGCTGATTGCAAGCAACCAAGTAACTGGGCAGAGAACTGCTCAATTTCTAGGCTGTGAGAATATCTCTCCAAATACTAAATCTAAAATTCTGGGCATTCCTTTTGCTTCGAGAATAAATGCTAATGAGCTTTGGAATGATATTATTGGCAAGTTCAATAGAAAAGCTGATCTGCTCAATAGTAAGTATTTATCTAAGAATGGGAGAGCTATCCTAGCCAACTCTGTGATTTCTTCTTCACATGTGTATCAGTCGTCTATCCTTATGACCCCCAAGAAGGTTACCTCCAAGCTTCAAGATACTTTAGGCAGATTTATTGCTAATGGAGGGAGTAGCAGAACTTTGATCCCTGTTTTCTATGAAGGAATGCATGAAGAAGAAGATTAATGGGACTCTGGGCATCCTTGATATTGAGAAGCAAGGGTTGGCTCTGGCTGCCAAATATATTTTTAGAGCAGGGCATAATAAAATCAATCATCCTGTTTCTGGCTTGATTAGGTATTATTTATCCAAATGCAGACCTTTTGGATGGAGAAATATCAATATACAGCTCCAGACAGCAGGCTGCTTTTTGACTTTAAAGTCCCAGATAACATTGGGATTATTAAGAAATGGATAAAAGCCTGGAAGGCTGTTTACAGAATGTATAATTGGAAGGAGGGTCTGTCAAGAGATCAATCCATCTTTTGGAATCCTTCTTTGATTCTCAATAATCCTAACAGTCCAAATATGATATTCATTGGATAATTGAAGTATTTCAATAAGTTACTAATTCTTCTTCTATATTTTCAGGTAATATAATTCTGGGACAGAAGAAGCTGAAGTGGGATCGAATCAATCTTATGGTTAATTCTATATGGCTGGATCAATTTGGAGCTAATCCTATGGTGTATCATGGAGATCATTGTCACTGTGATTGCTCTTGTATCCAAAATTTGGATATTAGAAGATCTTTGATCTATGAAGCAGTCGATCACATGGGTCGTTTCAATCTGACCAAGTTTCAAAGTTGTAACTGCCTATACTGTGTCTTCTGTTCCATTACAAGAGGTGTAGGCCGAAAAGACAAAGACAAGTGAGTAAGGGGAGATGACTAATCTCTTGAATTTTTTGTACATATTTTTATACTCATATATTATATTAGTAATATAAATACTGCTTTCAATAAAAAAAAGAAAGGAATAGATCTGGTAAGTTTTGGGTGCATCAAGATATTTAAACTGTAAATCCTTGTCAGATCTTGGAGCTTTCAAATGTATGCATAAATCCGGTTTAAATGAGCCATAGTTGAAGCCATATTCATCTATTTCGATGCCCTATTCATTTTTCCGAAGCTCTATTCACATGTTCTGGTGCATCTAATCACGTATTCTGCATCTATTCATCTGTTTCTAATGCATCTATTCGTTGAATCATTTGTTTCTGATGCCGTTATAGAGATCGAGAGCAGAGCAGAGCATTGTATTCCATGATCGCAGGCCAGGTGAAACCTGCGGAAAACCTGCGGCTTACCATTCCATGATCCAGAGAAGTGATAGAGGATTGGAGCTATAGCGGCCAGGTAGGTAGGGGAAAAAGACGAAAATGGACTAAGCAAAGCATAGCGGCGACGCTCTTGCAAGTGGCGTGAAGAATTGCGTGAAGTAATTTTAATGGAAATATACAGTGATTTCAGCCAGGTGTTTATTACGATTGATTAAGTTTGGTGTAGTTTAGTATGTAATGGTATTCTAATAATTAAGTTTGGTGTGTAGGGGTATTTTGATAATCAGGTTAGGTGGTAAAGGAAAAGTACTAATTTGTTTGCATGTTTATTTGTTTTTTTTTGAGCCAAGGGCATTTTGGTAATTTTGAAACTTATAGGGGTATTTCAGTAGTTCCCTAATAAAAAGAATACCACTCTCTTAAAAAAAAAAAATCATTAATGGACGCCCACGCAAAGGCGCTGCTACAGAGCGGCTAGGGCAGGCGGCCGCCTGTGCTCTAGGTCGCCCAAGTACAGCGGATTCATGCTCCTTGGTTCAAGGTTGGATGCTAGCAGGGCTGAAGAGGTCTATTTCTTCCATCAGCAGCATTTCAGATCTGGTTACGGTGCCAGTTTATTCTTCTTCCGGCGGCCCTAATGTGATGCACTAGGTATTCTTTTTTTGGTTGTATGCTCTATGCCTCATTGACACGCTGAAAAGGTATGGCCCAATTGGGATGTTGGCCTATAAGGTATAGAAGGAATCACTTCTTCAGCAGCCACTAACGTGGCTCCTTTCTATGGATGCATACACCATAAAGCAAAGAAAGAGGATGTATCAAATTTGTGATTCTTTAGATTGGTAACTTGAAGCAGGGAACACCATAAGCTGTGTATAGAAAAGTAAACTCTTTGTGTCTATGTTGCTCCCTTTTTTCTTGCTAGCGGGAAGAATTAGTTCATTCGGTAAAGTAGATTAAGAGACAAGGCAGTGAAGTTTTGTGTTGAAGGCATTCTTGGGCTTCTCGTAGTGCACCAGAATGATGTATCAGAGTACATAATCCCCACAATGCAGCATTCTAGTTACTACGGTCTGTGATATTCCAAGAGGAAGCTTGCTTATCTTTTCTGCAGGAGAGGCAGCGAATTCAGTGGGGTTGATTGGTCTACATGCCACAATGTGACATATTGCACAACATAGGATTTTTAAATGTTCTAACTTGAACATTTTTACTAGGGTACTAATATGCCCATTGGTGCTCAAGTATTGATAAGCTTGAGCATTTTAAATACTTCAGTGCTGATGCTTAAGTAAAACTTAAGTACTAATATACTTGAGTGGCTGCTGTATCAGACAACATGCCTTCTGACGTCACTAAGGATTGCACTGCAGTTTATTTCGGGAGCAATTTCAAAACAAGATTCGTGCTCTTGTTTACTTTTCCTACTTCATCAAGGGCTGTTCAGGAGTATTTTGGTGTGTATTTTTCCTATCTGACTCATTAGGGGTTTAAATAAGCACGCCCAGGGGAGATGAAGAAGTTGAGGTCTGAGCTTCTATAGTAATCTCCTCCTGTGCTGTTGCATGTACTCTTATTCCAAAAAATAAAAAAGTGGTACCTCGGTTTCCTAAAAAAAAATTAAAAACTAGAAAGATCAGAAGGCAAAAAATACCTACCACTAGAATGCATAGTAAGAAATATATCTGAGGAGGTGTTTGACTATAAGAGACTAACGGCTCCAAATTGCTATTTATCTTCTTCAATCTGGTTGTACTCTCATCGGTTCTTCTAGCAGGCTACACGCTTCCAAATTGCACCCAACAAATAAACAACATTCTAAAAGCAAGAAAACATGATTTGTAAGCCAGACAAAAAGAAAAAACTATACATTTACTTGATGATGACATAGCAGAAATAGATAGCAACAAGCTTCAAATTCCAAATCTTAGAACTGGAATAGTAGAGGAGCAGCAGCCAAAATTCAAGATAATAGAAGACCCTGATAGAGCTCCACGAAATAGGTTGCCCTCTGCTTTTGGCTCTAGGGCACAGAGGAAATCAAAGGAAGGCAAAAAAAAGTCAACAGCCGCTTTGAAAAACCTTGCCTCCCGATGGCGACAATGATATTAAGCCAACAACTTCTCTTGTCGAATGCCAACAAAGATTGTAAAGGCAAGAAAATAATTTCTCAAGATCACTGGTCGGATTTTTTCTGAAGCCAGAGAATTTCTTAAGACCTCTGGCCGAATTTTTGCCAAAGGGGTGTAAACTTGATGGAACGAACACGTCTCCATAAACTCGTTTGTGCTCCCAAGTCTGGCACTCTGTGGAGATGTTACTCCCAAAAATAATGGTCGTTAGATGCCAGATGAAAAGCCTCTACTCTGTAGATGGAACACTTCAGCATAATACCTTTAAGTAGGGCCAATTCGATTAGATTGATCGTAGAAAATAGGTCTAGGGCATGTTGCAAGCAAGCACAGGACTTGGAAAAACGACGGTGCTTCAAAAATTTGTAAAGGCTTAACACCACAAAACAATGTTGGCTCTGGAAAAACGATAAGCAGAGGCCAGATAATTGCAAAATTTGGTGCTTAGAATCACCCAAGAAAAGAGTAGACGGAGATGGATGACAAGCGTGGAAGCAAGAATCAGCTAAAGTTATGGCTACATCCCTAATAGGGATAGTTCTCAGGACATATGCAATAGAACGACGTCATTGCTACTCTGCTAAGGAGAATCCATTTGAAACATTGCACATTAAAGCACGAATCAGGAATCGTCACATAGAAATCCTTAAAGATTCTGCAACAGGATGCGGAATCAAGCTTTCGAGACAAGGATTGAACACTAGGTTGTGGCCCTACCATCCCATGATCTTTGCTCTGCCAAGCAAATGGGGAAGTCTGTTGTTGGTTACTCTGAATAGAGAATCTCCAAGGAAGATATCTCAACTTTTCCCTACTCTTTAGGATCATTCGTTGAAACTCTGATGAGGACACATAGGAGCAGATAGCCCCAACTAATGAACTGAACACTAAATTTTTTGCAAGACTCGCCTCCTTTGCAGTAAAATCGTAGGTTCCTATTCCCAGCCAAGAAATAGCTCTGCAGGCATTTCTGGAGCAGAACACACTGATTAAAAGCATGTAAATGAAGAAAAATCAATGAAGAACTTTTACCAGATCTTTAGCTTGAAAAAATCGTCAAACCTCTGATCCTTGTAAGTATGGAGGGCGAATCTATGAAAAAATGCCTGGCTTCTGATAAAAATCAGGGCAAATAGCATAGATTTCGCTTTCGAGAGTAGGGCGAAGTCGAGTAAGGCGGGAGCTCATTTCATAGAATTGCGGGCGAATTAAAACATGAGAGCGCGGTTCTGTGACGCCGGGAAAAAGTAAATAAATAAATCTAGACTAAAGCACGTTTGATGAAGAACAAGCTTTGCTTCATCAAACGCGGACATCGGATCTCATCTCCATGCCAATTTTCTAAGCTTATCTAATTTTCATAGCCTTAGATTTATCTAATTTTCATAGCCTTAGATTTTGGAAAATGAAGATCTAACGGTTTTTTATAATGCCGTGTGAGATTTTGCTGAGGTAAAGGTGACACGTGGATTGCTAAAAAAATAAAAATAATCATTCAAAATAGTTCTCAAAAAAAAAGCAAACCCGGTGGGTAGAGGGAGGGCATCGCCGGAATGGAGACGCTCTACAACATGGAAAGGTATCTAAGCGCTATGTGGGTGTCTATGTGGAAAGATAGATATGATGAGGAAGATCAAATGAAGGATCGCTTGCGAAGGAAACCCCGAGATCCTAACAACACTCTTCCTGAGGTAATTGTGTTTTCTTTCTCTTTCAATTGGTTTAAACTTTCCATCATTTCGTAGATCCAATATTTTGCAGACAGTGGTTGAGCTTAAGGTGGGTCTTCATTGTGAAGAATGCCGAAGAATAGTAACTGAAGCCCTTTGGGGTTTAGAAGGTAGGCATTTTGATGTTATATAATTTCTTTTTTTTTCCTCTTTTAGGTCTTGCTTTTTATTTTGTGATCACATTTCTTTTCCGTAGGAGTCGAGCAGGTAGATATTGACAAAAACAGCCATAAAGTTACAGTAACTGGTACCCTTGATGCACAGCAAGTGCTTGAACATGTTGAAGGAACAGGGAAGCATGTGGAGTTCTGGCCTCCTCAAAAGGAGTCTTCTAATGAAGGAAATGCCATTAATAATGCCACTGCCAGCGCCGAACTTAGCGAAGAGGAGGACGAATCTGGAGGTTGCATTGTGATGTGATATTGCAGTTCTGAAGCTGCTGTAAGTAAACATCCTTTTTTACTACCTAGCCAAAATGGGGACATTCTTCAAGTTAGAGTTGTTCCTTAAATGTCTGTTCAGAATGCTGCAGAATTTTGAAAGTTAGAATTCTTCTACATACTTGTTGTGACCGGATAGTGTACAATGAGTCCCAACTGGCATTCTCTGAAGTTAGAATTCTTCTTCAAACGGCCGCGGCAGAGTGTTGAAAGTGGATTTTTGTACCCTTTGTTCTTGAGGAAATGACAACACAATCAAACTACCTTATTGTGGCATTTATGAGGTTTAGTATTTTAAGGTGCCATGAGCAGATATTTTAATCCTTCTTTTTGTATGTGGTTACAGGCACAAGTTACACATGTTTCCATTTGTTCAACCTCCGTTGTTCTTTCTATTTGCTTCCCTAATTTTCTCATTCATATTATGAAGGTGTTGAAGTATTTCAACTGCTGGCATAGATTGAAGAAGCCAGTCGAATGCTGGTTATAAGAGTAAGATGCTTCATGAGGCGTTGTGAAGATGCCATCACTTGCTTCTCGAAATCAAAATAAATTTCTGCTCATAAATGTGGTTGGTATCCTATGGATCACTGATGTCTGACCCCAATCAAGGTTTCAGGCAAGGTAGACGATACTCAAAGCTGTGGGGCAATGTTTATTGATCAACATTGTTGTCAGCAATCATCAATATTAATACAGTTCCCTTCTTGTAAAAGTAAGTCTGTGGGGTATGAGAAAGAGCATAGGCCCATTCCATAAAGAAATGGTGGCCAGCTCCTCCTTTGTTATTCCTGAATTGCCCTCAGTGAAGAAAAAACGAGTTTGGGGTGATGGTTGTGGAAAATGAGGTCCCCAAAATACATCAAATTTAAGTTCCTTGCTTGTCACAAAAGATTAGAGAATCAGGTGGGAAGGATGAAATTAAACGCTAAAAACAGCACAATTAAACTTCTTCCCATTCAGCCTTGGCAGCCAGATCAAAGACTAGGATAGAACGAGCTCTTAGCTACAAACCCATCAAAACAGATGTTTCGAATCAAGCTCGGATCCCAGACCATGTGGGTGATTGATGGATCACTGTCTTACATTGTGGCCACACTTGGAGTCGGATTTGCCAGGCTTTTGGGTGAAATTGCCTTTGATTTAGGGATAGTATGCTTCAAGCAGCTGTTTTAAGCTCAAATATCAAATCGTTGGGATTAAACATGGGTATTTTTCTTATGCCAATTTCTCTGGCTTTGTTGGATCTTCTTGCACGTGACATCAAACATAAGAGTTCTTAAATCTGATGATCAGGGTGCTTTCCCGTCAGAAGAGGGGAGGCATTTTGGTGCTCTTTGACATGAAGCCAAAAAAAAATTCATAGCCTAGAATTTTGTTGCTCTAGGTGCAATTGTACTTCCCGTGGAAACCCTTCCTATTTTCCATGGAAACCCTTCCGGCTTTCATTAAAACCAGGAAGGTTTCCATGGAAATTATTTTCATGGAAACCCTTTCTAATTTCCATGGAAACCCTTCCGAATTTCCATGTTTGGAAAATAGGAAGGGTTTCCATGAAAAATAGGAAGGTTTCCATGGAAATTTGGAAGGGTTTCCCATTTGAAAATCGGAAGGGTTTCCACGGAAAATGGGTAGGGTTTCCATTTTTTTTTTAATATTTTTAATATTGACACGTGATGACATTTATGGACCACGCCTTTCAAGACGGACGCCGCCTCATAAATATGCACGCCACCCGAGAATTCAAAATTTAATTTAGAAGCGGAAAAAAAATTAAAGCAAGAGTGGAACTCCAAGGAAACCCTTCTCTATACCTGATTGCTGCTATATAACGCTTCCTTGATCGACTCTATGCCTTCCTCAATCGCCAATTGCAAAGAAAACTGCCGGAGAAAGAGGTAAGAACAAAAAAAAATTCTTTTATGGAAAAAGCTTTTCAAGAATAGCTGTCCAAATTTAATTCCAAGAATTAATTACGGTGGATATCGTGCACTCCGGATTTCAAGGAAATTTGGAAGGATTTCCATATTCAAACTTTTGGAGCATGATCAAGTGCAACTAGAAAGTACCACAAGACTAGACGGCAGCATAGCACCGTAGAACGTGACAACGTCTAAGCCATCAAATTGAGGAGATCAAACAGGTAAGATGAGAGGCTCGATGGGGAAGCGACTAGGAGAACTGGGCCAAAGAATCGATGAATCAACTAGAAACCTCATCAAACTACGACAACTCGCATGCAACTTCGCGAAC
Organism: Isoetes taiwanensis; assembly: GCA_021234155.1. NCBI lineage: Eukaryota > Viridiplantae > Streptophyta > Lycopodiopsida > Isoetales > Isoetaceae > Isoetes > Isoetes taiwanensis. Next base: position 882,988 of record JAJEKV010000048.1, read on the forward strand.
CCAAGGATCGACGATTCGAAAGGCAACTAATGAAGAGAACAACTCTTTAGGAGTCTAGCCAAAGGAACTGTGCACAACTTCAAGAGGCACCTCCAAATATCTTCAGACATTGTGAAGGGAAACAATTATTGTCCAAGAACAAGATTAAGAAGTAGATCGGAACGCCGAAGCATCAATGACTGTCACATCCTTAGTTAGCATGTGAAGCAAAGCATGTGGTATCGTAACCAACAGACATTGGAGAGCTCAAACAAATCAAAGAGTCTACCAATCGAGCATGAGCTGACGTACAAATAAGAGGATATAGATCTTCAACACCAGCGCACTAGGACGAATATCGACAACGCTGCCATGGAGGGGAGACACCAAGGGGGCCTAATAGCTTTAGTAGTATTTATAATCATAATAGTGTAATCTATATGCCTTGCATGCATATTTCCCCTTGTTATTCCTTCCCTCTTACAGTGTAACAGATCAAAGAAAAGAGATGTCGGACAATTGGAAGGCGTGAAGCGAGCAACATCCTCAACACTTGTCTGTCAACATGCTACATGACTCGAAGGATGGAGTTGACACAACAATATCATACCTAAAGGTATCCTTTAGCTGCCAAGATGAAGAATTCAATGTGGAGGATGTTTGTCAACGAAAAACCATCATTCAATTAAATTGGGTTTATGTCTTAATTTTGGGACAAATTTCATATTGCATGTTTTTAGTAGCATATTCAAATTCACACATTTCACCTCAAAATTATGAAAACGTAATATCATGTTATTTACAAAATAGTCAATATTTCACAATATAGCACCATATCATAAAAACGTGATAACAAAAATTTACATAGTTATTCAACTTTCTTCAAGCACCCCCAATGATATCATAGCCTTCTTCCTGACATCCTGAGGTATTGTAATTCTCGCATTTCTAGCTGGAATAGTGTTTGGAGTCCATGAGTACAAAACACTTTCATAGTCTAGCCAAAGATCAGGATCACTCGGATTTCTCCTCCATTTCTTTGTCCAACAATCTGAGTACCTTTCTTTATCCGATACGTTGGTCAACTGATGCACTGGACACCACCATTCCACCCGCACATGGTTGAAGTTAATATTACCTTCTTCTTTGCAAATATCAGAGATAGTGAACCCCAACCACACTGGATATGTATCTAAATCTGATGGCTTTACTACCACAAATTGGTGGCATTCCAAGTCAGTGGAAGGTTCATAAGCATCCATGCCTAGAAACTTTGGCCTATTGTTCTTAGGACCAACATAGTGTTTGTCAGAAGGAGGAGGAGCATATTGCTTGCGAATGCTACTTACAGTGTCATCAAAATCCTCATCACCTGCTAAGGTCTTCCACCTAGTTTTAGGCAACCACCCTTCTTTCAATTCATCTGAGGATGTGTCTATCTCCCCCAACAGGTTAATCACCTTCTTCCAGTAAGCCACCAAGGCACGGTTGGTGTCATCACGGATTGGTTTGCCAATGCTTTATATAGTCTTGGATTCCTTCCTTAGTCAATCCCAATTGCTTCACTTCTTGATGGGTTTTAAAGCTTTTGGTTGACCTAGAGGTATCATAGGCTTGCCATTCTCATCTCTACGCCATATTTCCTCCCCTCCTCTCCACTCATCCTCTGAAGGTCTCATCTTCCATTGGAAGATTGGAATCCCATCTCTCACCCAAAAAGTGAACTGCAGAGGCCTGGAATGACCTTCAAGATCCAATGTATAACCATCCACAAAGCTCTTCCAATCGGGCACTTCTTCTATGAGAGAAGCTATAGGGTTTGGAGTAGTGCATTCATGCAAGATTTCCATTAGCCTAGGAAAGTTGGTCCTTTGTTCGCTTCAAGATACAACTATATTTGCCAAATAATGCATCCACATCCTCATGGGTATGCCCGGGCATAAGAAACCCTAAATTAACTCTTTCAAATATCCCCTGTTCTTATTTTGGCCAGCACAATTATCAAGTTGCAAGAGAAACCTTTTGGGTAGATCTTGAGGTTTAGCACGTGAAGTTGAAGCTCCAACATGTTCATTAGACCCATGCTTCCTAAACCTTGCCTTCTTGAACTTTTCAATATTGTTAGGGTTTCCATCTAACAATGCTCTATGTAGTGCCTGGCTAGTCAGAAGGTCTCGAGGTGACCATTGTATCCATTTTCATAGTTTCTCAAACACCTCATGATACTCCCAATATGAAAATCTGGACCATCACTCCACAACTCCAAACTAAAATGGCCATAGTAGGTTTGATTCGCCCATGCAAGATTGCCCGATCATTGAGATCGTAAAGGGTCCACATGACTTTGGTATGTACTTGAATTGTGGAAGACAAGTCTTTTTCTTTGGTCCATCTTGTCATGTATAATACATAAATAGTTATTGGGTTCCAATGCGGATAAAGTCCTCCACATCCAATAACATGATCTACATGATAGTTGGTCAGTCATATGGTCCTTCATATGCTCCCTTATCCTAGCCCTTTGACTAGGTTGCAGGTCTTATCAAGAGTCTCCTTCAACTTAGCACATAAATTGCACTTTGCAAAGTTGTTTGAAGTTGCTATGGTGACATGATTGAAATGCTTCTTCCATAACCTACTAAAGCTAGGTTGGGATATTGGAAGAATTCCCAATTCTCGAAGTAGGAATTCACTTCTTCCAAAATACTCTTTTTGAGTACAATGTGATGGCAACCTTTTTCTCAACAACCTGCTCTTCCCTTTTCATCCCTTCGCTTTTTGTGTGGCATAGACTACGCATTGAAATCAATATATTTTTCAAATATCTCCCCGGCAGCCAAGGTCCTATTTGTTGGTCTCAACAAACCATTATTTCCATGTAAAGCAATCCTGTTCCCCTCGCCTATTTTTTTTTGCCAATTATGCCATGAAGAAGTTGGAATTGCATGGATACTCTGCCATGCTTTTGCACATATCCATTTGCCTAGCAAAGGGTATCTTTTTCTGTTTGGGTTTCTTTCATCTTGAAGTGCATGCTCAAGATTGTGTACATGTAGGTCCTCCTCTCATCAACGATTGTACTCTTGAAAAGTGGCTCTTGCTTCCACCAATTGTTCTATTGTGAAGAATTGCATACAATCACTCCAACAACAACTGAGCCCCTAACCTTCACCATTGTCTCACGTTTGGTGTCACTAATCAACTTGGCTCTTTTGCTAGGATAATGTCCGGCAACCGATACTTCTCCCCTTTTTTGCCTAGGTTTAGAGTTCCAACCGCCAATGGATCAATATCAAGACAATCATTGTCCCCAACAACCTCGGGCTCGGAAAAATATAATCCTCCACAAATTGAACACTACTTATAGGCCATGCCATGATGCAAGGAACCTCCAATTGCTTGACACAACCAAAACATTCCTTGTCACCCAAACCTTTACCTTTCCAGTTGTCTTCCAACATTGAAATTGCAATACCAATATTGTCTTCCCCTAGCCTTTCATCATTAACAGCTTGACCAGGATCTGCTAGCACAATGACTCCTTGGCCTACTATTTCCTTGTTGCACTTGTGCATGATTCTCACCTTCTTGTTCCTCCATTGCACCCTACTATAGAGGACTAATTGTTTTTCTTCAACATTCTTGCTAGAAGTTGGTTTTTCATTGATATTGCTCTTTTCAATATGTTGCACACCATCTTGAGTTGGAGAGGCACCATTGACCTAGGCAAATTGCACCATTTTTAGTCAATGAGTAAGAAAAAATTATTACACCATAAGATAAAAAAAGTACGCACATTTATGGAATATGTAGAGGTAAATCAAATTTTTTTAAAAGCAAGAAATTCCTTGGAAATAGGTTTAATATAATAATAACAATGGGCGTAAACGAAATCATTTAAAACAAGAATTTTCATGGCAACAACAAGGAAATGACATTTATATAAATATATCCAAATTTTAATTATCGAAAATTTAGATATATGATTACGAAAAGACATATAACTAATAGACGTGAGAATTTATTATCCATAATAATATACCCTAGATAATATAGCTGGCGGGAATTTCGTACGCCTGGCGTGTTATTTGAGGCAATAAATTATTCACGCTAAGAGCTAATTAACCCTATATAAATCCGGTTCACGCCTCAAGACCATTCGTCCCAAATTTTTTTTTTCCGCCATGAAGCAGCCTCGGGCTTTCGAACTTCATGAAGAACCCGAGGTCTCGTCAAAGAGACGTCGGGTTGAAGAGCCCCCTCTCTTCCCTCCCCTCATAGATTTTCTTGCCCAATTCTCCTCTGATTCCGATTCAGAGGATGATTCTGATTTCGAAATGGAAGAGGAGGAGTTGGAGGAAGAGGAGGCGATGTCCTCCCAAGAGCACATGACAGCTCGCCTGGGGTTGGCTTGACCTCAAAATGTAGAATGAATTCGAGGAGGAGGAGGAGGAGGAGGAGGAGGAGGAGGAGGAGGAGGAGGAGGAGGAGGAGGGAGGAGGAGGAGGAGGAGGAGGAGGAGGGGAGGAGGAGGAGGAGGAGGAGGAGGAGGAGGAGGAGGAGGAGGAGGAGGAGGAGGAGGAGGAGGAGGAGGAGGAGGAGGAGGAGGAGGAGGAGGAGGACAATTCGACCAGTTTTTGGAGTGGTTGAGAGATGAACCAGGTTTGCATGTGATTTCTTTTTTTTTTTTTTTTTTTTTTTTTTTTTGCACCTCTCTTTCTTTTCTAACACCTTTCTTTCTTCTTTGTTGCAGGCGTGGAAGAAGAGTGATGCAGATCCCGGGCGGCCCATTTTTTGTTTCCATTCTTACAGAAGTTTTGGACACGCCTCCGGGCATTTTTTTTCTGTAAATTGTGTGAAAAGCCTTCGGGCAACTGCTTCCAAGCCTTCGGGCATCTGTACATACAACTGTTTTTAATGAAATCAAACAGTTTTCTTCATAAACTTTGTCTTCAAACAGTTTTCTTCAAACAGTTTTTCTGTACATAAAATTTTTTGAATAAAATCAAACTGTATTCTCCAATTATTTTGGCTCCAAGCTGTTTTCTCTAAAATTTTGTCTCTGCAAATTTTGTCTCTCTAAAATTTTGTATCTGCAAACTTTGTCTCAACAAAGTCTCGGGAACACTATAAATCAACCACATGAGAAATCTCTGATGCATCACAGTAACCATAGGAAATTTTCCTATACGACCTAAAACAATTCCCCAACCTTACAAGTCATTTTTTAGCCTTGATAACTTTGCCTTTAAAATCATTTTTAAGTTAGCCTATATAAAATTTCTAAATTCTATTTTTTCGAATGCAATAAATGGAATAAAATGCCGTGAGAATTTATTGCATGAAATGCAATATTCTCCATATATACCATATACATGTCATGTCTGGCGGGAAGACCGTACGCCAGGCGTGTTAATTCAAGCAATCAATTATTCACGCTAACTTATTTCTAATTATGCCTATATAAATCCATTTTACGCTCTCAAAGTTCCTACATTTTCTTCCTTCCTTCCTTCATACGATTTGCGGTTTTAACCTGGCGTGTTTGGATCCGCCCTCCCCGAAATCTTGGTGAGCGGATTTATATTCAACAATGTTAGATGTTTGGTTTTGGCAATTCCTAACTTACTAAAAGACTCGCCTTTTAGTTCTCAGCATCCATGCTTGAGAGGACTAAGGTGCGAATCGAAAAGCCTCGAATTAAAGCGACAAGCATAGTCCTCCGTTCTTGAATCCTTCCGACCTCTCGGGACTCAAGGTTAGTTTTCATTTAGTTTTAAGTTGCATCTCAATGGCAGGTTTAATCCAAGAAGACAAGCTTTTGCATTTGCTCGAGGCAGAGGAAGCAGATGATGTTTATGAAAACCAGAATAGTTTTTTATAAACTTCATCTGCTTCTTTTTGTTTCGAGTAAATTCTTGAGTTTCTCTTCCTGAATTAATCATGCTATTGCATGCAAGTTTCTATTATGAATAAGTGTAGTAGAAAGCAATAGAAAAATCTGAAAGATAATATTTGAAACACGCTAAGCGTGTTTTATGCTAACCTTAGCCTTCAACATGAATACTGCATTTTCGGCGTGCACTCGTGAGAGAGGAGAAAAAAAGATGGATAGATAAGTAAATAGATAAAGGCCAGGCAATTATTTACACGCTTAATAATTGCCTGGCCTTTATCTATTTACTTATCTATCTGTACAGTTTTTTTTTTCTCCCTCTCTGCTGAATGCACGCCGAGCGTGTATAGTTTTTCCTATATAGCAGTTTACACGCTGAGCGTGCAAACAATTGTATCCCTACTTTCAACTTTTACGCTAAACACGCCGGGCGTGTCTCTTAGTTTCTAAGTTTATAAATAAATAAATATAACACGCCAGGCGTGAATACTGATACTCCGCTCACTTCCTATTGATAGATGCCAAGTTACATTAATCACCCGGTTGGTGACGAAGATGCATTGGAATTACATTTGGGCCAGCAATCACACAGCCCAGCTCCAGTTTCGGCTCCAATCTCCAGTCCGGTTGAACCGCAGCCGAGCACCAGTCCGGCTGGAGCACCAGTCTTGCAACCCCTGGAGTACTTGGATCAAGTAATGATGATGGCAGCAGAGCGCAGGGCAATGATAGATCTGGGCTCTGGAGCCCTTGCAATCGCACGGAGGCTGGCCCTCTTATCTAATCACTTCGAGAATGCAGTACATGTATTGACCGAGAGTTAATCTCGCATCCGTCAGCTCGAGATTCAAAATGAGGAGCTGCGTTTCTTAGTGGTTAGCCTCTATGCCCGGATGCCCCAACACGAACCACTACCACAGGCGGTATACGATGCAATGGAGATGGCTCAACCAATGGAACCACTACCGCAGGCGCTATACGATGCATTGGAGGTTCAACCAATGGAGCAAAGTGAGCAGGGCGAGGAGCGGGGAGGTGGAGGTGGAGGTGGAGCGGTGGGGTGGTGGAGCTAGAGCCCGGTGTTTTTGCCGGGTTTTACCGGAAGAATTCACTGCCCCGCAATGGAAATGGGAGTATCGATAGCCCGCCTACTCAAAGAGACCGGGCTTGAAAAAAAAGATTACGGGATTTTGTCCGGTTTATCCGGTTTATCCGTGATTATATACAATTGTAATCTTTTTCCAATGAATACAACAAATTTTGTCTACTTCTATATTTCTACAATGTAATACATGTTACATACCTTTTTTAAGCGGTTTCTTGGCCATGCAACAAATGTTCCAACACTTTCTCCAACCATATCCCCACCGGGGTGTCTCTGCGAGGTAAAGCTTCATCCATAGCGCTAAAGAAGATTAATCATCGTAACTTCGGACATACTTATCCCGGGCGAATTCCATGACAGTTTCTGATCGGATCGATGGAGTCGATCTTGCATAATCCTACTTTCCTTTTCTGATTTGTAGTTAACATGAAACATTCATCTTCAGAGGACTTCTCAAGCTTCAGAGGACGTTGATCAGAATACACAGAATACACAGAACCCTATTCAAGGTATTTAATTTGCCACAGAATACACACTGTGTGGAGAGTATTATGCTTGCATGAATTTGAGATATGGGTGAAAGCATGGACCTGGGGGTCATTTTCGCGCCCCTAAAGCACCCCTAAAGCACCCTCTTACATTTTTATAATAGGTTTTTTTTGACACCCCAGGCGTCATCGCCGCAATCCACGGTTATTTTCGATTTTCTTCGAGGGAGAGATCATGATGCGGCTGAGCACTGTGCACATTCTCTAGTACTGAATGCCGATCATAGCTTCTGCCTTTCTGATCATTTCTCATCATTCCGGCATTATGGATGCATTGATAAACATGCATTTCGACCCTTTTGAAATAGACCAAAATACCTCTCCCTTTTGTTCGACGGACGCTAGCGAACTGTGGGAAAAGGTAAGGTCCTTTTTTTCTGTTTTAAGAAAGCTTTCCAGTTTGTTATTTGCTTTTCGATTGCTTTGTTATTAATAGGGTGCCCATTGCTTAATTTTAGTTCTTTTCCTTTTGTTCATAGCAGGATATGCGGATTGCAAACTCAAAGGCGAGTTTCATGTTTCTGAGAGGGTTACCAAATGAAGGAAGGGATCCAACAACTCTGAGTTGGGATGAGTGCACCAAAGCTGATTTTCTGAGTGTATGGAGCTCTGACTTAAAAGATAACAAGATCAAACTCCACAGAATTCGTCCTGATTTTGCAAAGGACCTGCATGACATGGTAAAGCGAATTTATCAGTATGGAGTGAAGAATAAGGAAGTTAGAACAAATTTTGCACGGGCATTTGCATGGCAGCATACAAGTAGGGCTACTATAAACCCTGAGCAATACAAAGTTAATTGGGCATACTTTGCTTGGTGGTCACTACAAATTTCCAAGAGGAACAACCAAACCAGAACAGATGTGCATGAGAAGAGTTTGACCCATATAGCTAGATCCATTTCTCATTTGGAGGCAGAAATGAAGCATGTCAGTGATGAGCTTGTTTGTTCTAAACAACAGGTGCATGAAACAGAAATGCAATTGATTCAAAATAAGGGACTTTTACTTGGTTACGATGCGTGGGCTGCTTCGATATGTGATGAGATAAAGGCAGCAAAACAGAAGTATGAGGATCTGGCTACAGCGTGTCCTGATGAAGATATTGCCCTCCAGCAAATAAAAGAAGAAGAGAACAGATTAGGAATTTCCTTGCTTGCTGCACTGAAAAAAAAAGATCAAGATGATAAGAGATTGCAATTGGAAAATGAAATAGAGAAGTTAAATATAGTCATCAGCATTAAGGAGGGGGCTCTGCATGACTTAGAACAGAAGATAAAAAACTTGAAGCACCTGAGAGAGAATTTTACAACAACTACTCTTATCAAACCTTCAGCTGGTAATTGGCCTTTTGCAGATGGAGTAAGTGGCTGCTCAGTATGTAGAATGGCATTTTGTACAGATTACATTTTTACTGGTGCATACTCACACAATTACTGGTTCAATTAGTTTGTGGCCACTAATATCACATATTCTGCTTTCAAGTTTGCTTGGAAAACTTGCAGTGTTATGTGTGCAAAATTGCACTTCCTGCAGATCTGTATCTGGAGTTGGGATACTCTAACTACATGGAAGATCCGGCCAAAAATGCTAATGCTAGTGGCAGTAGTAGTAAGGAAGCCTCTATTGACAATGAAGATGAAGTTTCCACCTATAGTCATCTTAAAAAATTGCAAGTCAGGAGGCCTCAAACTCGTTCGATGTGCAGTCCAAAGAAAGGTATGTATTTGTCTTTTTGTTTCTTAGTTTTTAAATTGCTAGAAATTTCTACTGTATTTTTTTAGTTGGAGTTAATAAGCCAGCGAGAAGAGCCACAAAAAATGTTGTTACATGCAATGAAGATGTTCAGACCTCTGTCAAGAATGTTGTTGCAGCTAATGAAGTTGTTCAGACATCTGCAAATGGTAAATTCTTCATCACTTGCTTGGTGTCCGAGTTCAATGACATGCTGCCAAATAAAAAGAGCAATTGTTGTAAACCTTAGATAAATTGAATATCTTGTACCTTTGCAGTGGATAATTCATTTCCTAACTACTTTGAAGTATGTACTTTGTTGTAGTGAAAGAAAGCGGAAGGACAAGAAAGTCTAGAAGGCGGATGGCGGAGCACCTCAAGAACCTACTGCAATGGATGAAGCAGCAACCAAACTCACCAAGTTGGGAAGTAAGAAATTGCCTAAACGCTTAAAGCCTCCTGCTCCACTATGTGAAGCAAATAAATCAAAGAAAGCAAAGGGCAAACCCACGAGAAAGAGTCACTTACAGTGAGAAAAGACGACGCTGATCCAAATGTGCGTGATGTTGAAGATCCTAAAGATGACCCCATGATCACATCCATCGATTTAGTGGAACACCCTAAACACTGTTGACCACATTGGATCAAGCGATTGGCACACACTTCCAAAAGCTGGGCGAAGGTACAACCTAGTTAAGATAGTTAACATTTCAAGATTCGAGAGCTAACATGAATGTTATTTGCGGGGAGCTAGTTCTAGTGAAAAAGTTGAGTCTTGGAATTCTAGCCAAAAAGCAGAATCTTGGAACTCCAGCCAAATCCAAAGTTTGTGGTACCCATCTTCCAGCATGAACCTTCAGTTTCCCACGCTGAATGTTGAATGCCAACCTTCCAGCATGAACCTTCAGTTTCCCACGCTGAATTTGCCTGATAATATTCCCTCTATAATCCAGCTTGTACAAAAGTGTCCTGCAGCAGCACATGTGAATGTTGAAGGCCTGATATTGCACAACAATATTTCACCTGATATTGCACCTGATATTTCACAACAACCTGCAGCAACACATGTGAATATTGAAGGCCATGAGAATGAAGTTAACACTAACATTGCAGGCAGTGATACAGATAGTGACACTGATTTAGACGAGGATATGACGTTGCAGCAGTTCAAAGCAAGAAGACGTCTTAAATGATAGACTTGTTGTATTTTCTAATTGTCTTTTTGTTAAGCTTAGTATCCGAAGCCTGAAGCATGTTTTTAAAGCAGTAAAGATAAAACTGCATGTTAATCATGTAAATTTTTAAGTATGACGTTTTGTTTACATTTTTCCAGTTACATTCTTCTGAAACATACCTCCTCCCACAGCAATTCCTTTTTGTGTCAAAAAAAATTCCTTTGGAAGGCAGAATATGGATTCTGAAGAGCAAGAGAGTCAATATACAAATTCAATTGATTCACAAATTCAAACAAAATACTATCTGTGCACAATTGTTGCATAAAGCAGAATCCCAATTTTGATGCTCCAGCTAAAAATAAGGATTCAATCACTACAAGTAAGACTTCATTCCGTGATGCTTCAAACACAAGACCTGCATTGAACATACAGCAGAGGCAGAAAAAGATATACAACTCATGATGCAGCCATTAATTTTATGTGTAGGAACAGGCTTCTTACCTTTATATTACATATAGATGATCTTGTGCAAATCAAGCGCCATTGGTAGAAACCATGGGTCCAAACCTTATGAAATGTAAAACCAACGATACAAGAAGAGAAAAAGAAATATTTATAGATTTCACACCATGAACAGACTTTACAGAGACAAGTCTGAAACTCTTCTTTATTTGACCAAGATTAAACAAAACGGAAAAGGGCTGCTCTTTCCTGCGCATCTTGTACAACAAGTAAATAATGGTACATTACATTGCAAATATATATTACAACTACTTTACATAAGCCATTTGCCACTCTTAGCACCCTCTTGAGGAAAGTGTCCATTTGGATCATGCCAAACGTAATGCATTCATCATGCATCCAGCTTGGCGCAACACCTGACAAGTGAGACCAAGTGAAGAAGTCCAAGTGAGACCAAGTTCAGCATATAATATTTAGCATAACCTCAAGTTTTCTTACCAGTAGCTTGATGCAGGAGAATTAATTCAGATGGCTTTTGCTGAGGTATAGGCTGCAGCTAAGTCAATGACTGTAGGACTTTTATTGACAGGCTGTTACCTTTCAGCTCTGATGTTAACTCTGTATAAAATCCCCCCATAGATCACCAATAGAATCTTCTTAAAGTAGCAGTTAATATAAACATACCTTTGTGCTCAATGTATCCAAAATTTCAGAACACAATTGTAGAGGTATCCACAAAAAGCCTATGCATGCAACATAAATAAGATCCCGTAGAACTCTCCATCTGTAGAAACTGGGCTTATTTACAATGATAGCTTATGTGCAAAATGAAGAAAACAAATGCATGTATGGTTTGGGAAATAACCATAAATAGACGATACCTGAAAGCAGAAGGCTTCAATTCCCTTATGTAGAGCGCATGTAATACATTTATAGACTGATGCATGGCTGGATTATTCTGCAAAAGTGTTGTTGTCTGCATGGGAAATGCTGCATCTGGCTATAAACAAGCAAGATACAAGATAAAAAGACAAGTAAACATATTGCATTAGACAATGTGTATAGTATCCAACAAAATGTGCATAGTATCCAACAAAATGTTACCTTTGTATTGTGCAAGTGCAGCACAAGGTATAAGCTGCACCCAAGCACTTTGTCAGGATAATGCACGAGCTTACCACATAGTAGTAGCAAGAGTTGCACTGACAAGCAAAGTATGAATGTCATACTCCATGACGAAGCTACAATATAACCTCACACCTAAGAATATTGTTGTAAGCTCCTGAGACTTCAAAGATAACCCTGAAGAATCTGTCCAGATCAAATCAGAAATTTGTCTAAATGGCGCATGCAAAAGAATTCAATACCTGCACATGTTTTTTCTTTCTGAAGTTTGTAAATAAGAACCAAGACCAGCAAATACACCACTACCTTTTCTTCCTGGCTGCCTTTACATTCTTCCTGGCCACTACTTTCTTCCTAGCCACTATCTTTTTCCTAGCTACTACCTTCTTCCTCACAGCACTGAGGATGTCCTTTTTCTTTTGCAGGTCTTTCTTGCTTGATTTCGACTTACCAATGGCCAATGTTTCAGAATCTGGTGGTGGTAAGCAATCAATTATGTGTTCATGCACCTCCAATGGCAAGTCATATACGTTGCCCTCACCTGCAACTGGAAGGAGCTCTACTTTTGCACAAGTTACGAGATGTGAATAACAACTTACATCAGGCATATGACTTAGCAGCTCGTATTTTCCATCTCCCATGGATTTGTAGTATTTGCCTGTAAGGATGACCTCTTGCCTGCTGAACTTAGAGCCCCATTCATCCCTAAATGCATTTTCAACCACATGTCTAGGCTTCGTGCACTTCACAATCCAAAATTCGACATTCTCTTCATTGCCAGCCTCAGCATTTATGACAAAGTTGTCGCCTACTTCTACAATTTCTGCCTTCCATTGATTGTCTCCCTCGTATTGCACATGAGTGATAGATGTATGCTTTTGCATGATCGGGCTTCAATTGAGTATGTGTAGCATCCCGACCTCCTCACATTCTTACACCTATTCCATAAACCTTTCAGTGGCTATCACAAAAGCAAGACAAGGACTTATGTGCTACCATGGTAGATGCGTCTTGGCCAGATAGGCCTAATAGTGTGGATCTTCTTGGTTCCCTTCAATGTATCACAATCATACCTAAGCTTTACGCACACTTCACCTACTCTTATCGACAAAAGACCACATTGCACATGAATATACAAGTAAGCAAATGATGTAACCTAGTAGAGAAGTGCGTATTGAAATACAAATGTTACCTAATGATATTGTTGTCCTTTGTGCCTCTCTTAAGCGTGAAATACCAAGTCAAGAAATTGGCTTGGCGTCTTACGCATTCCGTAGAGGTGTGCTCGCCCTCTTAAGCATCTCATTTGGTGAGTATTCTCTTCGACGACCCTGCACCATCATGTTCCCCTTTGCCATGGGAAGAAGCAAAGAAATTCCATGCAATCTGGATTCCATTGGTCTGATAGAACCTTCCTAAATAGTAAAAGCCACGGATGACTTGAATCGGGCAGCACACCGTCGGACAAAACACATGGTTTGTGAATTTTATACCTTTATTTCTCAAATAATCGTGGTGTCTTTGGAGGCAATCTTTGCACAAATAAAGTATCATGCTCGATCATCGGACATATAAAATGAGTCTCTTTCACCAACTTCCGAGTCCACCTACTTCAAGATTGGGGCGTTCACCATCATTAGCATGCGTAGGTGATATGCACAAGGATCGAACATTGATCATTCCTCCAATGTAATGTTTGAATTTCTGCTTTGAATCTTGAAAGTATAATTTTCAGCAAAATCAATGACAGATATGACAGTGTTGGATGGGAAAGTTTGCAAACACTCTTTAAACTGATTTGCTTGCCATCTTGCAGTGTAGTTATGAGGAATGAATTGCTTGACCACTGCATCAGCATGTTCCATGAATTCATGCAAGGACGTGCTCTTATACACCAACTTCATTACATCGCCGTGTTGACAATGGGTTTACCCCCTTTACCAACATCCTTCACATAAGTTTCTTTCACCTTTACAATGATATAAAATTTCAGAAATGTAAATTTCAGAAATGCAAGACACAAATTCAATCTATACCTTTTCAAAATTCTTCCAGTCAATCTTCATTGTTTTGCGCTTTTCTTTCGGACATTTCAAGAATGACTTGAGGCCACAATCATTACATTCCATCTTTAAACACTTAGACTTATACCAATCTGCTGTGTCATTCTTTGGACACAACATAACTCTCCACATGTCACTCACACTGTTGAAAGTGTGAGTGTACGCTTCGCATCTTGGGCCTGCACCACAAATAACACACTTACAAGTACATCTCCCACCATGAATGCTAACATCTCGTCTCATCTTGTTCAATGCCTGCCTCACGAACTCCATTCTCATGTGATAGATGCAGCAACACGTCTCTCTATCCTTGAGCCTTTTAACAAATTTAGGCTTCAAGGTTTCAAACAACCTCAAACCTATCTTCATGTCCGGATATACACGTTTGAATCTTTTATAAAACATTACCTGTGTTTTAAAAAGCAATCCATGATGAATGAAATCCAAATTTCATAACAAATAAAGCATCAAGTACCTGTGATTCTTCCAAGAAGTGAATTGCATGCAAGTTATAAGGCTTTGATACTTTCTGCCCATTCAAATGTCTCCTTAATTTGATGACTTGCCTTTTATTAGGAGACACACGGGTTTCCGAGATCCAAAAGTTATATACCTTTTCTCGGTCTTCATCGGAGAGCCTATCTGATCTAGACTTCTTATTGAACATGGACCAGGGTCCTCCAATCTCAGCCAATCTCCTCTTGTCCACAGCAGCACATACAACCCTTCTTTTCAAGTTTAGAACCCTTGCAACAACAGCACGATTGCTACATTCGGTGGTTGCCATCATCAAGGTGGAGGACCTTGCTTGATTGATATCACGAGTCTGCAGCGTTTCTTGGTGACAAGAGTCTCCTTCACATTGTTAACAACATGCTTGTACACATTTAAATTACGGCATACCTTATTGGTGAAATCCACAATTTGCTTGGCCAATTTTTGTTTCTGCCTGGTGGTGACTTTTTCTTTGCCCTTATTAACTTCGAGGACGAAGTTCTCTTGCTCTCTCTTTCTCTTCCTTTGTAATCTCCTTCTGGTTGCTAGAATTCTTCTACATGCAGTATTTGGGGATGCACAATTGCACACCTTCTTGCAATCATCAGAGCATGTGATAGAGGGTTCGGGAACTAAATAAGCCGGAGATGAAGGTACCAAATTTGCGATTCTGCGGATGCATATGGATCCACAATTTCATGAGCATCGATTGGATTTGAAACCTCATTTGCCTGACAACAAAGTTTGGGAGGAATTCATCGGATCAATACCAAGAGCAGCAACAAGGTCTTACGGATCGGCCATCAAAGCGTCTTTGCAAATTCAGCGTATTTTTCAACCAAATCCATTGAATTGCATCGAAATTGTTTTTGGTAAAGCCAACTATTCTCCATCTAATTTTCAAAATTTTCTTGGAGGCTGCTTGACCCGCCAAATTGGGCGGGAGAATCAGCCCCCTGACGGGATTGACATGGCCAGCGAATTTCCCAATTCGGATGGAATTCGGATCGACCAAACCTTTCGGGTTCTTCATAGTTCTTCAACCCTTCACAAATTCTTGACCCTTCAAAAACAAAAAGGGCCATCACCTAAAGCACCCCTAAGCACCTTTATCGGTACGACATAAAAATGACCCCCACCTATATGCTTTTATCCATATTTCCTTTCACTTAATATGCTTTGCATGAGTTTGAGTTATTATGCTTTGCATGAATTTTAACTATTAACATCGGTAGAACATAATTTTGCTCTTTTTATATATAGAATATAGCGGTGTTAGGCAGGTTGGAGATAGCAATGTTCAATGAGGATAAATAGTGTGAAATATGGATTCATGAAGGGTATGTAGCTTAAAATGTGGATGCAAAATAATTTAGTTTCAAATTCGCATAGCATGGTCAATAATAGGAGCTACCAACACGCCATGGCGTGATTTGTACTAATTTAGGTTTAAATGCATGGCGTGATCTCTTGTTACGAAAAGTACTCTAAAAAGTGCTCATCTTCTTTTGCGCGGTGCTCAAGAGGAAGAAACCCCTAATAATTAGGGTTCTAATCCTGCCAAGAAAGCAAGAGGGGCGACCCGAATCGACATATGATCTCACCTTAGATGATGAAGGGCCGATTCTTATAGCAACCCACGACTGCACCGCCGAAGAGGAAATGGGCGAGGGGTCTTGCGAGTGAGTGCGTTGACCTTGCCAAGACAAATGGCAAGCTCGACTTAACTCTCTTCGAGGAAAAAGGCGGAACAAGATGGCCAAACAAGGGATCCTAATCTCTTGTGAGGAAGAGGATGACACCAGCGCAAATTGCTCTTGGAGATTACGAGGAAGCGGAAGAAAGATCTTTCTCGGACTTACTCTTTGTAGAGCCTCGCATACAAGGATCGTTCATGAAAAGCGGATGTGAGCGGTGAGACATGTTTTAAGTATGGTTGGCCAACCAATGTAGCGATGCACGCCAATATCTATTTGCCAAGGGGTTACGGTTTGTGCGCGAGAGGCATGTTCACTAAACCGACACCAAGTCACTATTTGCGACAAGCTAGGGAATTAGGCGACTTGAAAGCTTCTAAGAGGGTCCTAGATCTAGGGAAGGATGTTCAACTGCGGTTGTCGAAGGCATGGAGGCTTCGTTTTTGAGAATGAGCGGGGCCAGAGTGGCGCAGACTAGAGGCGATGAACAAAATTTGAATAAATACTCGACCATTATCCATTGGGTCTTAAGGAAACTTTTTGCGATCCATGTGAAGTCCCTCATCCGTTCACCAAGCTCCATTTATGTTAGCGAGAAGATATGATCCGGCACATGCCATGGAGATTGTTCGAGCATGATTAGTAATCGAGGTCAAATGCCTATGCCGGATGTGTTACCTTGGGATATGATCTCGAACAAGCTGTTTGTGTGTGGGCGAACTTCGAGGAGTTAATGTTAAATGAAAATATTAAATTAAATTCGTCATCGACGCCAGGCAGCGTGTTGAGGCCGCGAGAAGGCCCTCATCGAGCGAGGCATAACAAGCAGGCCAAAGCGCGTTCTACAATCACTATGCGTATAGGAGGTGTCATTATCTTGGATGCCAATACTTCACTGCGCAGATTTGGTGAGATTAGCGCAACTTTGAATGAAATGGGGAAGACATTTCTATACAAAAGGTAACTAGCGCATCTATTCCAATGCATTTTAATATTCACGCCGGCGTTTTTCAAATCAATCGAATTCGCGCCCGGCGTGTTTTCAAATCTACGGTTTCATAAATTGTATTCCGCCGGGCGTGTTTTCAAATCAAACCAATTCCGCCGGGCGTGTTTTCAAATCAATCGAATTCGCCCGGGGCGTGTTTTCAAGTCAACCAATTGATCGAAAACACAATGAGTCGATAAAACGCTTGAATTGATTTGATTAAAAGCACACCGGCGTGGATTGCATTAATAACTTTATTCATTTTCACGCTAGGCGTGATTTTTCTCTTGATCAATTCAATTTAAATCGCGCCCGGCGTGTTTCTATTCTATGATCTTGATTCAATATACGTACTATTGCGGTCCATCGTTGAACAACTGCATACGCCCGTCAGCGATGGGTGGAATATGGCTGCCCATTGCCCACCCGACGAGGCGGGTCAAAGTCCGAGGCATTCAAGCTGCTTTGGAGCGGACTCATCATGGAACAATTATCTGAGAGAAGAAGAAGACTGCAAGAAAATCAAAGAAAAAGGTGGTGATGACATTGCGAGATCCTTACGAAAGCTCATCAGCGAGTCGGGACCAGCAGTATAAGATTGTGTTTTGTAAGGAGGCGGTATGGCTCAAGTGGAATGAATGCAGGGCGGCTTATGCACAAGGGAAGCTGCCGGACACTATGGGTAGGGTGCCTCCTGTTGATGTAAGCATATTTGACTTGAATGTGCCAGAGATGAAAAGACTCGGGGCTAGGCGGATTTGAGACCATTTGGGTTTTAGACGGTGCTTAAAGAAGGAAGTCTTATACAAGAAGGGTGCTTTCACCAAGGATAGGATGTCCTTCGTTGAGTCTTTGCAGACCATGTAAGGGATGCATTACAATGAAGTCATTTGTAGGAGCTGAGTTACAAAAGGCTATCGGGGGATGTGGCATTATCCGAAATTGGATTCTTTGGACAAAATACAAGGTCATTAATGATGACATCAAGAAGTTTGTATACGGTCAAAGGACTTCCTAAAGAATTGGAAGGCTAAAAATACAAAACATAAGGAGACTCTACCCCTAAAGGTCTTGGCGGAGTTGAGAAGAAAAGTGGCCCTTGTGAAGAAGATTCTTTGGAGAGGCGGCCGGCATGTCGGTATTAGGTCTCCATTGGGTACAAAGGTCTCTTGCCGGAATCAACCGGCCTTAAAAATATATCACTCTTTGTGTTGGGCGGGGTGGGAGAGGAGATATGGGCATGAACGAGGCGGACTGGCTGACTTCTTTACCATTTGTATAGGATTGACAAGCGAGAGGTCCTTCACTATTGTCATCATTTGTCCTTGGTGAGTCACATGCATGCACTATCCATTTGCTCATGATGCAGGTGCCTCAAAGTTATTAGGGAGGGATGCCTAATATATGATGTTAAGGATAATGAGAGCTGCGAGCGGCCACGAAAGATGGCACATGTGATCTTCATTATGATAGCCATGCTATCGGGCGCCGAAATATGATATTGCTAAGGCCAAGGGTAACAATAGCGGTGCATGGGAATGTTTTTCTTCTAGATGATCGACTTAAGAACTATATTCTTTCATACGGATCGGGATCGGTCGAGCAGGATGAGTCAAAGAGGATGAGGATGGGACCCCCTCCTAAGTGGGGAAATCAAGTACGAGCTACAAACTAAGGAGAAGGGCCCCTTAAATAAAATGGATTTCCCGTCTATGGCTGCTTACCTCGTCGAGGCATTTGCTCCAATTGATACAACACTGCTTGGAGCTTCATGTTGGAGGTTATATTGCAGAGAGGCTCTTATGGGTGCAAGAAGATGTCAACTGCTTTGTGAGTGATGAGCAAGGCCAAAGACTTTCTTGAACCATTCCTCATGCATGTGCTTGCCAAGTCTCCTAAAGGCCCTTATGGCAACCACGAAATCATCGGCAATCAAAAGTCTCGTAGACTTGTCCAATTCCGAAAGTGGGCGTTATACGGTGAGGGACCTAGTAATCTACTTGACGATAAGGAAAGCGATAATTAACAAATAAATTGCTTAAACCGGCTGCTCAAAAAATCTTTGTGATGGCGGCGAACTTAGGGAATATTTTTGCCCACATTGCGGGTGATGCAAGCAACAACAAGAGTAGATTCGCGGGTTAACAATGAAGTAATTGTGAGGGGAAACCGAAAATGAAGGAAACGAAAAGCGGCTCTAGTGATTCCGGGGTTTGCGAAATCAATAGTAAAATAATGTCGGTTGTGAAGGACGTGGAACTAATAGAAAATAACAATTCTAATCGGTCAAGAAGACCGAAGATTAAGGGTGGCGAAGGGGAGAATGCGCCTTAGATGGTGGCCGTGGCGAAGATGATAGGTATGGCCTTGCCCACGAAATAAGCGCCCGCAGCGTGATTTAATTTGTATTACCTTTGAATTAAATCGCGCCAAAGCGTGCTTTGATTATTTTTCGTTGTCAAACTAAATCATGCGTTGGCCGATTTGGTTATATGACTATTTCAAATCACGCTTGGCGGCGTTTGTATTGTTTGTGTTATCGTATCTTGCTGTGGGATACATGTTTGATGTTTCAGCTTCCATTGCGTTTCTAAGAAGGTTGTGGTGTTCGACCTAAGCGGAGTCCTTTGCAAGACTTTTTAGAAAAATAAAGTGGCTGGAAATGCGGTTTCATCGGACACCGGTAGAATCAAACACCAAGTGGATCTATCGTGGCGGCCGTGACGAAGGAGATGCTAGGCGAGGCATTCGGGTTATTTCGAGTTGGTATTTGGTCATCCATGGAACTAAGGAACATCAAGGATACTTTGGAGCCTTTGGGAAATCGTAGACATTGGTTGACCCTTTGGGATCAGAACAAATGTGTGAAGTTCACTAATCCCAAGGATCCAACAGGCAAGCCTATCTTCAACAAACACTTGAGTAACATGATGGGCCGAACTTGGTATCGAGAATAAGGATGATATAATCATAGTGGATGATGATGCTCTCAAATGCTTCTACAATCAAGCGGGGCCCAGAATCCACCATCTTACGATCCAAAAACTTTCGCGACGGATGATTTTACGGTGAAGTTTGTGTCTATTATGCATAATTTGGCTATGGGGAAGGCGGTGGGTGAAGTGTTAGATTCGTACCAGGCCCTGGATAGAAGCGGTGACATGGAACCACACCTTGTTAAACATGTGGAAAAACATGGATTGATCCCTTAATGTTTTATTGGAATATATGATATTTTTGTATGATATTTGTGCCATGTATCGATAAATTTGAGTCTGGAATTGCCACCATAAATAATGCAATCTGTTGTTATCAAACCTAATATTATCATCTATCGAGAGCAAGCAATTTTGGTCTCATCTATGTTAGCAACTTGCTCTTCATTTACGCATATTTCAATTCGCATATGAAAAGTCACCGTGAATCGCAACCTTATGTTATTTTTGAAGTCCAAAAAAAGGTTAAAAAAACAAAAACCCCTAGAAGACAATAGCGGGTTGGCGTGATTTTGGAGTTGACATAATCCCAATTTAATTGGATGATGGTTGAAACCACCTTGGGCTTTTGGGAAGTAACATAGAAGATTTCAAGTGGTCAACTCGCCATCAAAACCACCAGCAATGGGAAGGCTCTAATGAAGAAAGTTGACCTCTACATCGAGGGAGGAGCCGGAGTCTCGAGCAACTTCGAAAGAAGCGTTACCTTCTTTGCTTCAAGAAGTGAGCAGTGGATAAGATGCTAGTAATATTGAGGAGCTACGATCATATGGTCGAAGTAGGATAGGCTTATGGATGATGACATCCATAATGGGATTGGAAGGCATTTCAGTTTTCTCGTGAAAGGATTGCCCTAAGTTGAGCTAAGCGTCAGCGATTGGGAAGGAAATGCATAGGAGTAACTAAAATTATACACGATTGTTAACAGACATTCAACATATTGAAACCACTTGGGGAGATTGATCACCTCGCTAAGAAGGACAGTACTAGGATAATTGTTGACCATGTATAAAGTTAGTACCTCCAAGGAATAATCCAACCAAATGAAAAGAAGTGATCTAACAAGTCCGGCCAACTTGTTATGATGACATCAATTCAATTGATAGGAATATTCCAAGAGAGTAAATAACTAAGAAAGGGGGATCTCTAGAATATAAAATAGAATAATACATGAAAGGTACATCTAAAAATAAGAAGTACATTAATTGCATTGTCTTTTGAGACAAAAGGAATTGTCATGATGATAAAACCTTGCAGTTTAGAATTGTTCTAAATAATTCAATAACTCATCGCTTAGGGATAGATATGTTAAACATGATGGATGCATCTATCATAGACGGGTTAAATACGTTAGCTAAGGCTAGTGAATTAATGCATTAGATAGAAAGCATATAACCTCTTAAGGTAGATAGAATAGCTACGATGTTATGACAACATCAATTGAGGGGATAGGATGCATTAGATAGCATCATTGAAAAGGTGTAGGACCATTTTCTTATGAAGAGAGTGGAGGCTCAATTTTAGGACTGAACCTACCTACATCTTAGATGTTGAATCGCCATCAAATTAGTCGACCCTTAGAATAGAGTTCCTTCCGCAAGTAGCCAAAGCACATGGAGCATAAGATGGATAGATGCTTGATGTCCATGTGTCCTTGACATACAAAGACCGGCCTTAATAGCTAAATTGCACCAAATCGGGGGCGATTAATGGAAGCAATGCAACGACCAAGTCGTCTCCAAATTAGTCGACACAGGCTCAATGGGGGGGATGTATTCTAGCCTTAGCGGGTGCGACAATTAAGGTGGGGAGAGGATTTGCATTAAAGTATAGATAGAATGCATAATGGGAAAAGCATAATTTTCTTATGCCATGATCATTTGCCTGCATTCACACCTAGGAATGAGCTAGTAGCCTAGCTCTTAATTAAATTATTCAGGGTTGTGAACCCCTTATAACCACATAAATTATATAATCTTGAGTATACTATTATGCAGGGCATTGATAGCACTCCGTGGGGGCATGTATCATAAGCTTTAATGTCTTGGTGATAAATTCATAATAACTGCATAGATAGTTTTGTCTTGTGTAGATATCTTAGTATCGAGATAAAGTACGATAATAATAAAATAAAATCTTAGTTAAACCTTCGCAAGGATGTAGTTCCTTTCAAAGGCATTTAAGTAACCTTCATAGGGTCTGACAAAAAATATAATAAGAATTTGTCTATCTTTTCATAAGTATAGCAACTATAAAGTATATACATGTAAAGGTTGATACATCAACAACCAAGTAGCAAGCAAAGTCCACACGCTCAACACTTGGATCCGATGATATAAATCCTAACCATATGATAAATAATTAAAATACTTTTCAAAATAAGTATTGCCTCGATAATGGTATAATGACATATAACAAAGTTTAAAATGAAAGCACTTATTTACTCCAAACGCACTTTAAAAGGAATCTTTGAAAGATTCCTAAAATTCCCTCAAAAGGTCCCTTTTGAGGTAAATTTGTGACAAGTGTGACAATTTGAATATTTTAGGTACTACTTTTGAGGGGCTAATTCAACTTAGCTTCCATGCAAAATTGTTTGGTACCTTTTTTAGCCAAGTAGTTTAGCATGAAAAATAGTAGCAATTTTAGAGACTAAAAAAAAATAGACATTGAATAAAACATCAAGTGCATTAGAGCGACAAAAGCCCTTTGCATTTAAAGTTTTTGAAATCACTACAAATTTTTGACAAAAATTGTAAAAATGTGTAGATTTTTCATTTTGAACAAAAAGTTACCTTTGCTGCGGCTAATTGAGAATGCATGTTGTCGATCGACATGTTGAGACCATGGTCACTAGAGCTATTCGTGTCCTCCCGCCAATGAGTATCGTTGCTCGGCATTGTCTACCAATGAAACCGCAACCCGCATGCTAACCTTAGTATCGTTTGAGTCACAACATGCAACTTGTTAGCCGCTGACGAGTTGCTCCAAAATGTAATCATACAACATGGTCGGGTAATCATACAACATGGTTGTTTCATAAAAGGTGTTTTTAGTGTTAGTTGAAAGCTTTAATGTTCCCCCGTTATTGGGACGGTATAAATTTATACGGGGTGAGTTCAAACAATACAACGAATTTATCAAAGCGGTATAAATTTATACCATGTGAGCTCAAATTTCTACCACGTGAGCTCAAGCGGTACATAGGGAAAGAACTTCAGTGGTATAAATTTATACCGCCGATGAGCTCAAAGCGGTATAAGTTTATCACCGAATCTCCCCACATGAAAATCTTTGAGAGCGGTATAAATTTATACCAAGAAATTTTTTAAAAGGAAGTCACCGGTATAAATTTATACCATGAGATCTCTTGAAAACATTTCCTTTTAAATTCAATACATTATCTTGAAAAACATTTCCTTATAAATTCAATAACACAAGAAATTTCTTGTAAACGGAATTTTATTTATGGTTATAACTTGACCTTTCATGGATATAACATGATTTTTGCACTGGCTAAAACATGGCGGATGCTTTTAATGAGGTATAAATTTATCACAGGGCTAGGAAAAGCGTGTGTTGGGAAAGCTTTAGGGTTGTGATAATCGAATGATTTAGGTGTTTTATTGGTGTGACATCGGTTTCTTAGTGATGCGGAAGGTTTGTTTCTTAGTCACGAAGAAGCTTTGAAGAAGATTTTTTTTTTTTAGGGTTTTAATCGGATGACATCTTCGTCCAAGTTTTCTCGGATGTGGAATAGGTTTTCACACAACGAATGGGTTCTCACGGGTTGTTTGGTTTCCACGATTGGGTTGGAAGCAACCCAAAGAGGCTACTAATTGCGATGATTGCATAAGCAACAAGCGGAGTAGATTGTGGCTACAGCGGCGGCAGCCAAAGGCTTTGTGTGCATCTGCAAATCGGGGAATATCACTGCTGGAACTTGTCCGGTGAGAACAATGTTTATTTCGTTGCCCAAACTCGTTTTGCTTGGATTGGTTTAGGCGTCCGACGACAAAAGTGCAAACAATAGGATGAAAAATGCGGGGCGTAGTTTCCATGATCATGAAAGATATGGATGGTTTTAAATGCGGGATGGCGATTAAGAGCGTGTTGGAAAAGGCGATATGATGTGAAGTAAGGAGGAATTTTTAAATTTTGGTCCACGGACTTGACAATCTCGACATGCGGTCTGAGGTACAAAATATATGGCGATTACGCAGGTAATCTAGGTAATCTCGGTTTGTAAGTCTTTAAATTATTTATGGTCAACGAAAACTACGTAGACTTATTTAAACATTCAATTTGTCTATGGCTCGGTCACGAGAACTCCAAAGATAGCATATGCGGAACTCCAAGATAGCATGTGCGAGAACTCAAGATGGCATTGGAATTTCCATCTTTGGAAGTAAGCAAGTTAACAGTTGGATTCCAAAGCAAATCATGTTTGATGCAATATTATTCACATGTTAGTTATAGAGGAGGCCAATAGATTGACACAGCGGGAAGGCAATCACCTTTTGGCATGTTGGAAGCATGTGGCGACCACGGAGATCATGGAGGATGGAGGATGGAAGATGTATTTGTTTAGATTCGTTATTCCTCATTGTGATTTGAAATTGTAACTTATGCAAATTATCGGGTTGCAAAGCAAAAGAACACCGCCACTTGAATAGTTGTAAGCACCACGATGTCCTCGGGTTACTCATCGGTATAGAGTTCTACTAAAGCTATGGAGAGTGATTCAAGCCCATATCTCCTTATGCAAGAAGAGTTGAATTTTTTATCTTTGGTGTTTGGAGCTTAAAGCGATTTATAAAAGAAATCAATACATCGGCAAGCATACCTTGAACTCATCCAAAGGACATAAGTTATCATGAGTGCGACAACACGGGGGGCGGTTGGATTATTTAGCTGCGTTTGCAAGGTCAAATATTTTCAACTTCTATTCAATGCTTGAGTTATTGCAACTTGCGTAGTCAATGTGGATCGAGTGTGCAAGCTCCACCTATATTTAGTACTATGGTTGGAGCATCAAAAAAAGGTGATCTAACACTATATTTTTATTGACAACTTATCCTTCCGTAACTTCGGCAAGCCTTGCCACAATTATTAAACTTAGGGTGTCATTATGCATTCTTCTTATATACCATCGGTTCACTTTGTCTGAGCGGAAGCTCATAAATAGTGGGAATGAAATCATGCACGAATTCAAAAGTTTGATAGGACAACGAGGTTACCATGGGATATGTAGCTTGCTTGGATGGAATATTCAACTACGGATGTTCTCAACTCCTCGATAAGAAATTTATAGCCCATTGCCTCAATGAGATAAAATTGCCCGGATTGTTACGTAAAGATGGAGATTAAACATTGTGGGCCATGAATAGGTACAAAATTCTTGGCCTTGCCGATACAAAGCGAAACACATGAAAAGAAATGAGGACACACCGCCAAATGCAATGAAACTTAAATTATTGATTAGAATCAATGGAAAAAATGTACATAATCAATACATGATGGAACCATAGATCTTATTGCTAGCACAAAGTTGCGTAATTGCACGATGGGTATCTACCACTTCCCACGCAATTTGTACTTACCAAAACATGCTACGTCTAGTTAATTTATAAGACTTTGTTAGAATTTCTTCCTTCATATTCGAGTTCTTCACATATCTTCTCAAAGGTTGGACGTTTAGAAGCTTTTTTATGCCAACTTGTGGTGAATCAAGCTATCAAGTCTTCTTGAATAAAAAGCGCCGAAAGATTTAATAGGATTCTTCCATTGTAGTTTCTTGGTAAGCTTTTTTTGTCGTCACAAGCTCCAAAAGTGCTAAATACAATGTCGGCTAATTGTTAAGGTCAGAAAGCTTGGACGAGGCAACTCTAGTTTTTGACATCAAGACATTGTGACTTGGGCGTCTATTATTACAATTTATGGTCAATACAATTTATGGTCAATACTGGCGAGGTTGAAGTACTTCAAATTATCAAACAAATGCATGAAGGAATGCATACCGGAAAAACGATCTTTGGGAGATCAAAGGAAAACAAAATCTCAAGGTGATGAGAGTCTTGTGGGAATTTGGGGTGGACCCACCACGTGGTATAAATTTATTTTGAGCGGGTTTTTCATTTCAACTGTCGGTAAGATAAATTTATCTCAACAACTATTTCTTACTTGAAACATTCTCGCAAATTGGAAATGACATGCCACATTATTTAAAGACCTTATACGAGATAGTGCTATGTAACAACTTTTGGTAACACTATTTAATATGAATACTTACGCCAATGCTTTCTTCTCGTAAAAAGTTTAAAAATTTATTTACGCTAAGCGATGTGTTACATCAGTGAGTATTCATGCAGCTTTGCAACACAACCTACTTCAATTGCATGTATTTTGGCAATGGAAATTCTAAGGCTCAGTAAAAAGTTTTTTGACCCCTAAATGGCTTCCTTTTTTTTTTTGGTCCTATGCTTTTAGTATTTTTTTCTTCAAAAGTGTTGTTTTCATGGCGTTGCAAAATTATATCCAAAAAACTTGAATGCCTCTATTTTTTTTGCTCTTTTTAAAAATTTCTAATTTTTTTGAGGGAATCTTTTCAAACGCACTTCTTAAATAAGTGCGTTTCATTTCTACCTTGTTAATTGTTATATCTTAAAAGGCCGTAAAGTTATCATATATACGAGTTAGTTAAAATAATATTATTGGAAGCAATATATCCAATACTGCTATAATAAAGTTAATATGAAAATATTACCTTAAGGTAATTAATGTAATTGCATGCGGGGAAGTCAAATGAGGGATCATCAGGGGTCCAAGATAATGCTTATTTAAGACATTAACTAAGGCCATACGTCAAGGGAGAAGTATCCCGGCAGATGCTAGGTGACATACATGGGGCTTGGTAGAGGATATCTTCTAGCAAAGAAGGCGAGAAAAAGTATAGCGGCACAACCACCGCATCGGTGAAAGCGTTGCATCGACAATTGCAAAGCTTGCTCCAAGGTGGGTGGACCATTCGGGTAACCAAGAGTAGGTAACCAATCCTATAAGTTGGACTGCCGGCCACTTGAATCCATAGGGAGTTTTCCTTAGGAGTCTCTAAAAGAGGCACACTCTAATCCGGAGGAAGTATTGGAGACAGGGTGTTCTTTGGAAATGATGGGCCGATCACCTTGGAGATTGTTCCAGGGTTCTCAATACCTAGTGAAAGGACACTTTACCGTGGAAGGCATGCACGTGGGTACTATAATCGATTTGGAGAATTTGTACCCCAATTCATGGAGCAGTACAAGGGTCGGCTTTGTCACAAAGAAGTAGTCGCAAGGCAGATGGGTGAGCATGAGGGACTAAAAAGTCTACTTAGTCCCACAGTAGGCGAACTTGAGAAGATAAGAGGTCATTCAGCATGCATTGATGGGAAAGCACCTCTAGTCAATGCCTCTTATGGGGGCGCCATCCTTCATACCAAAGGCAACTAAAGGTGTAGGCATGAGTGATCATCTTAGCATGATGAGTCTTGTCTCCACGCCAATGATGGAAGAAGCGTCCTCTTCCTATCTTAGGAGATTATTAGTCTTGCATCAATGTAGTTAAATTAATTGTAATTAAATGGGTGGTTCCCTAATAACCATTCTTATAATAAATAAATGTGTATTGGAAAGTGATTTGACCCCGTGAGTCAATAGAATGATCTAAAGGGCATGAAGGAGATTGATACAAGACTTGGCAACACATAATTTTTTGTCATAATGTGTTGCAAAGGGGTGAGTGGACCTTAAATTATATAGAACGAAGCTGTGTTAATGATAAATTAATACCAAAGGCAGAACGGTGTAAAATGATGATAATGTAAAGGGGACACAGAGGTCATACTATGAGTAATGTTATCGAATAAGTGATACTCATTATAAAATTTAACAGAAATATTACGAGGTAATTGTGAACATAAGGTACAGGGTCTCTGGGGACCATGGGGTTTCACTGAGATGGGGGAGGTAGGGGGAGTTCAGGGTGAGGTGCATGGGGTTTGTGACTTTAATATAGTCAAGATGGTGCGCTATCTCTTTGCTTACCAGTGAAAGAGTTAAGCTGAGGCAACCCTGTATAATACTTTTATATACTCCATAAAACGTACAAACACTTTTTCAGTGGCGTATACAATTTTACGATTTCTCCTTTCATTTCAAGGGTTTAGTATAAAGAAAAACAAAAAAGAGAAACCCTAAACTTTTCACTTACCGCATTTCAACTTCCTGAAACTCGACCAAGGCCAAAGACGTGCCGTGCATTTTAAAATCTTATTCGAACGCGCCACATTCAATTACATATTCAAACGGTATGCCAGCGAAATAGAAAAGCGAAGGACTACCGGTCAAAGGCAGGCAACCTAAAAAGGTCAGTCGCCCTACGCATTCGGCCTGCCGGAAATCTAAGCCATTTCAAATGACTAGGATAATTTATGTTAGATTAGGATCCTTCTGAAATTATTATGATCTCAAGGTCACTACATTTGGCAACAAAGGAACCCTAACTGTATGTTTTAGGAGTGGGAAGTAAGATCAAGGGGTTCACTTGCTTGAGAGTCAAGTATGAAGATATCCCCGGAGTTTATAGGGTGGGTTCTTTGGGAGGTTTCGTCACGAAAGGAAATGTATATGGGAAAGGTGGTTTTATGGGATTTTTTGCTGCGATATTTTAAACTGTGCTGCATTTAGATGTGGTGTTTTCCTGGATTCTTTTGGACGTATACTTTGGTTTACACCCTAATGCGGCATGGAGGTAGCATGTCCATATTATTATTATATACAAATTGATCCAGGACCAGAAGTGGCCCCAGAATTTGCTTGATGATGATGAGTATTTCATACACCCCTCTCCTGGCCAGCGGAAGAGGAAAATGAGGGCTGCAGCCGCCAAATTCGTGGTCCCTAGATAACCTCATTAAATTCCCAATTAGCATTGGCATGTGCATAAGAGGCCACGTGGTGTGGGACTGGCCAAGCCCAGATAAGAGGGACTTGCTTGTCCTATTCACGGGGTAGGTCTCACAGGTGTGCAAAACTATGGGGATCGCTTTGGAAGCTAAGGCTGAATGGTTTGCTGCCCTTCGTGTGGGGCGAGAGCATGGGCACCAGTACCCTCTGGGGTGATGTTTGCCTCCATGGGGTTGAAGGCCGTGGGCGGGCCCCCAGCACTTTGTGACACACCTCTGGAGGTAGTCTCCTCACCAGTAAGGAGGCTGAGAGAATTTAACCAGTATTTACTACATACAGAAAAACCAGAGAACTATAATTAAAATTACTATAGGCCTATGCACACTAAAGTATACAGGGGAGAAGCCCAGTTGGTGATTCACTACTTGACCAGCCATTTTCATGCAGTCAAATATTTACCAATTGTTAAACAGGGGCCCAAGCGTCAGATTTGTCCCCCATGAATGTGAGCTATGGGTAGATTTACTATATTAAAATAATTACTTGGTAATGTTAGTGTTCCTGTATGTGCTGGTGACACCCTTAGGGTGGAATATGTGTGCATGGCTATTTGAAGTACTGTTTGAAGTGTGCTTAGGCAGGTCAGAGGCAGGATTGAGCCATTGTCATTCCTTTTACATTGAATTCCGGGATGCAATATTACATTGAGCAGGCCTCAATAAATAAAGTGGCGAAGGAAGAGGATGAACTCAGTTTTATGCGATGGGGCCGTAAGCCGCCGCGAATCACATCCACCTCTCCATCACATATCCGCGAAGCTTTTTGACAGGAAAAAAAATTGTTTGCTGCCGCGCACATCGCCAACTGGGTACCGTATTACACTTATTTACCCATCAACGCTGCATATTTGCCTAAGTAAGGGGTTTCATCCCAAAAGAACTGCACTACGCTGAATAAAGGCTTCCAAAAAGTGAATTTAGCAAAATTTCAAATTCGTCGCGTTTGACGCCAAAATTATTTTAGCCGAGGTGCTAAAAAAGCGTAGCCTATCACGCACCCATCTAGTATATATCCCGCCACCAGGTTCCCCCTCATACATGTAGCAGGTAGGGCATGTCATGGGGTATATAAACAGTGGTTCTCCATGCGTCGTGGTTTTCGAGATGGGTTTGCCGGCTGCGGTTCTTCCTGTTTTGGCCTATGGGATGTCATAGGAAACTCAGGATTACAAAACTCACGGCGGGTGCAGTTTGTACATAGTAGACAAGGCTAATTATGGCGTGGGGATAAAATTGGTTCATGAGTAAGTACCAAGGCTAAACACAAAGGCCAAGGTAAAAATACAGGTTTGGGATTGAGACTAAACAGGGACTTTAAGGCCAGACTTTTTTATCAAGGGATGCAGAGATTCAGGGGCTACAATGTAGAGGTCATCCAGCATGCTTGGTGGATGGTCCAATTTAAGCTCTGATTTGCTCTCATTTGAAGGGGTAAGTTCTTAACAGAAAATTTGGCTGAAAATATTTGTTTTATTTTCCCGGTGATCCATATTGCCCAAGACCTCTGGGAGGCCCAGCAGAAAGGGCTACAGACCCACTCACATCCATCTGGGAATGCGTGTGGGGTTGCACAAAAGATTAGTTACACTAACAACACAAGGTTTCTGCTGACACTGCCAAATTGTAGGGTTGAGTCAAAATTGCAGGGGTTGGATTACGGAATGATCTTGGGGAGGGGCCACTAAGGAGGACCACTAGGGCCAGAGGAGGTCTCTTCAATGACACCTAATATTCCATAAAATAGCCGTAATTACCAGTTCAGGCCGGGTATGATTCAGGAAAAACTACCAGGCTTACATAATTTTGACGTTTTACCACATACCCCGTAGGTTTTGGTAATTTCTGCGATTCAAGATACAAGAGCAGGTATTGTATCTTTAAAAATTATTCGTACTTTAAGATTTACATTAATAGAAACTAGAACTTGAGATTTAAATTTCAAGATACTTCAAAAGACACCCCACTTACCCTTGACTGTGGTGAACTGGTAGAACAATACCCCTTGTAAACTCTATAAATTTTCGCAGGTTTATTTGACTACATTGTAATTCAGGTGAATTGTTGCTTTCAAACGAGGATGTACAAATGTGGGGAAAATTGATAGAACAGGGACCAGTCGTGGAGTTAGAAAATAAATTTGGGTATCCTTTCCTTTAAGTGCAAAGAATAAAAATGAAATATTTTGCCAAAAAGGAGATGAATATACTAAATAGAGATATATTAGAATAGAAGAACTAGAGAACGTGGTGAAACTTCCAAGGTATTTCGAAAGCACCATATGTGACTGAGGCATCTCAAACCGTTTATTTGGCTTCGAGGATATGCGTGGAAATTAATTCAAAACATATAAGAATTATTTATGGATTTTCCCTAGATTCATTCATCCAGGCAGTTAACAATTATTAAGGGTATTAAATTTTGTGCCGCTTAAAAGTTTGTATGTATTTTAATGTAGTATGAATGATTATGTATTTTATTGGAATGAGGTTTGAACCTTACATAGTTGGATGATACAAACAAGTGAATGGCACTACTGAGGTTTCCAATCGTTAAAACAAGCACATACCATATAAAAGAAATTAGTATATTCAGGTTCTTTGTATCGCATGAAGGCAAATTCTTTAAGATATTTTTCGGAAACTCTATATAGAAGGGGAATCTATAATTTTGTGTCCCTCAAAAAGCATGTCTCTTGGTCCATTAAGCATTGGTAGCTACTTGTTTCGAAGCAGGACGAGGAAGCATTAAAGCGAGCTTATATGCAGACCAGGAGTTGGCTTGCTGTATACTTTAGCAAAAAAGAGGAAACCCATTACCAAAATTTTGTAAGGCAGTGTGATTTACAATTTGGTAGTAACTGGAAGATTCTGGCATCACAATTAAAAGGGAATGGAGGTTACTTCAGGGGCTTGCGTGCATATGGCGGTACGAAAATCAAGATAATAATGCGGAAAGAGCATCTTGTAAGGAATTCAGATTTAGGTACAAAATAATGAAAAATCTAATCAGGTTGAATATTATGAGAGAGATATAAATTAATTAAGAGGGTCAATATAGTGGCTATCACAATCCATACGGTGCATATTTACATAATAGTTAGATTGGTTTACTGAGTATACCACGATTGTATCCGGTATCGCCGTTGGTCAACCTAGATCAGCCAATTAGATCATATAAATATGTAAGCAAAATGTTTCAGGTACAAACATCGAGTTCTTTTGCTTTTTCTTATTTTTTTTTATTTTTAGAGGTCACGAGTTTTATTTTTCATATTATATAGATAAAAATTACAATGTCTTTTGATGTGGTAGAGGTACTACGGGGTGTCCTATAAACGTGTGAACACTAACAAAAGGCATGGATTACTCAGGTATGGCAGTTCATCAAGATCTTCCCACATGGTGACCATTAATTGCGATGATCTTTAAGGACATTTGCGAAGGCACAGTTATATGCTTCGACGAGGAACATAAGTCCTCTATAATGCGTGAAAAGTGCGAAAAGTAGCTCCATATACGTACAAAAGGCTGCTGACAAGATAATATAGAAACCAAAGCTCTCCACTTGACACCATGAGTACTTTAAAGACATGGCAGCCGACACCGCTGGTGTATGCGAAGATTACGGGGACTTCGCTTTAAAATACAAAGCGAATTAAGAATGTTAATCCTCTCAAACATACTGATTACTTGAGAGTTCTTAGCTATAAAAATACCAAAAGAAACACATCAGAATTAGCGAAAACCACTCAGCGTACTTGATATTTGAAGATCCGGAACCGAGGTGCTAAAAGGGAAAACAATCACTTACTTCATACTTTTAAGGCTGCATGTACATTTTTCATTTCACAGGAAATCCGGTAAAATATGAAGATAATACAATGCAAATAACCATAGAAAGGTTAATATGCATTGTCAAATGCACAAGTTTGAACCCATACGCTAGAAGAAGGAGGTAGGGAAGAAGCCAAATGAAGGGCGGATGATAAGAAAAGTAGTCTACAAGAAGCCGAGAAGCTTGCACCACTTAGCGGTAGATCTACCGGAAAGCGTATTTTTATATATTTATAGGCATCCGCGCTGCGTTTGGGTGGTGCGCCTCGGAAAGATCCAGAAACCAAAGTCCGAAACATCTTGCTTCCGCGAGGTGAGAAGAGTAAAATGCCGCGTTAGTGGCTGCTCCGACAACATCTGCGCTGAAGAACCGCTGGTAGAGCTACAATTTAGTACTAAGAAACTCAGAGTTTCATAGCCGAAGTGGCGGATTTTCGCCTTTTCAGGTCGGTTTTGGGGAGATCAAGGAGCAGTGTTGTGCTGAGATGGAGGTAGAGGTGGCTCTCGGAACGCCTAAGCCCGTTACCCGGCCCAGCTGTGCAGCCATGTGAAGAGAGTGGCCATTTTTGCTTTCTTATCATAGAGGTCACAAGCTTAGGTCCCGTAATTGTATTAAAACTAATTACCACTCATCGTAATGCTTGATTCGCTGGAACCACCTTGATGCCAATGTTAAACAAACGTTATGGCCTTTGTTCCGCCATTGGAACATTCGCGGGTAAGGAGCTTTTTGGGAGCTTTTACTACACGCAATAATTTTTTTTTTTTTTTTTTTTGAAGGTAAGAAGTTGTGTGTGGTCGGATAGGAAGGCCGTTTTAATAGATCCACCAGGTCAGGATATAGTTCTGCATTACAAATGATCCTTAGGATCCCGAGAATATATGCGTAGTAACTAAAGTGCACACACATAGGCCTCTCCAGAAAGCCTCTTCTTGTCTATGATTTTCGGTGTATTTGATTAAACGAGAATACTATAGGAGCCAAATGCCCATTTACAGCTGCAAGCGGGTGCGGGTAACCGAAAACCTCTGCGAAGCCTAAGTAGAGAAGGGTGCGCCGGAAGTAACACGAACAATCTCCCTTGCGCTGCTTTCGGAAACAAATAGCCACTTCAAACTATGACCAATTGGCTTTGCCAACCGGCTGAGATGCAAAAGTGAATCGCATTACCAGGGATGCCGGGCAAAATAACCAGCCTCCCAGGAGAACCCCTGCCACGACCCGGCCACGAGAACTCTCTAATTACGGCTCCGCATGATGCACAGTCTTATTACGGTAGCAGGCGTGCAGTTTGCTCCAAAATCTAACAGCAATCCGAATAATCTAACCCAACATCTGTTTAATTACAGGTCGAAATTTTGCCATACTTTTAGAAAACATCCCTAAGTATTCCGTGGATAGAAGATCCAACTAAAAAACGCCAGCAGACCCAAAGCGCTCTTTATGAATTGGCTTCAGGTGATTACGCCGCGCCGCCGGCACAAGCGCACCGGTGTGAATTTGGCAACAATCGCCATTCGCGTTGAAGCGAGTACCCGTTAGTACAGCTTGCAGGCTGGTATCCACAGGGCCGCGCAGAAGGCACGCCCGGGAAATCAAATAGAAGCAATTTCTTTTGAAGAAAATCCTTGGGCACCTTCGTAAAACCCACTAACTTTGGTCATTAGTATCCGTTTGCGAAAAATTACCAGTCAGGAAGAGGATGAGGCCCGGCCTCCTTCACTGGCATTCGCCTAAGCGCGAAGCCCGAGGAAAGGCGGCAACGAGGACTCATCATATAAGAATGTAGCTCGGTGCCAAGATAAAATTATGAATTTGGTGAGAAAAACTATGCCTCTAATTTAGCTCACATTCGAGGGTTGTGTGTTTGTCCCATGCCGAAGCGATACTTCCCTCTACAAGCATTTTCCAGGCATGGCGGGCCAAAGCCATGGAGGTGACCCGTGATGGAGTCTTCCTCTGGTAGGAGAACTGCAGGTCCTTCAGGTTGAGATCACAGGAGGTAGCACCTAGGGGCCCATGGAGCCGACCATAGAACCAGATTCATTGGGAAGAGCCAGAGTTACTACAACTCCCAATACTATTTTAGTATTTACAGTGATCCTACCATTTGCCACACGAAGAGGTTGCTTGCTTGAGTCACGCCACACTTGAGGTTAAGAGGGCCCCTACAATCTCAAATTAAATTCAAAACGCCAAAAGGGCGCCTGAAAATCCGGAGGCGTTGAAATTACAGCATCACCAAAGCATCATATTCTATAACACGCCTCCCATCAGGCACAAAAGCCGTGTATCTCTCCGTTAGCACCGGCAAAATAAGGATAGCTATTGTTCCGCATTCCATGGCTATAGCGCTCAACTGGGCAGCTCAAGTCTCATATACTTCAATTGCACTCCCCATATTTCCCTTCCCAGGTACTCAGGGACCCATTGAAATCTTAATTTTTAATAGCGAGAGTAAACATACATAGATAAGGAGTTTCCTTGCGAAAACAGGCAGGATTGTAACATTTCTAAGTAAACTGCGGCTGGCTTTAAATTCTATTGAAAAACAATTCCTTCTCTTCTGCATTTCAAAGTTCCTCACCGAACGAAAACGCCATAGCGTTGCCAATCTTGAACCCCGAAGTTTAGTAAGTCCGCAGGATAGGTCCTGAGGCAATTAAAATCCCAACAGCACTACTGCCTCAGCGGATGTTCCGTCAGCAGGCTGTTGGTCTGAGATTCCGGTGCTAAAGGCCTGAGTAAAATGCATACACGAAGTTACTGGCAGTCAGCTAACAAGAAGAAGCATGTAGCAAATTGTGTGAGGGTTTCCCGTGCTAGAGTGGGAACTCATTCACTCCTGAAGACTGGCAGGTAAGCATCCAATAGCCAGCGCTTGGGGTTTTGTAGTATATAGATGCACTCAATTTCACACCAATTTTGCATTTAGTATTTATTTTATTTCAAAGCAGAGAGGATATTCTTAGAAGACCCATCAGGAGCAGGATGGCAGCATATAAACGTTCAGAAGTATTTTGTCCACATTAAATAAAACCCATTTACTGAATTTCTCCACCAGATAAAATTGCCATGTGTTGCTCAAACATAATTTGCTGACAACATATTTGAGTATTTGTGATTAGCATTCGTTTTGAAGGAGTTATCTTATTAAGTAATTTAGTACCCAGGATAACATGTTGTAGCAGCATTTGGCATAAGCGGTTTCTAAATCACGTTTCTTTAGCCTAGTACTCAATATCTAGAAATTTTGCCAAAGCAGCTGCTTAAATTTGATAGCAAGCGCGACTGCTAACGCGGCCGGGCGCCGGATGCGATAAAATTAATCCTATTGTTAAAAACACCCAGCCTAACACATAAAAGCGTACAGATACACATTCGCACATAACATTATAATGAGTGCACCTTTGTAATGCAGATATGAAGTTTATTCGATCATGCCACTCGAAATCAGTAGTAGTCAGTAATTCAAGCATGTAACAAATATCACGGCAATTTATAACGTGTTTTATGCAATCAATAGTATAGGGATATTATTGATGTGTAAAATATTTTTCTCTCCCACATACAGGGATGGGCTGCCACTTAAGTTTTCACGAATGTCAAGGAAACAAATATTACACACAGAGGTCAGGGTTAAGCATGGCAGGAGATTTCCTAGAAGAATGGGGCGCTGTATTCCTATATAAGTCCCTTGGAAGTATACTTAAAGCCCAGCTCAGGCTAACAGGTCAAAGTAAAGGTCATCACTTGTTGGCAAAATTACTTTGATATACCTTAATTGTTTTTGTTTAGCTTTCCTTCAATGCCATAAAATTTCTTGAAATTATTTTGAAACAGTGAGCATTTTCTGGCGCTTCAGAAGCAATAGTATTTATAGAAATATCACAGTTCTAGGTGCTAAATTAGGGTGATGAGAGATTTATCTGTGGATGTCACGAGGTGAAATGCTACTGGGAAAACACATTTGGTAGCTTCTCGTTCAAAAGGACTGAAGAGGGCACTCCTGTCTCTGTAGTTTGTTTGTACCCTCTTCTAGGACCTTCATTTTATTGTATGCAGATGAAAATGCGGTGTGCGGCCTGCCAGTATAGAGGGAACTACTAGAATTTAGCTTTCTTGTAGGTAATGCAATTTCTCCCTAGGAAGCAAGGCCCAACAACTACTACGCCATTTATAGATTCGACATGGGAGCATGCTAGCTGCGGTATTAACACTGAAATCTGATAACCAGGACTTATCCAAAATGGCCAATAGTCAGTGCTCACTATGGATTTGGGCCTTGCCAATAATGAGGCCTGTGGTTATATCGCATCAAGAGAATTAGTAAAACAGCTAAAAAAGAGACTTTGGTGACAGTGAAATTATAAGCACAGTTTTGAGAGCACTACAATACTATGTATGTTATCACTGCATAAGAAGCATTCAGGATTGAGGTAAAGAATTTTGGTATGGTTGGTAGTCCCTAGCTGCATGCAGGTCCAAAGTCTTAACATCCTCAGGTGTTTAGCCGAAGGTTGCCTGAGACACCACAGCTGAAACTACAAGAGGCAGTGCAGACATGACACGTTTATTTTTATATTAGCCAGTTAAACATGTGAAACCTCTGATTACAACCTATCCTGTTTTTGCCAGTCAAGTAATTCAAACAGTTTGACATTTGTTGTTCATAGCTTCTGTTGAGCTACATCTAATGCAGAACAACTTCTTTCACACATGATTTACGGGACAATCTTGGTAGCAGCCTTGTTCAAAATGATGCTGACATACAAGGACAAAGAAATAATACAATTCAAAACAAGGCCGATATCCAAATTAAAGCTTCCTTTACATTATGTGTGTTCTTTATCAATCTGAGGTGGACATTTTATTATATTTTACAAAGAGGTGTATTTCAAACAATAAACAATCATGTAATTGTGCTTTTCTCAAAAACTACATACACACGTGCTACTATACTTTTAGTTCATGATAGATGGCATTGGTAAAACTATATCAATCCTCCATGCCTTGTCAAATTTCTCATTGTGCATTATTCCGCGAGGTTGCGTACGCAATTCCTTTAACATGAACTTTTCTTTTAAGCCAGGCTGGCATTAGAGACCTGCAGAAAAACTTTCCCTATGGAGGATGGTGGCTTGGTATATTATTACTGCTCTCTAAAGCTTTGCATATACATAAGCATGAGTGAATGGCTGCATGTTTCCACTAAATATTTCAAACAATTAAATTGCTGTTCTGGTCAAAGCTAAGCTTCTTTGCTATGATTCACGCGGATTCATACCTGGCTGATGTCATGCATATGTAATTTGTTCTGCTGACTATTACAACATTATATTGGTTGGGTTTTGGCCCCAGTTACGTTGCATGGACCTGTACAAGAGCCAAAGTCGTGATCCGTTGCGTTTCATTTGAGGTCATCTTATATGAAGTTGTGGCGTTTTTTATTCTAAAACAGCGAAAGTTCCTTTTCCCACAATGCATATGATTTCAGGTAGCGGAAGGTATATATATAGCGGAGGGAAATTTACAGGAGTCTTTGCTTTAAAAATGTAGTTTATACTGGTTTGCCTCTGACAAGGTCCCCTATTTATGGTGTATGAAACTCTGCATTAAGCATTTTCCTTATGGAGCCTTAATTACAAATTTATTCTTAACAAGGTAGTATTCTTAGTATTATTACTCATATGACAGCCCTTTTTGGCAGGTGTAAATACCAGAAACCATAGTACAGTAAAGGGTGTAAAAAGTGCAAATAGGGTGTATTTAAATGTTTCATGCACACGTAGGAATGTTTTGTATCAAAATATGTAAAGAAGTAGAAGCACTGTACCAATCTTGGTGCATCTTGGCGGGTAGCAGCTGCTTTGTAACTGCAGAGCGGTTTTAGTGGAAAGGGGCAGCAGCAAGGTAATCTATCCTGCCAGTGTTTTAGTTTTGGCTGCTGACGGTGGATTATTTATATATACAAGAGAGAAGCAATCTTCACAGGGGGCTTGGTACAATCAGATCCCTTAAGGTTAAGAGTGGACAGGGAGTTGTAGTAGGCAAATATATAGCATCGTCGAGACATAGACTTGGTGGCATTGGCCAGATTTTACATTTCGAGGTACAAATGTTTCAAAAATTCGGAAGTTTGAACATATGAAAATAGGGGTTGGTGACGGCAGTGACGCCTTATCTGAATGTCAGGCGTAGAAGAAGCAGGAGAAACTCACCAGGACATTAAAGCTTTGCTTTGTGCCGTAAGTCCAATACAAATGATGCACTGACACGTTCTCCATTTATGTTTTACAGGTCTGTTGTGGAATTGGGTCCCTTAGGTTTGGAACGTTTGATTCCATGGCTCCATTATTCAAACTCTAAAAGCTCTTGCAACAATGCGTGGGGCACGGGCATATCTCTGGCTGGTCTTAATTAGGCCAACGTGAAATATAAGGTCGAAAAAGTTAGAAGTCGATATATGTGGCAATAATGTGCACCTCATGGCGTATATTTTTTCATGCCTTTGGAATTCATTCCATCGCTAGATGGGACACAAGTCCTTTGGCCAGTAGGTTTCCATTCCCCTTTAAAGATAAGGCATTTCACTATTAAAGACTGGAGCAGCACATACATAATCTTTGACACCCGCAGTTGAAACCCCGAAACAATTTAGAACAGGAAAACGAATTTGTTTGGATTTTGCATACTTGTTTTCCCTTCTTACTTACCAAAATTCAGGAAGCGGCACTCAGAAATAAACCATACGCTTTTCCTTTTCTGTAACTTGCTTCAATTCTCCAAATGAGATGCCGTTACATAAATTGGGATGGGTTTAATATTATAAAAAATGGTGATTATATACGACTTTTCAATCCTTGGCTGCTTCCAAAAATTTTCAGACGTCCAGAATGGATAAAAAAGAAAGGTGGTTGATATAAAGGGTTTGACGAACAGACTTTCGTATTTGAGGAGGGTAACCGATGATATGGGTTGGAGCTAGGGTGCAGTAGGTATATTTACACTCTATTTACAGGGCTTACGCTTACGTGAGAAAAAATGAGGTAAAATTGTTTTGGTTATCATTTGACAAGATGATTCATAACATTTTATATGGCGGAAGGGAAGGAAGGAAGGAAAGGATAAAATAAGACTCAGAGTTTACGAATTCTTAGGAGATGATGGGCAATGGTTGATGAAATATGAACTTGACGAACTTCCATGACGGAAAAGGCACTTTGGTGGCTTAAGGAAAATGTTTGGTACGGTTAAGTTTATTTCTGGTTTTCTTTAATGCTTTGTGGGTATTAACGCGACCCGTAGGGTTTGGGCTGCCGGGTATAAAAGCATCTGGCATCTGTTCCTTATGACGAAGCTCCGTCGCGGGGCTGGATCAGGACATGATGGGCGGGGGTACGTTTAACACACGCGGTGAGGCAAAGCTTTAGCGGACCAATCCATATTCGGCTTTCTTTCTGAACTGGCTTACAGTAGCTGTTGTGCGTGACATTCAATCTCCATCAGGTTTGCATCAAAATCCGTTGGGAAGCGGCGTTGCATCTACGATCTGACGTCATCTCC
The DNA here is from genome assembly GCA_021234155.1 of Isoetes taiwanensis. Taxonomy (NCBI): domain Eukaryota; kingdom Viridiplantae; phylum Streptophyta; class Lycopodiopsida; order Isoetales; family Isoetaceae; genus Isoetes; species Isoetes taiwanensis. The sequence goes on from JAJEKV010000048.1 coordinate 923,654, forward strand.
ATCTAGATTTTGGTATTCAAGTATGATTGGCCATTTGGGTTTAGATTCATAAGGTTGTTAGAGCAGTTGGTGAAGCATCGGGAGGCTTGTGAGGTTTCGTTTGAGTCTATATTTAGTAGAAGTCGCCGTTTTACATGTCTGTTAGACTGTGATCGATCCAGAAGCGGCATTTAACAACTATTTTACAGGGATACCACGAGGGTTGAAGTTACCCACTGGCAAAGGTGCACTACTTTGCGTTTTCCATATGAATAGCTGTTCCCGCGATATTTTGACCATGGTAAATTGTGCACCAAAAAAAGTACTCTCTACCCCATGATCTAATCCTCATCCATCAAATGCTTCATGTTTTATAAGACGCCATAAGCTTGGTGGGTGCATACTGTGAACTATGCAATCTTAATATACATATGCATTAAAGCCTTTTACTTGCCTCTCCATTTTTACTTCGTACGGGTTATTACAAAATTTTGGTGAGATGGATCTGTTGAACAAATCAACTTTACTGATCATGATTGGGCCTTAGGTTGGGCTATTTCTAAATGGCTGCCGAGCAAGAAGAAAAGGCGAAAGGGTGGGGCAGGTTACTCACGAAGAAATGGCAGGAGTGGTTGTAAAAATTGCAGAGAGTTTTACAGGGGCTTTTTGTTTTAAGGTATTGGGAATTTCAGCCAGTTTGGCTTCTTGTTACTTTTGAACTCCATGGATTGCTTGACAATTCAAGACTTTTTGATCATTTGAGACACATGAGAGCTTTGAATCTTGTATGATTATCCTTTGGGCCAATCTTCAGCATACACAAGTTACACTCCATTCGATAAATCGCATAAAAGTATAGACTCAAAATTACCTTTATTGACTTCATCCATTTAATGATTCTAGCATTCGGAATAATATAAATAGAAATTCAAATAGGTAGAAAACATAAAGGCATGAAAAATATCAAAAACATTTACACTTGACTGTTTTCAATATTTTTGATGTTGCATTTTTGACAAAATATCCCTCATGGAATTCTAAGCACAAGTTTTGGGTAAAACGGGTCCTCTCCTTTACTTGGACTTTGTGGGAATTTAAGCTGGAAAGATGCGCGGTCGTGCAGCATTTATTTTATGTCGTAATTGGATTTACTGAGATTTTAGTTCTTTCCTTTTTCATTTTTGCGAAAAAGTGATTTGAGTCTTGTTGCGGGGCAGGGGGCCAGAATAGGTGGGGGCTTCCGAGATTCCTCTTTGATCTAATTGCTCCTTGGGGGATAAATGACTTAGTACTGAGAATTTGCATTTGATCTTTTGAGTCGTTGATATGGAAATAGGTTCCAGAACTATAAAAGCATCTTACACAGATTGAAATCGTAGAATGTCATCCACTACCGAAGGCCCCAGCGTAATTTTCGGCATTATTTTTCTTTGATTTAGGCAAATCTTTGGGTACTTGGCGAGGCTGTATGTGTAGTTGACTTGGCTTAACTTGGAGGTTCATGCGGTTTGAAGGTTTGCGGGGAACACCTTCAACAACAAAGGCCATTCCAAAGTGAAGACCATATAGATCGAGGACAAAGCCACGGTTTCACCAAGACCTACAAGAAGGTAAGAACAGTTCGAAGAAACCATATTAGCAGGGTACATAGTACAGTACCAGATGCCTGCAGGAAGGGAAGGAAGGAGAGGAAAAAGGTACTTGCGTCCGCGTTTAATTGGGTTATGGGATAGTATATAAAGGACCGGTCTGGTTGAAACTTCGAACGCCGTTTGAAGCCCACTGGCTGGCGTGCGGCTGCGACCACAACCATCGCGGCGGGTTAAACACGGAAAAAGCTATTTTGCGGGATGGCTACGCGTCAAAGTCGCCTTTCAAAACAGCAGCGTACACTTCCACTCTACCTCGGCGGGCAAAAGCTTTGCACCAGCAGCTCCGGGGCGCGCTCTCTTTATGGCTGGGTCAAGCCTTGTCCTTGGCCCGGAACCACGGGAAAGCCTTCAAACGTACAGGAGCTACTTCCGCTGGAATTTCCTGCACCCATCACCCCGATACCTGCCAAAGGCGGCATCCCGGTATTCTGCGTCGCCAGAGCGCATGAAACGCCAACTTCCGCTGCGGCTGGCAACATCATCAACGCATCCGGCTTTCAGGCGGGCTGGTGGCGCTTCCTGAAGGGCATCGCCGGCCCGGGCGCGGCCTCGGGGTGTCGACATTTTAGATACAGTCCCGTCATGGAATATTAGAATTTGTCATTGACATCCCAACACAGGAGGGCTTGGGACATACTTCCTTGCATTTGTCTATCTCCATACGAGGTATAGGCATTCACTACTGCTTTGAGGTTACATTATTTGAATCAAGATTATTACTCCTTGAGCCTTGAAAGGTGGTTGGAAACCAGCAGTGTTAGTCTCAGGCATAAAAAGAGTCTTGCATTATACATATGGTGCTTGGTATGCCTATTAGGGGCGAGGGGCCTTTAAAACCCAAGCGCAGCTAATTCTTGTTTCGCTTGGTACAAACTTTTAGCGTTTAAAGGAAGCATTTTGGCACTTTTAGTCAATGGCAATCAAAATTCGCTATGGCTGCCCAATTCATTTGCCTTACTTCTACACCAAATTTGACATGTATGATTCAGTATCATTTAGGTAACATGGTGATTTACATACAAAATGGGGCTGGCTGAACTATGGGTTGTACTGCAGTTGCAGGTACATGTGACCAAAGGAATGAGGTTTTGATGTGAGCTACCGGTTGCAGGCCATTACATTGTGGAAATTTAAGATAGGGTTTGTGATGTGATGGGTATGTATGAAATAGGCGGGTTTTATATACTCTTTGTACGGTTTGAAGTCTGGGTGGATTTAGATTATTCGTGAGTGTTATCTTGTTTTGCGATTTTCTCAGAAGTGTATTCTAAGTTTACATCTTTGTTTTCAGAGTGAAATTCGATCCTTTCGTTTACATCTTTGCATTTGAAATATACCCAGACGTACTAAATGGTAGCGTTTTCCTCCAAACATTAGAAATTCCATTGCGTGAGTCATGTAGACGAACTAGCGTGGCTTCGAAGCCCATTGGCCCTCGTTGTTTGACACGCCTTAGGTCTCTGGGCATTGCTAACTACCAATTTGATTCAAGGCCAATAATTAAACATGAAAGTGAGGCAAAATTCCATGCTGGAATGCTGTGCATAAGCCACCAAGGACAGCTCTCGAGCTCAAAGACTTCCCTGAATTGCTCAGGACTTTCAAGAGATGCCTTGCATTAACCTCATTTTGAAGCACTTTACTGCGAAGAATGGCTAGCAGTATTTTATTGTTTTCCTCTTCTTCATTTGATTAATGGAATTCGGGATCATTTCTAAATTGTTGCGGACCTGTTACGTTGGCAGTTGCTTCCCTGAAAAGGATTACGGGGATTGGTTACTTCGCCGGTATTGCCCATGCAGGCAAAGTTTAGTCAAAAAAAAGGAGATTTTGACATGTTTTACTCTCTTGTGGAAAGACTTGCCCTGTATTTGAGCCTGTTTTGGGGTTTAGGCTGGGCGGCAAGTCCCATACATTCTAATCATCCCAGCTGATCTCAGAGTTCGCTTGTGGCTGCTTTGCTCTCTGTAATTCTGGTCCTCCATATTCAGTTGTCTCCTTGTGCGGGGACGTGGTTTCGGTTTCTTAAATATGTTTGACTAGATTAGGTTCAATTGTCCTTTGACATTTAACTCCATTCATTTAGCCTTTCTTAGTATAAAGGAAAATGTCGTTTCGCCGTGTTCTGAAGGATGAGGGGTGCATTTTGGCTATCCACTTAACTCAACATCGATTGGCAAATTAGGCTTCAGATTTATGAAAACCTATAATCTGGCAATAATAACAGTTTTCAAACAGTTGTTTGGATCTGAAATGCTGCATCTATCACTTGCTTTTAACAAGAGTGTTGCTATATACAAAAACTCTGTTCTACTACTTACCTTTAGGTACGTTTTGATTCTTCAAGTTAAGTGTAAGACAGGAATATGTGCTGAACAATTAGGATCAAGGATACACTTAAGCTAGCGATATAAGTACTTGTGGTGCTCATAGCACTTTAAGTGCTGGCAATTTGTTACCCCAGGACACTTAGTAAAGTGCACACTTAAATGCTTCCATACAATGAGATGGTGTATATTAAAGACGTATTCTTGGTCTATGTATTTTTATTAATTCGTGTTTTGACTACAACTGGTGTGCGCTTTCAGCAGCAACACGACTTCAGGGCCTTGCTTTCACCTGAATGTACAAGTTTCTTACCAGAGCGATCTTGCTTCGATTTTAAAGGCTTGCAGGAAGCTTCATTGAACATCCTGTCCAGCGTTGGCTGTGGAGGTTGCAGAATATGACCAAGCCGATGACACGAGTTTGGGAATTTTATTTGCTTTGGAAATTCATCAGGTAGTTGCCTTTAATTAATTCCGTTCCAGCGATGAAATTACTTTTTGTCAATAGCGAAGTAAGGTTATTATTATCCAATGATATCTTTTGTACTTATAGGAATACAGCAAAGCAGCCCTTGAGCATTATGAGGTGCGTTGACTACGAAACCACAGGTCATAAAGTATCCATATTTTGAGAATTTCAGGTGCCGATGGCTCTCGAAACTCAAACTAGTCTTACTGAATTTTAATATTCAGTCTAGTCCGGCATTTTCATCATGGACTTTATTGGAGTCACTTTCGGTATATAGTGGATTGATCCGTAGGACTTTATACACAGGTGGGTTTTCCGAGGGTAACTTCAATGACCTTCATTTAGCAATTTGGGTATTTACTTGAGTTAATACACAACAGTTTCCTTGCGAAATGTTCTCTCACATCCCCGTTTGAACATCAGGCACCTTTCGCGCACTTCCATAGGGTATTTCAGTAAAACAAGGTGGGGTTCCACTACAATGTTCAAACTTCCATAGTCACTTAACCAGCAAAATTGTTTCCGGTGTACCTGTGGAGTTGGAGCTAGGTGGGGCTTTCCCTTTACCAGAGAACAATAAACGTATGTTTAGGGTCTAGTTTGGGCAATTCTGTAAAATCAATGCGAAATCGTTTCATTTGAGAATGCGCAATATCCATGGTTTCTTCTTCAGCGCCATTTTATGGACAAGAACGCACCTTGGTATGAAATTATTATACAGAGAGGTATATCTTGCGTATCGCAGGTCCTCTCTTACCTTCTCAATATACGCTACTGGGAAAGCTTAACCACACATGGTGACCAACTGCGCCAGAGCTTCGGTCGCCATTGCAGGGACGGGGCAGCGGCATATATAGAAACGCTCGTGCTCTCATAGTATGATGCTTTGTGCTTATTAAGAAGCCCGATTACATGGTTTTACCGGTTGATTCGCGCTGATTTGGTACAAGCGGTATCTTAAAGAGATGCCAGCAATGAACGGAAAACGCCAGGCAGGAATTAGTAGGGGTAAATTAATCTTACATTTATTTCCGTCGTACAAGGCTGAACTCTGACGTTCGCCGTTGCGTGGACTTTTAATGGCTGGGGAAGTTTGTTGGCAGCGGGCAATACCTGCCCCCATGCCGTTGTCGCGTAAGGCCGTTTTTGTGATTTGGGCCGTTGTAATGCTCATTTGGCGGTTTGGTTTGTTACGATGTATTCGGCTGCCGCGAGTCTTCGCGGCTTTTCATTACATGGCGGCCTGTCCGTGCCGTAACAATCTATGTTAAATGCTGGAACCGGCGGCTTTTGTGTACCTTTATCATGAAGAAAAACTTTGGACTGCGGTAGCATTAATGTAGGCGCATTCGGTTAACACGCTGACTCTTATTCCTCCTTTGGTATATTCTTATGGTTAAAGAGTAATATGCTTGAAGGAAATCATCGACTACCAATGGGGCACCCTTTGTCATGTAATGGTAGAAAAGGCCGGGTTGGCGCGCAGCGGTTTGCGATTCAAGATATGTGGCATCGTGTGAAGGGCAATGGTTGATCCGGCTTTCCAGCGTTCCAGACTGTATCTTTGAATTACGCCAAATGTTGAACTTTAGATCAGAAAGAAGTAACCATTTCCATTTGCTTTTATCTTTTTCTGAACCATCTGTATCTATCTAGGTTACCTCCACTTCAAAGCCCTTTTCAATACATTTACAACATTTAATGGCCGGTTGGCCGAGACCATTGACTACATTTTGCGGCTTTGCAGCCTACACTGCTACCCCTGCACTCATTTTAAAGGCTACATCCACGGCCCAAAGCATACAGGGCTTTTCCCAGCTTAGAGTTACAAAGCATCCTCCCATTTCCCCCACCCACTCATGACGTAAGCCCGGCGCTTTAAAGTCTGACCATAGAATGAAAATAACGTCAGCATATAATGGCCGAAGCCGGCATTCCTTAAAGCTAGCACAGATCAGACCACTTCAGTATTAATCCTTTCCGCTGCTCCGAAAACTTTAGCTCTGATTTCCCAGCCTCATGCGTTAATTTGCCTCCACCAGGAATGGCGATCAGAAAAAAGTGTGCCAACGCCACTGTTTGGAAGCAAAGAATTATTATACTTTACTCTAATATTGCCTTCATAAAATTTATGGTAGTAAAGTTTGCCTGCTTTTGTTTCATGGTACTTGGTTGTAGCTACTCACTGTCGAAACATATTCATGTACCGAGCCACAGGGCTTGTGCAGTAGATTTTTTTCGTTCTTAGCTTCATGAAATCCAAAATTCTCAACAAAACATGCGCATGCGTGGCCGGTGCGGTTTGTGCGTAGGCGCGGAGGATGTTACCCTACCAACATACGCGCTGCATGCCAGGTAGCACATACCTGCTCTCGCCCTCTTCCTGGCCTCTTTACATTGCTCCTTTACTCGCCTCTGCACTCCTTGCCTCTGCTCCGCCCAGTAATTGAAAGTAAAGTCTTTCTAGACCACGGGGTCAAAACTGGCAATCTAAAATTTTGCCACTGTTCACGAGGCGCTTAGGCAAAGTGAATCATCCTACAGGTGGCTGATACTGGCTGTCGGGCCCAAGCTATGGACACCCGCAAATTTTGTGCGGGTTCTCGAAGCTTAATGAGCGAAGGGGCGGTAAAGCTCAAGGCTGGTTGGACCACTTTCGCGTAACCAGTTAATTGGGCAGCGGCGACTAACGCTGATTATTTGCTTGACAACCACGCATATTATTGCTTGGCTTTGGGGAACCAAACAGGTCACTAAATTTTCTTGATGAAATGACACCCCGGATGTACCAGCCGCCAGTTATGGCTTTCGCGGTTCGGGGCCCAAAGAAAATGCGTATAACTGGTTTTGCGTCGGCGAGGGTTTCATTGCTGGAGATGGCGGTAGAACCAACAAGAGCCTTGTAAGTGTAGTGAACGCATCGTGGAGACACTATTGATGCAGGATACATCATTTGCTGCACAGGCGGGCCAGTTACGCCCCTTATAGAATTTGCTCTGGTTACTTTGCGAACACCTCCTAATGCGCCCAAATCCACCATGCGGTAGCGACGAGCTATTGGCTGCATAATGGGGGGTTGAGAGATCCGGATAAAGGTTGGCCCATGGTCTGCAACTGTGATCCCACTTTGGCGTTGTGTTACACTGGGGTGGGGTGTGCGGATGTAGAAATTCAGGCTGTAAGGGTTTCTTCGGGGCTTCGCTGCGTACGTACCCGCCCAGCTTGCCGAATTTCTGAGGTGAGATCGTTAAACAGACTTCAATCGCAGGAACTTTGCGTTTGATTCGCGATGGCATGAAGAAGATGATACTGGCTGCAGAACATGCTGTGCCCCAAATGGACTTAAGTCGGTAAACATTACGATATGACTCACCGGATACTGCAGCTGCATTGCGCAAATTCAAAATCCCCTGCCAGTACGCTTTAGATAGTTTATGCGCTGGGGGAATGCTGGAATTCGGGCTGAGGCTAGTAACACCATACGGGCCGGAGTGGGGCAAAGAAGGAAAAACGCACGTTTATGGCGCTCATGAAGGAAGAACTAATTACCATGAAAATTTAAGAGGTGAAGTGATTCAGCTTCAATTTCATACTACAGAAGATTGGAAAGATGTTTCTGGTCGACACAAGTAGGTAGTTTAACAGGATCCAACATAGCGGCTTCCGTGAAACAATTTGCGATGGTAATTTGACTTTTTACGGGTCTATATCGGGCGAGGCAAAGAGGCATCAGAAGCCGGGTTCCGGTAAGCTAGACTGCGGAAAGATTTGTCTCCTCCAGCGGCTCGCGCCAGAGTGTCAGAACCACGAATACAATGAATTCGCCCATACTTTGTCCACTGAGGTTTGTATTCCAGTTTTCTTACCCTGCATCTGTGCCCAAATGGCCGGACTGGCAAAACAAAAGCTTCCGAATTAGGGAGATCACAACAAAATGAAGGCATGGGCATATACTAGGTAGGTAGAGAGTGCATTACTTCCTAAACTATTGACAAAGTATACATTACCATAAATTGCCGTGGTGTGCCGGTGTAATCATAGATGCATGAATAGAGGAATGCGCGCCGAGGACAGCTGAACAGGCACTGTAGGCTGGGGCGTACGTGTACGGAACACGGATATCTACAGGGTCGGCTGAGGACGGATGTGGAACTTTTTCAAAGGCACCAGCGTAGGACTACCCTTCAGTGAAAACATCTTTTTACATATTTGATTATACAAGGGCAAATAGCTATTTACAGCTATTAAACCTCCAAATCCACATCAACCATCATTGTGAACATGTATTGATGTATCTCATTGCCATCTTTCAAAGCTATATGAGTGATTGACATCCACTGTATGAAGGAATTCCCTCAATGGGATATATGTGAAATTGGAGACTAATAAGACTTCATTCTTGGGAATTGGGCCACAGATTTTCTGCAGCCATTTAACATGTCAGAGCCAAACAGAAATCCACAAAATAACAACCGAAGGTACGTTGAGGTCGATCCACTCAGGCACATAAGGTCACGAATAGCCAGCCGAGCACGCAGAAATAACAGAGGTTGAGCCTAGGTCAGCCTGCCAGTGAGGGATCTGACTGAATGCTGGGGTAGGCTCGCGCCCTCCTATGTTTTATTTCTCATTAGCTTTCTTTGATAAAATTTAGGATTTCTAGCGGTTTCCCCATGATAATGTATTTTTAACAAAAACGTTTGCAGAACTTGATACCGACCGTGGGTAGGTGTCCTCGTTTGGATTAAAACTTGGGGTGTTAGATTAGGGTTTGGCTTTAAATTGTGTTTTGCGGTTGCATCAGTGGTACTTGGAGTTTAGTCTGAGTGGTAGAGTATCCTCGAATTCAGAACTATCACGGTGCATTTGAGTTTGGTACACTTGCTTACTAAGTTTGGTCTCATGGTAGAGTGTTCACGGTAAAACCGCCATAATATGCATGAGTTTTAGATAAGAGTATTCCAGAGTCATCTTTCGGGTTTAAAACTATCTAAAGGTACGGCCGAGGTGAGCTCAATAATGTAATTCGAGAGTTCAAACTACCAAAGGTACACAATGAGGTGTAATTTGGGGTTCAGCCCTATCGAAATTTCTTGAGGTGAGGTTCTACATTCAATGTGAGGAGGAGGAGGAGGGAGGGAGGAGGAGGAGATGTAGTTTTCCACACACCACACGAGGTTGCCTATTGGAAAATTTCTTATAATGCACGGCGTGGGTCAAGGCTACTGGCATTTTGGCTCGAACCTATTTGTTCTGGACACAATGTATTACTACTAGGCCAGCGGTTTGGTGTTTCTCCGTTTATATGGTCTCTTAGCGCGCACCATCTGGGAACAAGCAGTTATAAAGCAGGGCTGTATGATTGAACATGTGCTATTTTGTTTGGGGCTTTTGGTAGAACATTTGAAGATTTTTTCTTGTTTGGGTTTGCTCCATGTGCTTTCTAGGATCACGAGGGCAGGAGTTAAAGCGCCGTACTCTGGCTGTGATCAATCCGTACTCACGGGCCCACAACACTACCTCGTGTACATTTGCGTATTTATGAGACCATAAACATTCACATAGGTGTGCAAGATGGATTAAAGGCCGCCTTGAAGGATGGACTCTATGATACGCTGGGAAGTAGTGGGGATATAGATTTATGCCTGCAATAGAATTCATATTCCGGGCATTCATATTAGGGTTTAGTGCCCTGGCAAGCTATATGTGTTGTAAGACAAGGCAGTCAGGATTACATATCCATATTTTCAAGAGATCATAAGACACTTATCAGCACTTTCGAGGATATACGAGGTGATATGAGAAGGTATGTCCTAAATACTATTGTACAAATTGTGACTTTGTTAGGCCAAGTCCTTACATTAAGCTGAGGGTTTTTTAGTGTTCAGAAATTAAACATTGTACTGATTACAGGACATATCGCAATTCGTCTCAGTCAACGATAAAAACATTCATTCATTCATTCATTCATTCATTCTCTATGCCTATAGATATTGATTAGCATACAATAATCTTCTATATTGGATTGGTCTCTTGTGAACGTGTGTAATGGTGTATATTCAATAAGCGTATTATATCGTATCTTTGTGATCTAATGGGGTCAATATGGTTTTGCATCTCACATGCGATTTGGTCTCTAAATGAACACGAAGGATTTAGATCAAATAAAGTATTGGCCGATGTTTGGGGTGATGTTTGCATTTTCATGGATTGATTGGTCTCTTTCCTTAAGATGTAAAATACTTTTCGTTCTATCCATATGGTATGGTAGTAAGTAATCTCTCTACTCCCACGCAACCCCAGGGCCTCCTCTCAATATGATACGGAGAATCAGAATGCAGCCAGGCGCTACGTAGCCGCGAAATTCGATGAAGGATGAAAAACATATGGCCCTTCTTTGTCCCTGCACTTACTAGAGTTTGGCAGCCTATTTTTGGCACTCCCATGCCATAGGATTTATCTTATTTTTCAACTAATGTCAAATAATCAACACTGGCATTTTTATTTTGTTTTCATTCGAAGCGTCTTATATGGACGGAGATGAGTCTTTAAAACTATGGAATGTACACTTCACTTCACTTCGCCTTCTCCCCTCCTACCAGCTCCCCTCTCTCTCTTGCTCCACTGTTATAAATCACTTAGGCACCCAGGTCATAAATAACTATATAATCAAAATAGGAGGCGTTTGAGGCTCCAACATACGATCTAAGGCCATCACGATGGGTAGGTGCGACAAGCGAGATAGTCGGGGGTGCACCTCATTTTAGAATATGCTAGCACAATACTTGAGAGTTCTAAGGGGACTTGATATGGTCACATAAATCATCCCACGAGCATAGACCACCATATCCCTAAAACTGATAGCAGGTTGTATGGCGGAAAGAGAAAAAAAAAAAACCTTTAAAATCAAAAAGCCGGAACTTTAACTAATAAAAGCACCTTTGCAAGGTGGTATTAGGCCAAGTGGCGTACGACCATGTCCGGGTACCATTATAGTCGGTTCACTGACGGATAACTAACCCCAATCAAATGTACAAGTGGAATCCACGAGAATTTTTTACAATATTATTTGTAGAATGTATTTAAGTAGTACTTACGTATAATGGCTTTAAATAAAGCTAGTTAACATTTAGGTTTAGCAGCTTCCATAAACATAGATATTGTTTTCCAAATGAAGTTGAAAAGCCTTAACATAAATTCACCACCCAAATTATCTTTGACATCTTAAGATAGATTACAAGATGAAGATCCATGCAAGTATTTAACATATATTTTTTGTAGTAGACGGCTTCATAACAACCATTGGCATTAACAGCAATACATAACTACCATTGACATTAAGTAACACAGCCATTGGGTCCAACACATTTGAAATTAAAAATCCCTTAACCCCTTTGGTTTGGGTGCATATTCACACCGCGGGGGTGACTCGAGACAGCGAGAGGTACATTGGATAGGCATATTCACCTTTATTCTTTAATCTACATAAGTACGATATAAAGTTTCTAATTTTAATGCAGAATTTCACCAAGTACAAAATTTTCTATCTTTGTGCAAATATATAAAATTCCAAGTAGGAATACTATATGGTGTTGATTTAAATGCGATGCAAAAGGAAATACAATTATAAGAATCTCTCGGTATACAAACACAGATGTGAATATACTTAATAGAAGTTTAAAGGGATTTATTTAAATGTATTTGGATTATTAGTTTGTGTTAGTGTCAATGAAGCAGATATGTATTAATTCTGATTAATGTCCCGATAGACTGACCAACCTAATGTTAGTTGTTATGTGTTAAGGGGATTTAATTTTTTTATATATATGTTGGATGTTAATGGTTTTGTGTTGTAAAAAAATTTTTTGTACGGACTTTTTTATCACTTACCCTGTAGCTTTTGAATTTGATCACAATAAAACAAATACAGAACATAAGTAAAGTTACCATAAAAGATAGAAGGCGAGATTAGTCCATTATTACGAAAGTCACTTAAAGTTTGCAACACTACATACCGCCGACATTTTTCAAGCTACGGAATTTAACTGGCTGACCTTGGCCTCCGTGGATTCTTGGCCAATTTGAGAAACCAAATTAGGAAAACTTTTACGCTTATTAGCACAAGGACCTAGAAGCCATAAAACAATGTCCAATATAGCACAATCTACATATTAGTAAATTTGGTAGGATGTGAGAAGCCCTGCAAACCCGACCAAAAATTGTTGTTTTAACATAGATAGCATAACCAAAACATATCCATATCATACACACTACTCAAAAGATCTAGGAGAGAGCTTTCCAATATAATAAAATCTGTCGAAGCAATTCCCCGGATCAAAGTTATTATAAGAAATGTGTTGCAGTAGGGAAGGCGCAACACGCATGCGCCCTTCAAACCCTTCATATTACCCATTATGCACCACACACACACAAGAAAGAGGGCTTTTGTTGCGGCCATTGTTGTGACCATTATATGCATGCAGCACAAAAAAGGAGGCTTTTGTTTGCTTGAGCCATTGTTAGTTGTTAACCGTTGAAAAATGGCTAAAATCAATACTTTCGAAATATAGATTACCTCTAGATGTATAGCGATTAGTACATCCGACTTTTTGAATATATCAAATCGCGGGAAAACACCAAATTGAAAAGTGTACAAAATACAAAAGCACCCATTTATTATGCTACATATTCCACTAACAAAGAGTAAAGGGAAACATGTTACTGCATCCACACAAACTGAACAAAACATTAAGAGATAGTTGGACAAATTATGGGATAGCAGGGTGTCATGGGAGGATTTCATAAGGTCTTCACACACACAACGTTAACACCTGCAACTACCATTAACGTACTAAGCGCACAAACCATTGCATTTTTAACACATTTAAGAGGTAAATCCCCTTGACCCCTTTGGTTTGGGTGCATATTCACCGCGGGGTTGTCAGTGTATGAAATGGGATGGGCATAAATTTGCCCATTTTCCAAAACTCCACGGACCCGTCGTGGAGTCGTTTGTGGGGTAGCATGTACGGATTTTTTGTATCTTTTGTATAATATGTGGAGTTTGCAAAATACTATAAGGTTTGAGAGATATACTTACTTAGTAATAGTAATTTTCTATTACATGTATTGTAAATATATTTTTGGGGCTCTGTTGCCCTCGTAACTTAGGTGTGAGATATGCACCCAAACCAAAGAGGGAGTTTAAAGGGGATTTTTAATTTAAATGTGTTAAATTTTCTATTGGTTTTGTGTTAATAATGGTAATGGTAGTTGTGTGTTAATTATTTATATTAAAAAAATTTGAGACGCCGGACTAACTAATAATTACTAAAAAGCCTGATAACATCAGAGACAAACAAAATTGTATTCCCATTGCAAACAGCTATACAGAGTACATTTTTGTAATCTAGGTACCACCGCGAATTCAAAGGAATTTGGAGCCTTATTACGGCGATTATCGCGATTATTTAATGGGTAAGGAAAACTATACACTAGTTCATCCCATAGCAATTGTGTACTAAATTGGAAATTAATCCCACTAGAGAGATGATTTATTGTCTTGATTCTCTTTAGCCGTGATTTACAAAATTGAAATTAAGAATACGCACTTTCGACGCTGTCGAAAAACCAAACATGACATGCATTGCATGCAAACCAAATAAAGCAAGACCACTTCCATGCAAACCAAAGCGATAAATTTCCTTCTTCACGATTTCATAATAGAAAACTTGTCCCTTATAATCTATTTTACCAAAATATTACAGATGCCTCTTTGGTTTCTTTATTTCTTGCCGAGGAATAAATGATTGGCTTTTCTTAGCGTAAGTATAAATTAGAGGCTAGAACTTCAGTATTTGAAACTCATCATATTATACTCAATTTAAAATTCGAAAGCTTTTTTGTATTCCATACCTTATAGAATTTACATATGTTCACATGCACCTCCAAGTGGAGTTACATCATACGTCCTAGTATTTGCTTTCTGGGAAATAAGTTAATACTTATACTTGGAGATATAAGTACATGTCCATTCTGCGTCTATACTTTTAGAATGCACGCTTCATTTTAGGCCCAGCAACGGCCTAGAGGTCTTGTAGAGATCATGTGGACTGCTGATAAGCTGAAAATTATAAACGCATGAGAGGAATGCCATGGCCTTCAAGTTTACGCCACAGCGGTTTGATTTGAAGCGTAACATTTGGAAATTTACGCTAACCGGTTCGGCGCGGCTTTCTACTCTCAGCCCATCATCCGGTAATTGTTTGCGGGATCTAAGTTCTCTCGGTTGTTTTTCGGAGAATGGGTAGCAAGCAGCACAAATCAAAGTCCAAAAGATTGACATTCCTGGATTTGCAGGGAATGCCTCAATGGATCAATACAAACCAAAGATCTATAATGGGTCGGCAGGTTCCCCACCTTTCTGTGAGAATTTTTGTTCTTTTCTCCTGTACAACAACATGCACACCAAAATATGTTCCTAATCTTCACACCGAAGCACCGCGTAACTTGGTAGGGAAAAGCGGTTTGAACAAGTGCATGAATTGGAAGATCGAGGGTTTAGGAACTTATCCCGATTACCAATTTCTGGAATTTGCGAATACCAACAGGTAAGAGAAATCCAATATTTGGTAAGGGTGCATAGGTAAGCGAGGGTTTTCTAGAACTTAAATAATGGCCACAGTCTGACACGAGATGATGCATTCATGCTAATCAGGATGATGATTACAGGGTTACGCGGGGAGGGAGTGTCACGGATGTGACTTGAAGTCTGTGGTAGGTCTTTGGAGAGAGATAGTCTATTGTCCACTAAAGTCGTCACTACCTATCAGCACCACCATCATGGCCTAAACTTTTATGAAAGTTAGCAGAAAGCATGCACTTCAAGAAACTTTCGAATTGCTTCGTATCTTTGGAACGGTTCTTAGCTACGCTGAAATCCGATCTTTGCCGGAAGCATAAGAAACATAAGCGCCAACTTTGCCTAAAAGGCACATTTCTTGAACCATGAGCGTACTTTTGAAGGCACAAATCCGAAAGGCGAGCCATAAAGTAATTTTGCCCTAAAACACATTTCTTTAGGCGGCGTAATTTTGAAAGGCCAAAGAAACCATAGAACCCTAAAAGACATTTTGAGATAGTTTGAGATGGTTAAAATCATAGTTGAACCATTGGAAAGTGGCAAGAAAACTAAGGTCACCCGTGTCGCACTCTAGATGTATGCATTAGTACATCTTGCAAAATCGGTCATCAAATCATATAAGAAACCCTTAGGAAAAACCGTTACAAAAAATACAAAAATAACCCCCAATTGTTATTATGCTACATATTCAATGGACAAAATATATAACAAAGCAATATTATGAGACCTAGATTAAGTAGTCAGAATATTCCCAAATAAATTATTAACCATTTTCATATGATCCTCTAGGTATCCGATTACGTAAAAGCAATTTCCGCGATTAGATTCTCATTTCTCTATATCACGAACATACATGTATTTTAAATCATTTTCCCATGCTCTGGCATTGCTAGATTATATTTTACCTTCAGCATAATGGCCTAGGCATATTGCCTATATCATGACTCTTGTTTTTAATACTATCATCCGAAACTAAGCCCATACAAAACTCTAAGAACCATGTTCTATTATTAATTTACCTCCATAAGCCTATGCAATTTACGAATCATGCTTTTTCGGATCGGTTTATGCATTCTACATTTATCATTTCCTTGCTTCCTTTCGCAAAATCCGGATCTATCATGCATACTATTTGCATACTAGATTTCTGGACTAGATTAGCGGACTAGATTAGCAATAGCTTTCAAATTTAAGACTCCCCACTATGGCAAGGGCACCATGCAATAGAATTAATACACCTCTAATTTGGGTCTTAAATATCAGGGCGTTCTCAGCCATATGGATAGATCTAATCTAAGATTTATATTTATAATTGCATCCCATCAAACTATAGTAGGCTCTTTGCTCCCTTGTTTCTCCTTAAGTTTTGCGAAATAGCTTGGATCTTGCATTTGCTCGATTATCTCAATAGCCCCTCAAACTGTTTGTTAGCTCAAGGCTACCCACATCAACCTCCATAGAAGCCAAATTTTTCTTAGCTTGCTCCGGGGCTTTGAATCATGCATCCTCTTTATCATTACGACCCTTCCATCATCCATATTAACATTGGCTGACATTGCAAGCTTGCACATCATTCTAATACTTGAGAGTATGAAATTGGAATATCTTCTTTGTGTTTCTACTATCCTGTTTTTCTCCTACTTGCCATTCTCTTACTGGTGTGGCAAGATTAAGGTCCCTTTCTTCCCTTGTTTGGGCCGAGGGGGGCTTCACTCCTGCTCAAAATCAACATCTGTTGCTTGCCTCTGTTCTTCTTTGGATTCTTTTATAGTCTAACTTTTAGGTGTGTCCATAACAAGGTGTTTCATATCAACCCACTTCCATACCTTTTTGCACTTTACATTTATGCTGATGGCCCTCGGTAATGCCACTTCTCATGATCTTGATGCATCCACGATGCCTCATTTGTTTTCTCCGGCTAATATCACGTCCTAAAACATATCTCATTATTCTCTGAACAATATTTTTTTAGGTTGCCCCTAGGGGGGCAAACCCTTGTTTATATATGGGTTTGTGGCATATCCTGGGTATATGCCGGAATATTTTCTAGGATATGCTTGTGGTACACTAAAACCTCTTTGCTCCTTTTGTAAATTGGCGGTCATCTGCGTTTCGTCCCGATTGGTGTTTCAGCAGGATAAGCTGGCATGTAAATTCCGGGGATTTTCCTGGTCTAATGTTAGAATGGACTAGAACCGCTTGGGAGCTATGAGCTGCGGATGCTAGAGATATATAATAAACTTCTTAGTGATGATCTATTGTATTAGATGCAAGCTGACAATAAAAAAATATATCCTTTATGTGAGTTTATTGTTGTTAAGAGATATTTGGTAGTTATGTACACAGGGGGTATTTGCCTTGACTTTCACAAACGAGATCCATAGCGACTCTGTGAGAATGGAATAAATATCCGGATGCCACAATCGCACGTATTTATCAACTAGTGATGTCTTAGAATTGATGGATATGGGACACAAGAATCGTTGATTTCTTCTTGACTCTCAATGGCCTTGATGCTTGGTCCCCTTGAGTGTCTTGCATTCAACACCACTCTTGTTGTGCTTCTATATTATTATGTTATAAGATCTTCTGCGACTTTAGTGTTGTTACGTTCTTTGATTAATGCTGGCCGGTTCATGTTCAAAGGGGTGAGCCTAAACATCAGTGCGATAATGCATTAGACATTTTACACAGTTGACCTTTACTTAGGTAGTGAAAGTGGACAAATGCGAAGTTAAGAGCGAGGAGGCTTAAGGAGGCTCGGAGTTTATTAATAAATCTCTTTGACTCTTGGAGATGTCATTTACGCCCTCGGCCCAGAAAAGTGCACATGTTCCTTACCGCCAATAGCAAACTTACCCAATTGCTTGAGGATGCACTAGGTAGGCCATACACCTAACATGTCGAGAACATATTTCTGAAGATGTCGCGGCTTCCTTATGCGGTGGGCGAAGCAAAAGCACTTATGTTTGTCCATATAAGCCCGGACATTGACTCTTTATAGTGAAAACTTTAAACTGCGCTAAAGTTCTTGAGAGAGTAGCCGATTAGACTTGGGTTGCTTGGATTCCTAGCAGGGGCGGAGAATTCACGAGAGCTTAAAAGAGCAGGTGACCTTCTTGGTTCTGTCTTGCATTCCCATTGTCTCTATTTCTTGTTTTGTTAGAAATATGTTCTTCAAATGGCATATTGATCAAGAAGGGCATGTTGTTCATGTCATTTGGCAAAGCATAGATTTTTGTCTCTTTCGATCATTTATGACATTGTAAAATAAGGCAAAATGCAGTGCTCTAATCTTATTTCTTATAATGTTTATGCATGAAGGCATCGGGGCATGATGAAGTGACAAGACATTTGTGTTATTGGATATTGTTCCGGTATGCGCATTGAAGGAAGCTCTAAGCAAGAAAGAGAGTGAAATAGAAAGATTCCAAAGTATAAGATACTCTGAGAATGGTACTTGCCGACATCTTTAACATGGAAAAAATAAGAAGATCCATGCGGCAACAAGTGATTGACAATCAAGAACAAGAAATGAGAAAGCATTGATGAGGTAATGTGTCCTACCACCATCTCAAAGTTGACATCCCATATTGTTTGGTAAGAAATCCTTAATAAGAGTAAATGTTGTTATCGGGTGATTGGTACATACACATTCTATTGGAGGAATGGTTGATGCTTTTGAAGCCCAAACACCCGATTTCGAGGAAGGGGAAAGATTGATTCCAAAAGCTTAGACGAAATAGGTTCGGATCAAAAAATGGATCTTTAAGTTCTAGGAGGGATGTCCTTGGGCTTTGAGATTCCATCGACAAAAACTCATCACTTGATGCATCAAAACAAAGTCTTAGTCAAATTGAATGGTTTCTCCATCTATTGCAAGCGATTGCAGGTCAACCACTTAGGGGAAGCTTCTTGATGGGTCCTATTTGAGCTCCAATTTTTTGCATCTAAAGACCTCCAGCCCCTTCCATGTTTCCTGTTTGCCTCCAATGAACAATCCCCTCTGGAACCCATCAATTTCACAAAGCGATTTAATGTGCTCTATTGCTTGGATTCACAAAGCAACTTTAGGGGTTGTTTTAGGCAATTGTGGTTCTCTATTGGAAGTAGTAAGTAGCATTTGGTAAAGGTATCTATGAAAAGAGCTATTATCTTGAATGATAAAAGCGTTTAGCATGATAATAAGAAATCAACAAGAATGTAAAATGTTTTGAGGATAGCGGAAATTAAAGTTGGCACATTACGTGGCATTCACATACCTGAGTGACTTAGTAGAAAGGGCGTGTTTTATTTTCAATGAAAGAATATGGTGTTGTGTGAAGGGAGGATCATTATATCTGCATGGTGGATATGCTTACCCGATCAGGAATGTTGCATGAAAAAGAGAAATTGTTTAAAGCGCATGGTCATCATATTTGAGCGGGGAGGGTATGGCGGGGTCCTTGGCATCCTCGAACATGGGGCTGCTTATGAATCACGGGAGTTGGGCCAGTCGCGAGCTTGTGAAAAGGCTGCGCAAGAAGGTGGTCCTTATAGAAAATTTACCGCTGCAAACCATCATTCTCTAAAGTACTCAGGATAATTTAGGTACTTCACATGACTTCTAGGAATGATATTTGTTGGTTTATTGTAAATGTATCATCTTATAGTAGCCTTTTCATATAAAAGTATTATAGTATCACGAGTGAGAAAGCAGATTGATATTACATGATAAATATGAGTTTGAGAGAAAACGTCAAGTCATACCAAAGAATATTGTAATAGCGAGGTGCTTTTTAGTAAATCTTTTGGTGTTTGGGAGGTACGACAAAATTATGCACCACCTCTAGATTGCATAGTCGGTTATAGATTGCATGAAATATTGTAACAATGATTGCTTTAGGAGGGGGAAAAAAAAATTATGACTCTAGATTGCAAAGCAAAAATTATAGATGGCATTAAAATGTTGTAATTTTTGTGATCTTATATAATTATTTCATTTCTGTTTGGGTTTGTAGCATGCTAGGTGAACAAAGAGAAGCATCGACTAATGTTGATGAGGTATACATACATTTACTATATATAGTGGGATACTTTAAGCGGGTATGATGTATAATCAAGATAAGACATTAAAAGCTATATTGTCCATAAGTTAAAAGCGACCTCAGAAAACTATGTCTACATATAGCATCATATAGGCTCATAGCATGGGCTGTGGCATCAATCTCTTAGCTTGTGGGTTATCCACTTTGAAAATTGAATGGAAATTGTATGCATCACATCTTTGGGTGAAAACATGTTAGGGCCTACATAAAAAATTACCAAAAAGGTACTTTTGTCTAGTATTACATAATTATATTTAAAAATTACCTAGGCTACAAGATTGACTAAAAGAAATTGTGTTATGTTCAAGAGTAGTAGTGCATACATGTTGTAAGGTACTTTATGATGTCAAGAAGATGTTAGAACTCAAATATATCATCATCTTTGACCAATTATTTGAGGGTAGTTTCAAAACATGTAGGCTAACATGCTCTTACTGCTCCATAATTTTTTTGGCTTTAGCCCTCACGGTCGAGCTCTTCTCCACACATTTCAAAAGAGGTCGAAAAACTTGAATTTTGGTCTAGCTTTTTTTTGGAAGGCAGGTCTTTGCATGTGCTCGAGGTATTTTTCTTCATATGTTCTATTATAGTCAATGATGCGATTTGTGTTTTAGGATATTTTGATCAAAATGCGCTTTCATTTCAAGATAATGTGGCAAAAGAAAAAATCCCATTCCATGTAATAGTATTGCATATGACCTCTATTCCACTGTACCCACATTCAATGCATTCTTGCTTAGAAGAGATTCAATCCAGCCGCGAGGTTCCCCTCGGCTACCTTGATTACGACTTCTCCAATAACAAAACTCAAATGATCTTGTAGGGCATGCGTTATCAACTTTGGTATCGTTCATTCAACTTGATACACCAATGTTTGCTTTTTATCTTCGTATTCTTGATTGAGAAACTCCAACCGGGAGGTGTTGCAAAGACATTCTTGATGTTCTGAGGATGGCACAAGACATTATATTAGCAAGAACAATTCATTTGGAGCATATTTGGCACACCTTATGCAAACTTAACTCATGTCCACATGTAGCGGAGAAAGAACCACTGAAAATCTCATGCCATTGGTAGCGCACAATGTAAGTTATGAGCATACGGAGATTATGATGTATTAAGTTGCTTTTAGCTTATTTTAACCAACAAACACATCTGAATTCATCTTCACTTTTCACTTCTTAATGTTTTATTCCAGCATTGTAGCTACGCAATACCATGATTGTTAAAAGCGGCCATTTGATGCTACAACCATGGTTTGCTCTCGTTCTAGTCTAGCACATAAATCTGGTTACCAAAGAATATAGGCTCTTAGATTTGCATTGCTTCTTGATTCTACAATGCTATTTCTATGGGCAACATCCGTGTAAGTCATCATTGGGCTAAAATTTGCGGTTAGAGAGTTGTTGTTTTTATTATATTTATGCTAATATGGTATCAGTCAAAGGTCCTGGGGCTATGTAGCAAGCATTGACCTAGCATCATATCATTAAGAAGATATGACAAGAAGAAGATGCATATGAATGGATGTATACTTCTTAAAACAAGCATAGATGGAGTCCATCTGACCTCTTGGTACTTTGTGGTATATAATATGGCGGCTCCCGCTTCATTCAAGTTAGGGATCTTTGCCATCTTGTTTTTGACTTTGTGGATATGGAATCTTTTAGACTAGAAGCCAATGTTTGGAACATCATTGCAATACACCTGATTGATAACCAGCTACTTCTCGTTGTCTTTAATTATATGCCTAAGCGTCTTTCGAGAAATCCTTATTGTATGCGATGCGGTAATACTCTAGAAGCATATAACATCTTTATGGAGCCCGGCTAAGCAAGATGTTGTGATTTGAGTTATAGTGGTTGGGGGATTGCAATCATTTTGGAGTGCTATGAAGGGAATTTATGCAAAGTTGAATATTTTAAGAACATGGAAGCAAGAGGGCATAAAACAAAGATCTGATGACCTTGGGTGCGCCTTACACAAGGCGGCACAAAGGAGGTTTTATGAAAGGCAAATTGGAATCTAATGCCGCTCTACAGTGAGAATCTTTGAGAATTTTCATGCCTGAATATTCTCCTTAAATGTCTTGTTTTCCAGTAGGATGTATTAAAGCTGATGCAATTTCGACCTCCTGTTTTATTCCTTTCAAATCTATGCTTGATTTTAGAAATTTTATATGTCCACTAGGTTTCTAAGTTCGTGTTTTGGCCTGACTAACATGCAACACCAAACTTGTCTCAACACACTCCCACACAACTAGTTATATGCACATTATAGCGCAACACTTTCACACAACACAATGTAATTATTACCGACAACTTTTTAAACAACGAGGAGCTAAAGGTGACATCACCCTCACACAACACAATATAATTATCGACAACTTTTTCAAAACACCCTTACCCTTCTTCTCCCCTTTTGCTCAACCCAACCAATGGAAAAAAGCTCCTAGAAATAGTGGCTTTGATTGACCTGCCTTCATGATCATACATCCCTCCACTAGAAATTGAAGTAAATATTGTCTTGCTTTCTAATTCATCTTGTGTAATTCTAAATTGGCGGATCTCTTGTGCCCCCTCTGCACCAACCGCAATCCCAACCTCGTGGTGCATTAAAAATAAGCGGGGCGAGGCCTTCTCGCCCTCCTAAGACTTGCCCCATTGACAAATAATCTATATACCCAGGGCAACTAGCAATCAACTCCCAGGAAAAACAAAGATTAAAAATAACTTACGGGATCAACTAGCTTACCAAAAATATTGTAGAAGCATTGCGTAGAACTTGCGGTAGAAGAACCCCATCAAATTTGCCCGAACTTGCACCATAGGAATTGGCATAACTTTAACATAAAACCTCGCTATTCACTGCCCCCCTTTGCATCCGGCCCATTCCTACTCTCCCTTCATATCTTATGTAAAAGTTGACTAAACAAATCCTCAAAGTCCATGTATAAAATTATTAGCATAGCTTCTAAATTGGGTAAAAGTTGACTAAGCAAATCCCTCAAAGTCCATGTATAAAAATTATCCCTCTACACCAACCCCAACTCCAACCCTAGTGGCACATCAAAATAAGTCCCCCTTGCGTAGCCCCATCGACAACTAATTTATATAGCTACGCAACTATCAATCAACTCCAAGAAAGAGAAAGATTAAAAATAACAATTTTTTAAAACAACTAGTTTGCCAAAAACACCATAGAAGCGTTGCGAACTTTACCTTGTAGAACCCAGCGTAATTCTGGAGGCAATTTCAAATTTAGAAAACAAAAATAGCAATAAAAATGAATTCCTTGAACCTTGAGAACCTAAGGACTCTGATCGTGCATGTGTTGAGTCCCGATAAAGAAAACTAAAACACCAACAAAATCATCATTCTTGCTTCGCCTTTTTCGATATGTTCAAGGTTTGAATGGAACCAATGGATTGTGTTTCTTTTGCCTATTTGCAACATTCAATTTGTGAGTTATTAAGCATTATTTGAATGCCTTGCCTTATGAATTATGAATTGGGCATGGAAATAGCATTCCACTGATATGTTTGAGTCCGTTTTTGGGTTGTCCCTAAGGGGGAAAACCCTCATCCATGTGGGTTTGTGGCATATTCCAAGTATATGTCAAGTATATGCTCGAAAACATGACTTTGAAGTGTGATTTAAGCCATTTCACTCTACGAGGTTCTGGGCAACCCAACCCAAGCAAAGACCTTGTTCTTTCTTAATTTCCCACTTCAAAGAATATGTACCTTTGTGTGCTATGCCATGTATTTTCATATGTTTCCAACCTTTATATCAACTTAAGGGTTAATACATCAATGTGTCAATCACCTCAACATGCGTTATTGGCCTGCAACAAGCCCTTCTATTTAGGAGTATACTTATTATTTTTAATCTATTATAATAATAAAAAAAAACCCTGCCTCCTACTGTAGGCCAGGGGGGCCAGTTTCTTATTTAATACTCTTAGCTTTAGAGAGTGGCTATGGTGCCAACAAAGGGAGAGTAGAGCCTTCACCACAAGGCCCTACCCTACCTATACTTTCCTATTAGCTAATTACATTAAGCTTTTCAAAACTCGATCGATCATACATTATTGAATATAGGATACCATGAAACTCCATTTTTCTAAGATGTTGAGAACCATACTGATATTTTGGCCTTTGTGAAAACCATTTTTGTTGAAAGCTTCAATTTAAGCCCCATAAATATCCTTGGCGGCATTTCATGCTTCTAGAATTGGCATACATACATGGCATAATTTGGGATATGATAACTCCTAGACGCCTCGCCCAAATGGTCCGCACTATCTCCGCTCTAATGAATCATAACAACAAACGGTAATTTGCTCCTTTTGTCATTATCTTGTGATCTTTGAATATTCCCTTATTGTGATCATTAACCCGTATGGTAATATTTAGAAAATTACATTTCATTACCCTATTGCCGAACCATCATTATCTCCATATGCGCATACGTTCGGTTTCATCTTTTATTCCCGGATATTTCAAGTCAGTATATTGCATGCTCAGCTCCATCGCTTAAGAATTCCATGACTCTTCCACCATTGATGATGTTGGTCATCAATGTAACGTCTTGAGATCTTTTGGAATCTGTATACATCGACATTCTACCATGATATGCCAATTTCAAGATAAATCGAGTTCAAATCATGCCAAATAAAGGTTACACCATCTTTGGGCTGCATGGTATTCTCGAATGGGCTCAAATATGCATCTCTCCCATGCATGCATGCATTACGTATTGCATTTAGAACTCGTTCATTTGGAGATCGCTATTTCTTGCATGTTCTTCATCGACTTCTCATCGGCATTTTCTCCCTCTCAGTTCCTTGACTCTTTTTCTTTGATACCCGGCAGGGGAAGGGTTCTCCCCGCTTAGTTTGGCGGTTTACGTCCTTTTCCATGTTGTGACATGTTCTTGCCCAATCTTGGCCCTTTTTGGCTATCCTTCAACCTTGAACCTTCAACCTCGATCCCGTTTTGATAAGGAAGTTCTCTTTTTGTGGGAGCTTTTGTGCACATTTCGGCAAGCCCTTATTCAAGAATGTCATCGATCCGAGCCATCGGATCGATATTCTCGAATGGGTGAGCATGCATCTCTCCAATACATGCATGCATTGCATGCATTTTCAAAGGGTTTTGATTCATTTGGGGATCGCTATTTCTTGCGGTGGCGTTTTCCCTCTCGCGTGAGTTTCCCCACCCATCCTCCCTTAATGTATATTATATTGTAAATGTTGTTTTTTTTTTGTATTGTGGCATCGTAATTAACCCCCTACGGCTTTTTGAGGTGCAAATATGTTTTATTGTGTGTGGCACGTGCATGACCAGACCCCCGCGGGTTTTCTCTATTGAATTTTTATTGGTGATGTGCATGTCTATGGGTGATCATAACTTCGTGATTATCCGTGGGCGTGGGGTTTTTATGGGAACATTTAGCGGGTCTTGCGTTGTCCAAACCCTCTTGCCGAGATTTTATTGCTAGGGATTTTCCTCGAAATCCAAAAGGGCGGGGTTTTAATCCGGCGATAAGTTCTCGGCGGGTACACTAATAAACATCTATAGCACACAATTTTATTTGGGGTCCGGGTGTCATGGTTGGATATTCCCTATGCTTTTCATTTTTGGATACCTGCGATGTGCGACTACCCCACTCTATACCATTGTAGAAAACTGGCGAGATGAATGAAAAACCTAGCTAGGGGAGCTTTGTTTTTGTTTTCATGAGAGCCCTTATTCGAGAATAAGAACTTATTTCTAATAACTTATTTCTACTTATCGACCTTCATCTTGTTGAAGATTTTTCGCCACCATGTTTCTTTGACCACAATTCGTTGAACATTGCATGATTCAAAATTTCACCATTAGACATGCATAAGGGCTAGACAGAGCAATCTCACTAGCAACAACAGAGACCACACAACATTCTTTAGAATTCTAGCGCATTTTCTTCACTAATAAATTCGTCCATATAACATAAGGATTCACTTTGACAAGAAGGCTCGCATCCTTAGATCTTTTAGATCTTCAACAACCCTACAATAATAAGCTCCAAAAATATCTCTACCAAATGTCTCACACAACCACCAAAACATTTTGGCATATCGATACTCAAAAATTTCACCAAAATGTCTCACGCAACCACCAAAACATTTCTGCATATTGACATATCCTACATTATACTAAGTATTCCCACTCAACAAAGCATATTCTATACGAGGTGTATCTTAGACTACCTCAATCGTCGAATCCAGGTTTATGTTATGGCCCGGATCGTAAGTTGGGGCCTCTTGGCACCTCGTTTGATGATGGTCATTTCGACTAGGAGTGTCTATGATTTTTAAAATATGATCTGGCGTTCACCTAAAAGTTTTAGAAGATGAAATATGGAGACAATATCTATATCTGAGTTTAAAAGATTTAGAATACAAGAAATTTATCACTAAAAAGGCCGCATGAACATTTCTCTTCATCCTCTTGTCTATATGTCTTTGCAGAGAACACTTGTTAGAAATGGGAATTCGATAGTTTTGAGTGCTATTGTGATGAATACTTAAGTGTGTGGACTGAAATTCTATGGTTTATGGACTCTAATTGTATCGAATTCTTTGATATTTGTTTTCCAATTCACCTAGTTATAGAAATATAAGAGGGTATTAAAGTAGAGGTAAAAATTAGTTGTGTGTGTTTAATGAAAAATATTCATTCAATTCACATTCTTTCTTGATATTTCTTGACAAATTTAAACACTTACAATGAAAATTTTGCAAAACTAGAAGAGCAAATGAATGACATATCCAAATGCAGAGACAAAATTTCTTTATAATCATCAGATTACTCAAGACTAAGCTCATTTTATTAGCTTTTATGTCCATAGTTTTCATGGAAAATTGTCAAGACTAAGCCCATTTTATTGGCTTTTATGTTTATAGTCTTCATAGAAAATTGTAGTTTGGCCTTGCTTCCTCCTTTCCCCATTGTATATTCCCTTTTGCGTGCGATTAGGTGAAACTTCCCTCCTACTTCAATACTATGAACATTTCCGCATTGATGGACACCAAAAGCGGATACATAACTAGATCTATATACACATAATGTCTTAACTTTGGATTTCAAACTGGAATGTACACCTAAACCCATGCAAAATCAAAAGATCATCCGTGCGAGCTTGTTTAAATCACCTATAATATTGGCAGAAGTCAATTGAGAGTCCATGAACAAAATGATTAGAAACATCACCAACCACCTTAAAAAAAACCCTGTAGATTTCAAACCTCAATACTTAGAATTGTACCAAGCAATTGAATGAGTAAACACAAGAAAACGTGATTTAATGTGTACCTAATCATGACATAACCGTGTTTCGCTCCATTCTTATTTATGTTCCTTCCAACTTGAGTGAAATAAACTCCCGCATGAAAGGGAAGAAACAAAACAACCTTGAGATAGATCTCATCCAAAACATTTGGAGGCTTGCTTGTTAAATGTTGGAATTAGGGTTGTTTCACACTGGGCGTTCACACTGTATTCCGTCAGGTTAAATTTTAATGAAGCAATATTTAATGGTTTTCGTTATGTTAACTCTTAACATAACGGCGTGATAGTTAGTGTGAAGTAATATTTAATAGTTTCCGTTATATTAATTTTTATCCTAACGGCGTGACAGTCAGTGTGGAGCAAGATTTAACGGTTTATGTTATATTAAATTTTAATCCAACGGTGAGTGTGAAGTAAAATCTTTATGTTATGTTACCTAACATAAAGGAAATTCCTTTACGTTAGCAATTTAACCTAACATAATGGTCAGTGTGTAACGACCCTTAGAATCTAGGCAAAACATAAAAAGTTATACAGTGTGGGAGACGGTGCTCACTTTGGGGAGCCCAGAGTTTATTTCGGGCTCAGAGCTGCTAGAGATGGACATTCCAGAGATGATCCTCTTCACGCTATACTCTGTTAATGCTAAATGACGGGCATTCATTTACTCTGTTTATAATACATCTATGAATATAAACGGTACATTCAACATCCATAAAGATCCAAGGATCTGCAAGAAAAAACTATCACATTTTATCTCCAACATGGAATCATCCGATGGATATCCCCATCCAAGAAAAACTTGGTCATATCCTGCTTGCCTCATGCCTTTGTGACAATTTTTAAAGCCGGAGTTTGTGCCGGACCGATTTTGGAGAAGCAAAGAGGTATGCATTTTGTATTTGACCCCAATTCGAGCATGCAGAAGGATTTGTCCCCGTAGAATTGTCAATAGTGCCCTGCAATTTGTAGATTGGCTGATGAGCTTCCTGTGACAAAAGATGGCACCATAAATTCCACGGATGCCAACGCTAAATTTGGGATAAATTCATCTTTCCTGCATATGAATTCAAACCTACAGGCAGACTTCAAATATGATCCTGCCACTGCAGGGACCATTGTTGTGCAAAGAAACCTCTATTTTGCTAATGGCATAGCTCTTTTAGCAAAACAAGACTTTTTGGTCTTTTGATATTTACCTGCTCATGCCATCTTTGGCAACGTAGAAAAACAGGCAACTGCAGCTATGGCAAAACCCTACGATCAGAAGGAGCCGATATGGTGCCAAAAGCTCTTCCCTTCCCTTTGCGAAAGTGGTGCAATTTTTAGTGCTATTTTTTTCGCTATTTTTCCCCATGACGCAGAATCTTTCGAGAGACTGAAGTAGGCGGATTTATCGAATTTTGTTCGATCATCCGCCAGTTCCAAATGTAAGGCAGGCTGAATGAAGCTTTGAGTTATCCTGGGGACAAATTTGACTGCATCCTATTTCAACATATCATCTTGATATTTTTTAGCACTCTTTTAATCCTCTATATTTTTTCCTCGCGGTGTTATCTAAATGATAAAAAAAATATAGGATAATATTCTCAAAGCAGCTTGTTTATAGCAATTGATCCTTTAGGTATTATAATGACGTTTTTCCATGTATTATAGCGTTTGGTTGAACTTTCATTGCAAAAGCCATCGATGTGGGGAATATTCCTGGCATTGTGCCGGATCGATGGCCCACATCATTTACAACTAAAGCGACACAAACTTTTCAATGGTGCACCTTGACCTCAATGGTCCAAAACCACAATATCATTAAATGGCGAAATTACATATTGTGTGACTTCGCGATAGCTCAAGAATTCAAAAATCAATGGTGCACCTCAAATTACCAAGAACCGGCGACCCATAGCTTTGCGGCAAGCCCGGATTTCCCTCGCCCCCGACAATGCGTGCGAATGACAGGTGCTCCTACGCGATTTAAGAGGAAATAGAAACCAAACAAAAGTTTATCGGCATGGCCTCAAAACCCCTCTAAAATCGAATGATCCGGCTCAGCCTTGAATCCCTCTACCACGACATTCGCCAAGGCAAATCGGACCGCAAACAGTTCCGACTTCATGGCATTCTTCAGGGCTCAATCGCATGGTATCTGCTTTAAACCGGGGTACCTGGAGCCAAACTTCCCCAATCGACCCTACTTTGCTCCCCAAATTAATCCACGGACTCGATCCGAATTTCGAATGCTTGAATGAACTTTGCTTGAATGAATCGCCTGCTGCTTCAACCTGGAATCAATCATCTTCACTGTCTGAACATAATACGGTTTTACTGTGGTTGGAGGATTCGAACCTCCGGGCTTCTACTCTACTGTCAAAGCGAACAACAAACAGCAGCAAACAGCAAACAGCAAACAGCAAAGCTACAAGCAAAGCTATAGCAGCAAAGCTACAAGCCATATAGCCGATGACTTCAACTGTTGTGGGCTTCATCGCTGTGGGCTTCATCGCCATAGCTCCCATTGCCCTCCAAGCTCCAGCCGGATTCCTTCAGCGCTAATATGTAGCATAATAACAGGGGGTTACTTTTAGATTTTTATACGCTTTTTCATATGGTTTTTCTATGATTTCGTTGTTGTATTCGTTGAGGTGTACTAAATAGTATTTCTAGAGTGCACCCTTTATGGGCCGTTGATTTTCGTTGGTTGGAAAAATCCGAGGGTTGTTGTCTTTCTCTGCATGTGTTTGTGCATGAACACTATGCAAGTGTGTGCATGTGCATGTGCATGTGTGTGCATGTGCACATGCATGTGCATGTGTGTGCATGTGCATGTTCATATGCATGTGCAAGTGCAAGTGCATGTGCATGTGTGCATGTGTGTGCATGTGTACTTGCCCTCTTGGATTCTTATTGCCGGAGTGGATTTTACTACCACGAGATGGATTTTTTGCTCACACTTACAAAGGTATTTGTTTTTTAATGTTTCTTCAGTTAGCATAATGTTTTTTTTACAAGGTATTGGTTTCTTGATTCTACAATGTAGTCTTTGCAAAACCCCCTTTTGTTTCCTTCCTATGATTTGTCTTTGATTCAAGTTTAGGCCCTCTGTTTGCTTTCAACTCTTGGATATTTTGGCTTCCCCGGATTGTTCATAGCAGCCAGTCTTTAGCTTCAATCAACAAACGGATTCTTATGCACACACTTGGTGGATTATTCCACGCCCTTTTCCATGTCAACGCAGATCCAGTCAAACAGTGGCCACAAGAATACATTTATATTGTAGGTTTGGAACTTTAATCGAACCGTAAGGTGAATCATGCATTACCTTTAAGCTAGAGATGGAGCATCCAAAATCATATGGATTGATAAACAATGGTGTCATTGTGAAAGAGAAATAGTTGTAGCGGAAGTAACAATATGTGTGTAGCATAATTGAGAGGGTTTTCTTTGTGTTGTAAACTTTATGACTTTGAGAATAATGGGATCAATCTGCTCTATCTTTATGGTAACTTTTACTTATGTTCTATTTGTTTTATTGTGATCAAATTCAAAAGCCACAGGTGATGAAAGCCCTCAAATGAATTCTAGTTTTTTGGTTTGAATTCTAAAATTTTTGTCACACTTGGGGGCGTCCTAAGGCCGAAGGCCAAAATTTTTACCGGGCCACAAAATTTTTTAACATCCAACATATAAAAATTAAATCCCCAACACATAACAACCATTGACATTAACAACCAATGAACATAACTACCATTGACATTAATTAACATAACCATTGGGTCCAACACATTTAAATTAAAAATCCCCTTAAACCCCTTTGGTTTGGGTGCATATTCACCACCGGGGGTGACGAGGGGCGTGAGAGTCCTCATAATTGTATTTTACATGCGTCTGAAATCAACACCATATAGTATTCAGTTTTGAAATCTTATAGTATTTTAAAAATCTTATTATCTGGTATAAGCAAATTTTGTACTTGCATACCCCACAAAGAGGAACCCAATGAACGGTATAGATTAAGGAATAGGGGGTGAATATGCCTATCCAACAGCTCTCGTTGCCCGGAGTCACCCCTCGTGTGAATATGCACCCAAACCAAAGGGGGTTTAAGGGGGATTTTAATTTAAATGTGTTGGACCCAATGGTTATGTTAATTAATGTCAATGGTAGTTATGTATTGGTTGTTAATGTCAATGGTTGTTATGTGTTGGGGGATTTAATTTTTATATGTTGGATGTTAATGGTTTGGTCGTCTCCAACATGCCGAAGCGCACGCCTACCTCTCCCAGACGCCTCCCTCTGTACACACACCACAGGGCAGCGAACCAAATGGCTCGTGCCCTCCAAATTGGGCTTCCTGGAATTCAGCCCTTGCAAGAAAGGCCCATGCAAAAAGCGACCTCCAGGCCACCCAAAATAGCATGAAACACTGAAGCTCCTCTCACATGGCAAATTATACCCTTTTCAATACAATACTATACGGAAATCATAGTCCAAACCACTGCCTGAAAACCCTCCCCCAACCCAAAATGAAAATAGCATACTATATAGCAATTATATTAGTTTAGATAAAATGTGGCACCTTCCTTATTTGACCTCCCACAGACGTGGCATCAAATCTACCTCTCCAATTCAAGCATCAATTGATAATGTTCTAATTATTTTGTTTGGTATTTGGGAGGTATCTCGCATGGTTGGGCCGATTTGGCGGATGTATTGTATTGCAAATCGTATTTTGAGGGTACTTTTGCAATGGTTTGAGCTGCTTATTGGCGTATATGTGAATTTGGATTTGTGTTTTCGTGGTGTCAATTTAGAAAGAAATTTGGCTTTTGGCTTTGGAGGGTGGGTGGAGAGGTCGGGGAGGCATGTCATTTGGAGAGGTTCCAGCTTGAGACGAGATTCTCCAGCGCAGGAGAAGGGGCTGGATGAGAAAGGTGGTTGTTTTACTGTGCTTGAGGCCGCATTCTCGCAGAAATGCCTGCGGGCTTTATTGAAGAACCCTTTGAGCCAAGGTGCATTTAGAACATGAATTGGCGTGCCCGCAAAGCTAAATTTTAATTTTTTAGATGAAGGGCATACAAAGTGCCTGCCTCCTCGTGCCTGGGATTCCAATGGTCGCTTTGGAGATGAACTAAAGGTGGAGCCTCAAGCCGATTTGAGGTGTCGGGCATAGTCGGGTTGGAGAAATGCACTGTTTGAGTGCAAAGTGTTGAAGATTGGATCCAAATGAGGCCATTCTAAGCTTTAGTTGGAGGTCCGCCTCCAGGGCTTAACGCAGAGGGAGCTATGGTTTAAGAATCACACCTTTGATCCATATCCCCACTGGGTGTTTTGTTACTAGACCATAGATTTGTGGTGGCGCTTGTTTCAAGAAAATGTTCATATCCATGGGGATGGAGCCACCCCACCGAATATGCCACAAATCAACGGCTAAAATCAACCTTACCAAAAAATCGATGAGGAATGGAAAATAATGAATAGAATATAATGGCATATTAATAAGGGGGAATAAGGAAGGCTAACCAAATGCGGAGACTGAACTTTTGCACTATATTCATTGTTTTAACAATATGATCTATAATTTGAAATTGCCATATCACATACCCTAGAACCCTCATTGTTACACTATATTCATTGTTTTAACAATACGATCTATAATTTAAAATTGCCATATGAAATACCCCTAGAACCCTTATTCCACTAAATGTTCACTCATAAAAGAGGAACCCAATGAACCCAAAATATTCACTCGTAGAAGAGCCAAAAGTCTCAACAAGAGCAAGGGTTTCAATCGCTTAGACGCATCACAAAAAGATCTCATAGGTTTGAAACACAAACAAAGAGCTACCACGTACCGACTAAAATTGTGGACTCCAAATGATTTGACTTGCAAACATAGTTTGAAAGTCCCACAAGGTTTGGAAGTCTTTCCCTCTTCAGTCTGAAATGCTGCAACTTCCTACCTATCGTTTAACAATGGCTAATTAGGGTACCTTCGCACCTGCCGTTAAGTTAGGAATAAGTTAATTTTTTTTAACTGCCAGTTAAACTTATAAGAGACTCTTGTGTTCGCACCAAGACTAAGTTAATTTTCCGTTAAGAGTTTAACCTAACGGAAACTGGTTAAATCCTTTCAGACTAAAACAAGTTAGGTTATTTTTTTTTAACTTAACAATAAAATAAAAATGTGTTCGCACTTGCCTTAGTTAAGTTAGTGCTAACTTAATGCTAACGACAATTTCTTCGCATAGGTGCCTATTAAGTTAGTCTAACTTAATGCTAACGGCAATGCCCAAAGCACATTAGATCCATTATGTTATCTTTTTTTTTAACTTAATGCTAACGGCAATACCAACGCATACCATACCTCCGTTAAGTTTTATTTTTGTCCTCTTCTTGTGCCATGAATAAATTAACATAAGAACTCATAACCAACATGATATCATGCACTTGTTGGATCATATTCCATCTCATTAAAACACTATATAATCAACTTGTTATTCAAAGCTTATCATTGAATTCAAAGCCTATCATTGTTATTCAAAACTTGTTAGTCAATTTTATTATTCAAAGCTTATCAAAGAAGAGACAATTATCAAGTGAAGACTATATATTCAGTTAATGTGCGGCGGATCTCCACACCCAATTCATATGGGTCTGGATCAGTGTTCGCACGTGGTTCTTCTGCTTCATCTGCCTCATTCTCCTCGATTTCTCTTCTTCTCCTCGTCTTATTCGCCACTGCCTTACTTGCTCCAACTCTTCCTCGATATCTGCCTCACCAATATCAATAAGCAGATTATGGAGCATACAACATGCATGAGTAAGAGTTGGAACATTCTCCAGCTTCATCTTAAGTTTCGTATCGAGACATTGGAACTTGCACTTTAATAGCCCGAACGCCCGCTCCACATATAACCTTCGCTTCTTATTGAAGATGTTCTCTACATTTCAAAACGAATTGCATTTAGAACATGAATTGAAATTAAACAAAAACATAAATTATTAATTTGTTAAACTAAGCATAAATTGCTATATTAATGCGATTCCAATGGTGAATTTGATCTACTATTTGGGAGTTCTATCATTATCGCCGGTTAGTTAATTCCTTATAGTCCTTTTATAACAAATGCACATAGTCTTTGAGTGCAAAGTGTTGAAGATTGGATCCAAATGAGGCCAGTTAGAGTTATTTCTAACAGAAGCTGTGCATGGTAAAAATTCTCCATGTAAAACGTTTTTGCAACCCATAGATTTCCCAGTAATGTAACAGGACTAGACTCTACTGTCTAGATTCATGTTACCTCTTGTTTTAGCCACGCATCGAGGAGGTTCGAACAATTTCAAGAATGCTTAACCACATTCTCGAACTTGCTGGATTTTATATGGGCCCTAGTTATTACAATTTACATTTATATAAAACTTTCAAAATAAGATACTATATCATGTCAAAATAAGATCATGCTTAATTTCTATGCAATGTACTCTCATCTTGCCTTCAACTCCAGTTCAAACTAATGCTTTCAAGGCTTTAGAAATGTGACTTTTCTCGTTCTCAAGCACATCCTCATCCTTGCTCACTTCCATCGTATATGAAGTATGAGATGTCGATGCCAAATTTATGAAGTAAAATGCTTAATTCGAAATATGATTTTTATGTAAATTATCTAGTATATGGCAACCTCAAGATTCTGGTGTACCTTTTCGCATACGCCCTTGAGTTCTCCTCTATGGGAAGCCACAGATCCATAATTCCATGAGAGTCCATAATTCCATGACAGTCCATAATTCCTGGGGTAGGCCACAGATCCAGTAAATAAGAACTTCACGAATCAAGCGGTCAATACTAGCGGTAGACCTTAAATGCTTCTCAATTCCATAAGATGAAATCGAGAAATCGGTATGTTTTAACACATTTACTCATTCCTCCATGGATCTTTCAATTACATGTTCATTCTAACATTCATAACAATTTCCATTATCCTAAAATTATCAAAAACATGGAAATAGCGGTTCCGAAAATGCTTAACTTGTTACCACGACAAGTTTGGTTTGCTATTAATCATCCTTTAGGCGATATGAGCTATGACATTGTTTTATTATACATTTTAACTTAAAAATATTAAAGCACAAGAGATCTTGGTTCTGCATGAATACCTTTCAACATTGTGCGTGCATAAAAAAAGTAAGGAGCGACATACATGGTCCCGGATGGCTTCAACCAACGATCCGAGCATGAATTCTTGAATCAAACATTGATTCCTTGAGGAAGGAAATAACCCATCCACTCTCGAAATTATAATGTCCACCGAAAGCAACCGTCCCATAAATTAAGCGCCCATAAAAATCCCATTCCACAAAAAGTTCAGCCAGTTTATGCATTTTCTAGACAGAAGTAATAAGCATTAAAGAAATCTTGATCTTCCCTTTCTACACATCGTTCTTTAAAGACCTTGTGTAGGTGCATCCTATTTATTCTACTAGTAAATGGCCACATATTTATAATAAAATGCCAGGATGCCCATAGAAGTTCAGTTAGATCGAGTGGAGAATCATGTGCCAATAATAATAATAATCTTTTACGGAAAAGATGTAAGTCTTACCACGCATGCACGGTTAGACCGCATGATTTGAAAGGCGAAAATATGAGGTAGAATCTTGAGCCAATTAAATATAACCTTTCGGGGAGGTTTATATCTTCAATTGATCCTTGAATGACCTCAACAATATCCATAAAACCATTGGTTTGAAACTAGGTTACGAGCATGGGATGCGCATTGTTGCCTCAACAAAGCATAAACTTCTAGCGCTTTGCTTGAGCTGACCATATAGC
This sequence comes from Isoetes taiwanensis, assembly GCA_021234155.1. Classification (NCBI taxonomy): domain Eukaryota; kingdom Viridiplantae; phylum Streptophyta; class Lycopodiopsida; order Isoetales; family Isoetaceae; genus Isoetes; species Isoetes taiwanensis. The sequence goes on from JAJEKV010000048.1 coordinate 959,973, forward strand.
TAGAATTCCCTTTGCCGGTCCCAACATCCAAAACCACCTTCAAGTTAAAATTATAGATTGTTAAGAGATGATATAAACATTAGTTATACTAAACCAAGGATAACAGGGCATACAAGCAAATTATACAACGAGCTTCATTTTTGAGTTGATGAATAATCAATTAGTCGGGGATCTTTGGAATGGAAAGGTTTTTGAAAATGCTTATAGGCGCAAAGTCTTTGCATCGTCTCTTTGAGTTGCAAAGGCGAAGCGTGGCAGCGCCGATAACTTTACTACATTAATTTTCGTGATCTATCGCCACTTGGAAGAACGAACCAACCAACCTACCAAATCAAGTTTCAACTCATTGAAAATTTCCCATTACATACCTTTCCATGAAAAAATGCTCGGTGGTTATCACGGATGGCGACATGGTAGGCATCCATCGCGGACTTGATCGACAAACATTTCCTTTTGATGGTAGAAATCCATAAGTGCAAAAGTAATTTGCAAAATCAGCTCCTTTATCCAGCCAGTTGGAGCTCCCATCTCGGAAACAAGTCTAGCAATGGGCAAGGAGCCGTTTACCATCGCTGCATGGTGAAGCTCTAGGATTTAAGGACAAGGTATTTATTATCAAGTCGCTTTGCTAAATAGGAGGATTCGGTTGCCCTAACCCAAAATAAATTCTCTTCGCTTTAGCCAGAGGTCCATGAACGAAATCATAACCGTTTACATACCAGATCGTATTCTATGATCTAAAGGGATCCGGTGAGCATCTTCCGACGATTCTAGCAAACTTCAAATAATCAGGCGGGGATGCTCGCTTCAAACCCGTGAGCGAATCGTCCGATCACGAGTCCATGGTTCGATCTCGAGCTATAAATAAGAAGAGCTAAAAAAGAAGAAAATACCCGATGAGAAAATGCATAGGCAACGGCATGTTTGGGTTTTATGGCCCTCGCCTTGTGCTTAAACCATCGCCACCGCCGTCGAGATCGAGCTCCGCCAGAACAACCAACTTTAAAGTGACCTCGGGAGGTCACTTTAATTTCTAGTTCATTTTTATTTTTGGGTTAACATTCTGTTAAATCTGTTAACGTAACATAAAATGGTGTGAAGATTGTTTGGGTTAGGGACTTTAGGTTAAAAAAATTAACGGAATACTAACTATTTAGCTTAATTGAATACTAACTTAACTTGTGGTGTGAATCTTAAAACCGTTAAAAACGTAACGCAATCCTAACTTAACGGCGGGTGCGAAGGTACCCTTAGGCTAATAAACAAATCAAGCAATAAAAATTACCAGCAACGACATATAATATATAACATTGAGCTCCATGTACACCATAAATAAATTCATAGCTCAACATGAGCATACAAGGATTCAAAGCCGTCCACCGACATTTATCAACAAGCTCCAAATAGCCACGGAATCGAAGAGGCCATTGATACAAAAAATACTTTCCACATCTACCCAAAAGAGGTGGAATCTTCACTTCATAGTTCGTCCTTGTAGCCACGCAGGGTTTCACCAGCAGCCGCAGCAGCTTTAGAAGCAGCCTCTTTAGCTTCTTCATATCGAGCCTTTGCCTCTGCAGTCATGGAAGCCTTGGCAGCATTATATTTTTCTTCCATGTTCCTCTTTGCAGCTTCAAATTTTTCCTTTGCAGTCTTTCCAGCATCCTGAGCACTGCCTGTCCATGACTCCTTGTATTCTCCAGCCTTCTGTGCAGCAGCATCCTGGCTTGATTTTGCACTACCTTTCAAGTCTTCCTTGGCTTCATACCCTTGCTCTTCAGCCCCTGAACGGTACAAGAGATCTACCAATTACACATAGAAATTTATGTATTAAATCATAGCAGCTTATGCCTCAAACCCTATTCTAGCATTACACATCATATGCAACCCTTTGGAAACAAAATTTTAAGCCCGTTGAAAATTTGTTACCTGTAACTGTCTTGGAAATTTTCTCCTTTGCAGCAGTTATGGTATCTCCAGCTTTGGAAAGAATATCACTGACAAATCCCTTCCCCTGTTCCGTTGCTTCAGTTCCTTTCTGTTGAGCATCTGATGCATATTCACTACCTTTACCCTTCGCATGTGATGCATATTCACTAGCCTTGTTAGATGCATCTGATGCATATTCACTGCCTTTGCCTTTGGCATGTGATGTATATTCTCTAGCCTTGTTTGATGCATCTGATGCATATTCACTGCCTTTGCCCTTAGCATGGGATACATATTCACCAGCTTTGTTGGATGCATCTGATGCATATTCACTGCCTTTGCCTTTAGCATGGGATGCATATTCACCAGCCTTCTGTGCTGATTCAGCAGCCTTCTGTGCTGCCTCTGATACATATTCACTGCCCTTGTTCTTTGCATGAGATGCATATTCTTTTGCCTTCTGTGCTGCATCTGACGCATATTCACTTCCTTTACCCTTTGCATGAGATGCATATTCACCAGTTTTTCCTGCTATGTGAGATGACAGGTCCCTCAACGCTTCTTCTTGATCTGCTGCTTGACTAAGATACAGATCAACAGCAACACGAAAAAATCAGGTTACTAACATATAGATCAACAGTCACATACAAATCAGGAGCTTGGCTTACAAGCAACTAGCAATATAGTGACAACATAGTTACATAGAAAGAGCACCTTCAGGCATAAATTGCACACAAAATAACTGCCTGCCAAAAATACCTATTTAGACTCCAAACATGCCATTTAATATACCAAGTTTGGCTCAAGAAATACCATTTAATACATTGACCTCGTAATAGAGGCCAAGGACGCCATGCATCACAGAAAGCTGAAAATAACAATAACTAATTCTAAAATAACAATAATTAATATAAAGGCGGCAATGGAAAACAGAAGGCTGTGATCGAACAAATTGCATGCATAGCTAAACTTTAAATAGTACAGAAAGGATCATGTTTGGCTGCCACAACTAACAAATTTACAAATACCTAGGACACAATACATCACAGATCACTATTATGACAATAAGGCAGTGGGAAATTCAATCACAAGTACGTAACCTCAGAACTACTATTCCTTTTTCAACGGAGACAACAACGTTAAACTATCATTATTTTATCACCAGGGACAAAAATGTTGAAGATGAGACATCACAAAGCAAAAAGAAACCACAATCACAGAACCACTAACAGAAATGCATAATCTAGAACAAAATTCTAATTGACAACCCACTAACAGAAATACATAATCCAGAAAAAGACTCTAGTTTACAAGCAACACAAATGCATTTAAGAAATAACTTACTTTGTGGCAGCTTCACCGAGATTAGTAACCTTTTCACGGGCCCAATCTCCCCAAGATTTACCGGCATCCTCAGCACCCTCAACTGCTTCTTCGACTCGTTTTTTTGCGTCAACACCCTGTTCTCTGGCGTCGCCAACATATTCAGAGGCCTTGCCCTGCATTTTTTCGCTCTTGCCCTTGGCATGTTGAGAAACCTGCTCTGAATCGAGGGCGACTACGCTGAGGGCAAGGCATCCGATCAAAAAGCCCACCAAAAGCATACGATGTGCCATAGCCATGGATGATCTGAGTGCAAGGTATTGCTGTGTGTATGATCTGAGAGGAAGAGGGATGATATGGTTTAGAAGTTGGGGAGCCTCTTGTACGTGGAAAGTTTTAAGCAGGGCAAGTGCCCATTCGCATGTCCTTCTTAAGCGACACGTGCCTCTTTAAAATACGTGTCAACTTCTGTCGTGCCACCTTATTGCATTCAGACTTCATACTCGTGTAGTCACATGCTTCGTGTATTTTCGGTTACGAAGAATCTATGCACGTATATATACGGTTGCATGGTTACATTTGTCTCCCAATTATACCCATATCATGGATTAAATATGGCCTTCGGGGTCCGTTTCCATGACACAAACCCGACTTCAAAATTTCTTAGGGTACCTTGTTCCCATGGGCTTGACCCGACTGCAAGAAACTCATGTCGAAGTCGAGGTCGCAAGTAACAACGAAAAAAATCTGTTCTGATTGGAGTACCATTTTGCAAGAAGAGACCGACTTGCTTGATCTTCATCGGCTACTTGGTCAATTGCTTGCTTGATTTTCAGTTGCTGATCCGCTAGATTTTGAAAAATTAATCATGTCAAAGCAATACATGTTGATACCAGATTTTGAAGAATTAATCATGTCAAAGCAATACATGTTGGAGCATACAGGTTCAAATCAAGCAGGGAAAGGTTGTATTGCATCTTAACCTAAATTGCAAGGTTAAGATTTAAACCTAATGGTTAAGGTTGATACTTAGACCTAATGATTTATATATATATCATTGATCATTAGGTTTAAGGGTGCACCGAATACTTAAATAGCAACAAAAGCGTGCAGGAGATGAAACCTCTTTTCGGTTCAAGCCAAAACGGAATTCAAACATGCGGTTCGGCATAGCAATCAGATTGCCCTTTTTATGTTAAGATGAAAGACTTAATTTAAACCCGATGCACATTTAAGCAGGTTTAACTAGATTTGCATGCATGAAATGGAGCATTAAAATTTCATATGAGTGTAAATTCTGTACTGGTGTACAGAAAAACACGACCGCACCCAACACCTGAAGCACTTGGATCTGGCCAACCATGTGTCACGCTAAGCAATTGCATACATTGTTCCCCGGTGCTACTAATTATTTGTCTCTAATCATTTGAAATAGAGCTCAAGGTTTAAGCCCATAGCCATCGCCGCCATAGCCATAAGCCAGTGGAACCATAGCCTAAAGGAGGATTTTGTGGAAATCAATTTCTTGATGAGGGGGCTTTAAAAAAAATATCTAGAATCAAAGAATATGACGTGGAGGATTTTGTGGAAATGCACAGATTTCTTGATGAGGGGCTCATTCCTGCTTTGAAAATGAAATACGTAGAGAATAGAATTTCAAGGGAAGATTGGCTTTCAGTTTGGAGAGAGGAATTTGGCGGAAGCAAGAGCATAAAAATATCTTTGGTCCAGCCGCATCTAAAAGACGAATTGAACACCTTGATAAAGAAGCTTTATCAAGTGAGGGATTGTGCAATAACGGGCTCAGAAAATAGATTGTCTATGCTTTTGCATGCGAAAATTGCACATCTGCACAAAGGAATCCTGAAAAGCACAAGATAAATTGGGCTGCTGTTGGAGCTCAAATCATGAAGTACAGGAATTGTAGGAAGTCGGATACAGCGGAATCAAAAAACATTTTGGAGAAGAAGCCGATAGAAGCCAACGGGGAAATCAAAAGGGAAAAGCAGATGGCAAAAGTTATGAATCAGAACATTTTGCAAAACTTGGAAGTGATCGAGAATGAAATAACATGGCTAATGAATGAAAAAGAAGCCTTTGCTTCCGAGTTGAATGATATCATGGTCAACTTAGTAGCAAAAGAGATACCAAACCACGCTTTAAATGTCAATGTGGCAGAAGCAAACAGTAATATTGAGAGAATGAAAAAGGAATTAGAAGTTAAGAAATCTTTGCCCTTAACTCCAGAGTTAGAAAAGAGATTGTTGAGCTTGATACAAATATTAAGCAAACATCACCTGTTGCGCCAGGCAGCATTGATCCGACGATCAGAGAGCTACAGGAGCGTTGAGATGGAGAAGCCACAACGTGGTGGTACGTGGCCTAATAGAAGAGGCAGGGAAGGACCTCATTAACCAGCTTCAGATGCTGATCCTCGCTCGAATGATGTTCCACACGCTAGTACACATTATTAGGGCAAGCCGCCATTGTATCCAAATCTGCATCCCTCGAAAGTACTCACATTCACGATGAAGGGGATGCGCCAAATGAAAGCAGCTATCCCGCACTGTGGCGCAGCGGTACCGGGGGCCCAGCCTATATATTGACTGAAACCTGATCCCGGCACAACAAGAAGACCGCAGGCACGAGTTGGTCAAAGTTAAAAGCGTCCGCGGACAGGGAGGAGTTGCAGGACTAATCTGGGACAAGATGCAAACCTTCAGGCTGCCAAATGCTGCTACGAATGTTGCGAACCCTCCAAAGAGCCCCCCCGATCATGCCCCCCGCCCGCTTATTCGGACGCATGCCCCCGCTCCGGTTGCCTCACCTACATTTGCGTCGATGTCTCATGCTGCTTCCACTTCTACCATCCCCCCTTCTGCTACTACCACTGAATCTCCAGCTGCAGCTCCCGCCAACAAATAGGAATTGTGCCTCTGCATGGTCTCATGAAATTGTCGAGGCTTCACATGGCAAAACAGAGATAGTCTCAACTCGGTTGCCGCAGCTTGAGAGCTACCTTGCAAAAAAAAAAAAAGGGGCAAGTTACAGGAAGAGCAATCCAAGTATAGTTTTAAGAAAGGAAGAATTGCAAAGGGAAGTTCAAATGAAGGAAGCTAACTTGTCAACACTCAGATCCAATCTCAAGAATCTGGAACAATTGAAAGGTACGAAAGTTTCACCACTTATAGTCAATGCAGTTAGTAGAAATAGACCTTTCATATTTGAGGATCAATGTGTTGCATGTGGATTAGCATTCTCCAGTGATTACAGGCTATCAGTGAAACTAAAGTGTGATCATGAGTGCCACTTACCTACACTCATGGACCAAAGGTAAATGCATTGTTTGCAATTCATGTATCAATTCTGCTTTATTTGTCGAGCTTGGTATGCCAGCGCCTGTGAATGAGAAGCTTAAAAATACAGGATCACTTTCCAATGTACATGATAGACAGATTGGGAATTTGCTTCTAGATGTTCCTGTTGTCCTACCTTCAACTTCAAGATCTCCTTATAAGATTGGATTAAATAATGTTGTATTAACAGATGATGAGGGTGAAGGTACTATAAAAAACCTTGGCAAGGTTGTTGTCCCCAAAGGGCAACATACTAACTGTTGGTTCATGAATTAAAGTTAGGACAAGTCATTTTTGGAAAACCAAATCAAAAGGAGCTTGGTAGTCAACATTGATGTGAAGGTCAAACAACATCAATCTTCAAGGATCTACACCAATATTCAAGGTCAATTCCCATGAAAGGTACTCTATTTGAGGTCAAAGGAAGTCAAAGGATGCTTTATGAGATTCTGGGTTTAGAAGATTGGAAGACAAAGTTTGGAAGACCCCATGGTATTTGATTTCATTTCCTAGCCATTTTTATCCATATTCTTACCCCCATTTTGACATTTTTTTAGCCTCATACCTATACTTCCCCTTGCTCACCCATTTTGCCAATCACACCATGGTTCCTTAATTCCTTTTTTTTCTAGTGCCTTTTGCCCCTCTCAAAGATGAACTTCCTATTTCATATCCTTTCTCCTATTTCATATCCTTTCTCTCATTCTTACCCCCCATGTCACACCTTTGTAAATACCCCTAGTCAAATTTTTGAAATTTCTTATACCCCTTTCCCACTATTATGCTTCAATACCCATCTACCCCATGGAATATTCCAAACATGGTATCTAGACCTAGCATATTCCCAAAAATTAGGGTTGCCATTGCCTCAAATGACTCAAATTTCTTAACCATTCTATGACGCACCTTTTAAAACCATAGTCTAGCTTTTCAAAACTTCGAAATACAGCATATTCCAAGTATATACTCCTAAAAATACGGCCACCGTATCGCGAAATTTCAGGAAAAATACGGTTGGGCAACCCTAAATCGTAAACTTGCTTTCGAATCACTTGAATTGGATTCCTAAACTATAACAACTACCTATTCTTGGAAGCATTTCATTAAGCCTAAAATTAAGCCCTAAGATGCGGAATCATCAAATCCGGATCTATATACCGGGAAACAACAATTGAAGTTCTTTGAAGGCCCGTAGACGCATCAAACCTCAACATTGATACATCTTTGAGCATGATCGAAGACGTTTATGAAGTATCCGAGTGTTCCACGGTTGATTTGAGAAAATTGGTGATATTCCCGCTATGATATTATTTTATGACCTCCTGAGATATTTTGATGATTGATTTATGATCCTGAGACCTCTATTCATTTGCATTACCTTCATATCAATGAAAATTGCCTGCCAAGTACTTAAAAAGTTGATTGTTATGATCTTCTAGTATTTTTGCCTCACAAACATTTTTACAGTAAGATATTCCATCATTTTTCCTTGCATATGACCACTTGCCCTTTTTTTCCATCATATTTGCACCTGTGTGCACAAAAAGTTCGAAAAAAAACCATTACAAACTCAAGTTATCTTTTTTTGCATTCTGTCTGATACAATTCTAGACTGTTATTCACAAAACAGTGCCAAAAAAATAGTTTTAATGATCCAAAATATGATTTGATTGCATGCCCCTTACCTTTGAGACCTATACTTCACCTCAGTTTTGGAATCTCTCAAAAATTACCTCTGCAACTCAAGTTATAAATTTCTGAGATCTGTCTGTAGTTTTGACTGGTATTGACAAAAAATTGACCCAACTTTGAGATCGAATATCTTGCAGATTAGAACTCAGACTTGGTCAAAATCTCCTCCCTTGCTTGCCTATAACTTTTCTGTACAAGTCACAATCATTTGACCTTGGAAATCGATTCACCTATGAGAACTACATCAATTTGAGTGAGGACTCCATATTCCTGAATTGGGAAGGGTAAGAATACTTGATATTTGGGCTTTTCCTTTGAGAAATCCTTGTGTAGACTGATCACCTTAAGTGATCTGGAGGTTCTAACCCCAACTTGAACAAAAATTCAAGTTGGCTTCTTGTGTTTGACTCTCTAGCCAGGTTGAGGGTCAACATCTTGGAGGTTCTACCGAGATCTTCCTGGATTTCAGAACTCATGGCTCCAAAGCAAAAATTTCCAGCAGAGCAAGAACCATTAGAAGATATTGATACATCAGATCATTGCAGAGAAAGGCCATTGCCTTCAAGTTTCTCAACTAGCTTGCTTCAAAACATGCCATACCAATTCGAGTTGAATGTTCCTGTTCCTTTGCCTACTTTTGATTCCAGTATGAGTGCTAACAACTTTTTGAGAATATTTGAGGACTACTACAGGGATTATGGCTTCAAGAAAGGCTGCAAGCTCTCAGAGTTTGAAAAATGTTTCAAAGAAGAGAGTGAAGTTGGTGCTTGGTTAACTTATGAAAAGTTAATGGGTACCACTTCATGGGATGAACTCGTCAAGAAGTTCCTGGATAGATTTGGCAAGTTAGCTGCTCCAAAAGATTTGGTTAATGAGTTGCAAGGTTTTTCTATACATGCAGGAGAAAGTGTAAATCAGTACAAGGAGAGGTTTAGTACATTTATGAGCAGGTGCCAAAGAGCACAAGTCACCATCCCAACCCTGTTTTTAGTTATTGCTTTCATCAATGGTTTGGAAAGAAGACCAGATATCCAAAGAAAGTTGCTCAAGATCCAAGCTGCTGAAGGATTTGATTCTATATACAAAGTTTTTGCCAAAACCACTGACTTAACTTTCGGATGCTCTCTACTTTTGCGACAAGCACCATGTTCCTCACCATAGCTATGATCCGTTTTTACCACGATGCTCTTACGATGCACATTATGATCATCACCCTTCTATTCGGTTTATGCCATACGAAAAGAAAAAAAAGAAATCTAAAGAGGAGGAAGCAAATTCTCAAGTTGCGAGAGAGGTCAAGTCGGAGACCTATCTAAGGTTTCTTGAAGCTTTAGCGTAAATAACCAAACAATTGGTTGAACTCAAGGCTGCAAGAAGACGGTAAAACTTACCCGAATGTATTCATTGCAATAGGAATTCTCATCCATCAGAAATTTGCTATTGGCAAGTGTGTCCCAAATGCAATAGAAAAGGCCACTTTGGAAAGGAATGTCCTGTTTGTTCTTTTGTAAAGAAGTTGGCCATCTTGATGCTAGGTGTCTTTGTTAAAGAATATTTTGCTAAGCAGGAAAAAGAAAAGAGACCAGAGCCTAAACCTCCTGTGAGATTTGCTGAACCAAGTACCTCTATAAGATTTATTCAGGCTACAGAAGCTCCCAAATCTGAAGAAGTTATGGTGGTGCAAACTAGAAGCATGAATGAAGCTCATGTACATGCCGAACCAAGTAGGCATTCTACTGCCAGGTCTTCGCCACCTGTAGTGGAAGCACGTGCTCAAATCATAGCTCCACCCCCTCAGAAAAAATATGGCAAGAAAGATCAATACTTTGATGAGGTTGATGTTTTGCTTAAAAATTCCAAAGTGAGTGTGGATCTTTTCACATTGCTAAAGATTGCACCTAGCTATAGAAAAAGAGTATGCAAAGAACCTGGTGGTGAGATATTAAATGCTTGTGTGAATTTTTTACCGATGCCACTAACCTTGTTCTAGCAATGAATGAAGAAGACCACGGTGCATTCACATGTTCACTACTTTAGGAGGTTATACCTTCTCAAATGTGTTACTTGATGGGGATCCCCTAAATATCATGCCATATCACATTATGAAAAAAAAAAATGTGGTTTCGAGGTGGATAAAGAAAGCTTCTATACTATTAAGATCTTTTTTATAATGCTAAGATCACCCCTATTGGTGTGGTAACTAAAGTGCCTGTTAATCTGAGAGGGCATAAGCGTAGTAGCTGCTAACTTTATTGTAGTAGCTTTTGAAGATATAGGGGATGAGTCTGATATCTATGATTTACTTCTAGGGAGAAGGTGGTTAGCCACTGTGGATGCTAGACCAGTCTGGTCTCAAGGGAGATGTACCATCTCCAATGGTTCTCAAACTGCTACAATCTATAATCAAGATGGCTCCTATGGCTCCAATGAAGAGGTAAACTTTATTAAGGAAATGCTAATTGAAGAACCTTTGGGATCTTACAGAATAAAAAATACAAGACCAAAGAAATATGAAATGGTTCCTCTCATTATGGAATGTGCACTCCCCAGCAAACAAGGGCCATCAGGATTCTTATGGTTTGATGGAGGTATTTCTAAAAAATTAAATATTGCATCATCTGCTGCTATTCTGAAAGATTCCTCTCATAAACTTTTAGCTAAAGTAGGAAGAATCTTCCACCAAATTACATCTAATGTAGCAGAATATAAGGCTTTGATTGCAGGTCTTCAGGAAGCCAAAGCTATGGATATTGCCAACATTCACATTTATGGTGACTCACAATTAATTTGTAGACAAGTTTCAGGAAACTACCAAACAAAAAATGCAGATATGGAGCTCTTGAAAAATCAAGTAATGGGAGTACTCTCGAGTTTTGCTTCATGGGAGATTACTCACATACCAAGAGAGAAAAATGTGGAAGCTGATGCCCTATGCAGAGAAACTCTCATGTCACATTTAACTGAGGGAGCTATTCCAGAGGAAGACCTTGATGCTAGTGAGGTAAAGGCCCTTTGTCCTATTCTAACCATTAATGCATCAGAGGAAAAGGACACTGAAGAGATTAATCACAAAAAATGGTAAGACTAGAACCCTGTTTGTTGGAGATTTAATTGAATACCAAAATAGGGAAAATATCCAAATGTTCTTTGAAGAAAGAAAGGATGTGTTTGCCTGGGATTATTCTGAGCTTACTGGTATTAAAGCTGAGGTATGCCAATTTGAAATCAAGATTAAGGAAGGATGTAAGCCTGTTTTTCAAAAACTGAGAAGAATTAATGCTTCATTGATGGGATTGATCAAAGATGAGTTGGATAAAATGCTAGATGCAGGTGTTATTATTGAAATCATTAATCCAGAATGGGTATCTTGCATTGTACCTGTAGAAAAAAAGAGTGGTGCCTTAAGGATTTGCATTGATTATCGAGATCTCAACAAAGCTACCATCAAGGACTGCTATCCCTTGCCTTTTTTAGAAGAAATTTTATATGTTGTAGCAGGAAAAGAGGTGTACTCATTTCTAGATGGATTTTCAGGATTTAATCAAATTGGCATTAAGGAAGAAGATCAACCCAAGACCTCTTTTATTACCCCTTGGGGAACTTATGCAATGAAAAGAATGCCTTTTGGATTAATGAATGCACCTGCTACTTTTCAGAGAGCTATGGACGTTATTTTTAGGCCTATGTCTCCTCAAGAATTCAGAGTTTATTTGGATGACCTTTGCTTAGGATCTCACCCTACTAATCATTTGGAATTGCTTGCAAAAATATGCTCTTTGTGCAGGGAATCTGGAGTCAACCTTAACCCAAAGAAGTGTATTTTTTTTGCATCCAAAGGGCAACTTTTGGGGCCAATGGTATACAAGTGACACAAGAAAAGGTTGAAGCCCTCAAAAAGCTGGTACCCCCCAAAAATCTGAAGCAGGTCAAAAGTTTTATTGGCATGACTAGTTTTCTTAGGATGTATATTCCTAATTTTGCTCACATTATAAGTCCTATTTCTAAGCTAACAAGGATAGGCAGGATTTCTAAATCTGAGAGCAAGTATGTCCCTGTCACATGGTCATCAGATTGCCAAGAGTCTTTTGAGTTACTTATAAAGTCCATTTGTGAGTTACTTATAAAGTCCATTTGTGAGGTAAATGCATTGTTTTCAATTCATGTATCAATTCTGCTTTATTTGTCGAGCTTGGTATGCCAGCGCCTGTGAATGAGAAGCTTAAAAATACAGGATCACTTTCCAATGTACATGATAAACAAATTGGAAATTTGCTTCTAGATGTTCCTGTTGTGCTACCTTCAACTTCAAGATCTCCTTATAAGATTGGATTAAATAATGTTGTATTAACAGATGATGAGGGTGAAGGTACTATAAAAAACCTTGGCAAGGTTGTTGCCCCCAAAGGGCAACATACTAACCGTTGGTTCATGAATTAAAATTAGGACAAGTCATTTTTGGAAAACCAAATCAAAAGGAGCTTGGTAGTCAACATTGATGTGAAGGTCAAACAACATCAATCTTCAAGGATCTACACCAATATTCAAGGTCAATTCCCATGAAAGGTACTCTATTTGAGGTCAAAGGAAGTCAAAGGATGCTTTATGAGATTCTGGGTTTAGAAGATTGGAAGACAAAGTTTGGAAGACCCCATGGTATTTGATTTCATTTCCTAGCCATTTTTATCCATATTCTTACCCCCATTTTGACATTTTTTTAGCCTCATATCTATACTTCCCCTTGCTCACCCATTTTGCCAATCACACCATGGTTGCTTAATTCCTTTTTTTCCTAGTGCCTTTTGCCCCTCTCAAAGATATGTGCACTCCCCAGCAAACAAGGGCCATCGGGATTCTTATGGTTTGATGGAGGTATTTCTAAAAAATTAAATATTGCATCATCTGCTGCTATTCTGAAAGATTCCTCTCATAAACTTTTAGCTAAAGTAGGAAGAATCTTCCACCAAATTACATCTAATGTAGCAGAATATAAGGCTTTGATTGCAGGTCTTCAGGAAGCCAAAGCTATGGATATTGCCAACATTCACATTTATGGTGACTCACAATTAATTTGTAGACAAGTTTCAGGAAACTACCAAACAAAAAATGCAGATATGGAGCTCTTGAAAAATCAAGTAATGGGAGTACTCTCGAGTTTTGCTTCATGGGAGATTACTCACATACCAAGAGAGAAAAAAATGTGGAAGCCGATGCCCTATCTTGGAGAAACTCTCATGTCACATTTAACTGAGGGAGCTATTCCAGAGGAAGACCTTGATGCTAGTGAGGTAAAGGCCCTTTGTCCTATTCTAACCATTAATGCATCAGAGGAAAAGGACACTGAAGAGATTAATCACAAAAAATGGTAAGACTAGAACCCTGTTTGTTGGAGATTTAATTGAATACCAAAATAGGGAAAATATCCAAATGTTCTTTGAAGAAAGAAAGGATGTGTTTGCCTGGGATTATTCTGAGCTTACTGGTATTAAAGCTGAGGTATGCCAATTTGAAATCAAGATTAAGGAAGGATGTAAGCCTGTTTTTCAAAAACTGAGAAGAATTAATGCTTCATTGATGGGATTGATCAAAGATGAGTTGGATAAAATGCTAGATGCAGGTGTTATTATTGAAATCATTAATCCAGAATGGGTATCTTGCATTGTACCTGTAGAAAAAAAGAGTGGTGCCTTAAGGATTTGCATTGATTATCGAGATCTCAACAAAGCTACCATCAAGGACTGCTATCCCTTGCCTTTTTTAGAAGAAATTTTATATGTTGTAGCAGGAAAAGAGGTGTACTCATTTCTAGATGGATTTTCAGGATTTAATCAAATTGGCATTAAGGAAGAAGATCAACCCAAGACCTCTTTTATTACCCCTTGGGGAACTTATGCAATGAAAAGAATGCCTTTTGGATTAATGAATGCACCTGCTACTTTTCAGAGAGCTATGGACGTTATTTTTAGGCCTATGTCTCCTCAAGAATTCAGAGTTTATTTGGATGACCTTTGCTTAGGATCTCACCCTACTAATCATTTGGAATTGCTTGCAAAAATATGCTCTTTGTGCAGGGAATCTGGAGTCAACCTTGACCCAAAGAAGTGTATTTTTTTTGCATCCAAAGGGCAACTTTTGGGGCCAATGGTATACAAGTGACACAAGAAAAGGTTGAAGCCCTCAAAAAGCTGGTACCCCCCAAAAATCTGAAGCAGGTCAAAAGTTTTATTGGCATGACTAGTTTTCTTAGGATGTATATTCCTAATTTTGCTCACATTATAAGTCCTATTTCTAAGCTAACAAGGATAGGCAGGATTTCTAAATCTGAGAGCAAGTATGTCCCTGTCACATGGTCATCAGATTGCCAAGAGTCTTTTGAGTTACTTATAAAGTCCATTTGTGAGTTACTTATAAAGTCCATTTGTGAGGTAAATGCATTGTTTTCAATTCATGTATCAATTCTGCTTTATTTGTCGAGCTTGGTATGCCAGCGCCTGTGAATGAGAAGCTTAAAAATACAGGATCACTTTCCAATGTACATGATAGACAAATTGGGAATTTGCTTCTAGATGTTCCTGTTGTGCTACCTTCAACTTCAAGATCTCCTTATAAGATTGGATTAAATAATGTTGTATTAACAGATGATGAGGGTGAAGGTACTATAAAAAACCTTGGCAAGGTTGTTGCCCCCAAAGGGCAACATACTAACCGTTGGTTCATGAATTAAAATTAGGACAAGTCATTTTTGGAAAACCAAATCAAAAGGAGCTTGGTAGTCAACATTGATGTGAAGGTCAAACAACATCAATCTTCAAGGATCTACACCAATATTCAAGGTCAATTCCCATGAAAGGTACTCTATTTGAGGTCAAAGGAAGTCAAAGGATGCTTTATGAGATTCTGGGTTTAGAAGATTGGAAGACAAAGTTTGGAAGACCCCATGGTATTTGATTTCATTTCCTAGCCATTTTTATCCATATTCTTACCCCCATTTTGACATTTTTTTAGCCTCATATCTATACTTCCCCTTGCTCACCCATTTTGCCAATCACACCATGGTTGCTTAATTCCTTTTTTTCCTAGTGCCTTTTGCCCCTCTCAAAGATGAACTTCCTATTTCATATCCTTTCTCCTATTTCATATTCTTTACCTTTGTAAATAGCCCTAGTCAAATTTTTGAAATTTCTTATACCCCTTTCCCACTATTATGCTTCAATACCCATCTACCCCATGGAATATTCCAAACATGGTATCTAGACCTAGCATATTCCCAAAAATTAGGGTTGACATTGCCTCAAATGACTCAAATTTCTTAACCATTCTATGAGGCACCTTTTAAAACCATAGTCTAGCTTTTCAAAACTTCGAAATTCCAAGTATATACTCCTATAAATACGGCCACCGTATCGCGAAATTTCAGGAAAAATACGGTTGGGCAACCCTAAATCTGTAAACTTGCTCGAATCATGCCGGAATTGGATTCCTAAACTATAACAACTACCTATTCTTGGATTCCCGCTCATAAGCATTTCATTAAGCCTAAAATTAAGCCCTAAGATGCCGGAATCATCAAATCCAGATCTATATACCGGGGAAACAATTACAAAAGTTCTTTGAAGGCCCAGACGCATCAAACCTCAACATTGATACATGCTGAGCAGTTGTGTGCACAAAAAGTTCGAAAAAAAACCATTACAAACTCAAGTTATCTTTTTTTGCATTCTGTCTGATACAATTCTAGACAAAAACAGTGCCAAAAAAATAGTTTTAATGATCCAAAATATGATTTGATTGCATGCCCCTTACCTTAGAGACCTATACTTCACCTCAGTTTTGGAATCTCTCAAAAATTACCTCTGCAACTCAAGTTATAAATTTCTGAGATCTGTCTGTAGTTTTGACTGGTATTGACCAAAAATTGACCCAACTTTGAGATCGAATATCTTATAGATTAGAACTCAGACTTGGTCAAAATCTCCTCCCTTGCTTGCCTATAACTTTTCTGTACAAGTCACAATCATTTGACCTTGGAAATCAATTCACCTATGAGAACTACATCAATTTGAGTGAGGACTCCATATTCCTGAATTGGGAAGGGTAAGAATACTTGATATTTGGGCTTTTCCTTTGAGAAATCCTTGTGTAGACTGATCACCTTAAGTGATCTGGAGGTTCTAACCCCAACTTGAACAAAAATTCAAGTTGGCTTCTTGTGTTTGACTCTCTAGCCAGGTTGAGGGTCAACAAAGGTTGTTGAGGGGAAGTAAGATTCACAGACACATATAGAAAGTGAGACAGAATTAGAAGTGGTGAAAGAGCCTTTGAAAAGAACGAAATCAAGGCTCCATAGATGAACCAACAGATGAAGCACTTACAACACTTAACAATGCTTCAACTTGAGAAAATATCATCATGACAGCTACATCTGCTGCAATTGACATTGTTGAAGAACAAGGTCAGACTCCAAGTCAACAAAAAGGTAATCTGTCTCATTCAAGGCTCTGTTACATAAAAATTAAATGGCCTTGATTCCATGCAGGGTCAATTGAAGATAAATCTATTCCAGTGAAAGGAAGTGTTGTAGCCATTAGAAGGTTGATCTTTTGAATGTTATTACTTACACTCTAAATTGCTTTGCGTCAGTTGTTTGAATCTGTTGTGTTGTAATGTAGGTCTGCACGAAAGCTAAAATAAATGTGATAATGAAATAAAGAATTCCGACATCATCTATAAAGGCAAGAAAATGAGTGCACAATCAAAATTGAAGCACAAGACTTCTAATATTGCAATGGTTGCACCAACAGCAGAAAATATAGTTGAGCCAACAATAGTTGCACCAATAATTGAGCCAACAATAGTTGCACTAAATGTTGAGCCAACAAGTGCAGTTGCGGAAAATACAGTTGAGCCAACCATAGTTTAGGCAGCAAGTATTGAGCATTGTGTTGAGATATGTGAGACAAGTGAAGCAGCACAGAACAAAGAAGATATTGTGAGTAGAAAGCTATTAATTGGTGAAAACATATACAAAGTTTGAGAAAATTGAAGTAGCTAGGCCACACATTATAGAGTGCACAACAATTAAGATTATTTTACTCAGGCCTGGTGTTAGGGAATTCTTAAACAAGGTAAGTGTTCACTTTGAGTTGGCTATATGGTCATCTATGACTGCCTTCAATACAAGGGAAGTGTTAGAAAAGTTGTGTCAATCTCTTATGCACATGTTTATTTTTATATGGGGACAAGAGTTTTGTGACATTATGCCTTTCACATTTCCTGGCCATGCTAATAAACCAGTGTTTATGAAATCTTTGCGAAAGGTATACTTCCAGTTTCCTTAATATACAAGTAGATGTATTTTGGTGCATGATGTCATATTTCCAGTCTTATGGAGTTTAGCAGTAAATGAGAATTGGATGAATTTGTCGAAGAGAACACAATTTGTAGAGTTCTTTGATGTGCATGTTATAGATATTTTGGAGAAGTTGGAAGCAACAAAGTTAACGATTCCTCTACAGGTTTCCTTTGATGTTTATCACTCTACATTTGTAAAATGGTTAGCTGATCAAGCAGATAACTTGTCCATCAACAACTTTGCTTTGCAGAACCTGAAACAGTTTGTCAAAGGTTAGTATTTTGGTGTTCATGTAGGCTGGCCAATTTTGTATATATACTTTTTACTATATATTTCGGATCACTCTGGATGTACTTTTTCATCTATAAATATTCAGAAAACATTTTTGCACAATTGCTGTATGATTTAAACGTGCGATATGATGTTCATATATTCTTAAATAACCATTCCTAACTTGCAGGCATGCTGCTCATTATCTGTTGGCATGTCTGCTCATCCATACTATACAAATTGTCTTTCAACAAAGTCATATCAAATTTGCCAAGCCTAACAAGGTGGCTATGCACTGTAGCCAGTGGCTTGTCGTGAAGAAGTTCAAAACTTAATCCTCCTTTCAATTGTTTGTAGTAGTATTCAGATAGTATGACTTCACCAATTCCAAAAACATTCATCTAGTAATGTGTTTTTGGCTCAATACACTTCAAGACATAAAGGTCTACACCCTCCTTATTGTCTTCTTCTGCATTTATTGCAAAGTTATCCCCTATTTCTATATTGGAACTGATCAGTTCATGGCCAACAGCATCTTCATTATCTGCCTCCTCATCTTTAGGCTCAACATCATTTTCAGGATTTTCCTGCAGCTGGGCATTCTTTGGAACCAACTCACTTATCTCCCAACCTCATGTACGAGATTTAGTGCTGCAGGAGTCCCACTTCCCTTGCTGGCAAGACATGCAAAAGCATGACAAAGGTCTATGTGCAAGTTTCAAAGCATTTTCTCTGTCACAGGGCCTTATGTGATGAATTTGAGTTGTCTTTTAGAGTTTGAGCATCATACCTTTCTGATCTATCTATGCTTTGAGGAACAATTTCCCAAAAGAAATTACGGGCAGCAACACATGCTGTAAGTGCTTAAGTGCCAATATGTAGCATAATAACAGGGGGTTTTCTTTGTGTTTTTGTACGCTTTTCACAAAGGTTTTCCTAAGATTTCATGGCGTATTCGAATGGATGTACTAATGCGTACATCTAGAGTGCACCATTTCTTAGTCGTTGATTTAGCTTTTTTTTTTCAATGGTCCAACATCCAAGGCTCTTTTTATTTTAGGGGCTGATTTTTCCTTGAAAAATCAATTATTTTTAAGTTCCAAAAACAGACATGCAAGCATCTAGGTCCCTTATTTTAGGGTTCTTTGAGGAAAGGGTTTGCTCTTTGGAGGAGGGATTTTGTAGCAATGTTGGCCGCCATGGCCAAATCTTTGAAATTTGGAATTTGCTTAGGTGCAAAGCATGCGTTAGCTGCTGTATAGCGGTTTACAGTGAAGAACAATTGTGTGATAGGGAGATGATAGATCTTATAGAATGATACGGACCAAATATGTTACAGATTGATGAAAGGATCAAAGAGGCTATTCAGCATGACTGCACGGTTTATGCTCCTGGAATTGAGTTTATGTTACCGCACCTTCTCTCCTGCCACCGCTCCTAAGCCTGTTTCAGTCCCTCGATCTGAACCTGAGCATGTTTATGATATCAAATATTTTGCTCTCGTTGCTAGATCTGAGTAAACGAGAGGGCTACCAAAAGTAAACGATTTGTGGAAATGGAGGATAAACATTGAAGCTGGCTGCATGAATAGGATGTTCACAGAATGATGTTCACTGTTCATGTGTTCATGTGATTTTGCACTTGAAGCTTTATCAGAAGTGCTTGCAGGGAATAATGATAAAGTAGAACAGGAAGACAGATTGCACAAGTTTCTAAGACATAACATCTTGCATGTGGAGGATAACTTTGGCCCTTCATCCAATAAAGCATGCCATTGTAAACCCTCCGAATGTAAAGCATGCCATTGTTTGGGTCGAAAGAAGAAGGGTTGAAGACTTGATAATCTCCATGGGAAATCAGGTCTGTAGAACAGAAATTAACTAGGGCAGTGTCTCGGACCTTTTGCAGAAGAATTTTCCATTTTGAGGATTCATCAAGTAGTTGGGCACAAGATGCAGATTCTTACAGAGTTATAATCTGCAGACGGCATTAGTTTTGTGGCTTGAGAATGAAGCCAAACTCACTGAAGAATCACCATTACTAGGACCCAATATTGTCCCTCCAACACAGGAATTTGTTGCAGATCCAGATATTGTCCCTCCAACACAGGAATTTGTTGCAGATCCGGCTACAGATGCTCAGATCGGCCCTGTCTTTTGCCCTATTTTTGATCGACTGGTGATTTGGCCCTATTTTCCTTCAAGTCTTTATCTTCTATTTTGATCCTCCTGCATTTTATCCATAGATTCGGGCCACTGTGCGACATGGTTTATCTGCAAGAGTTGATCTGATGGGCTCCAACACAGGTCGCTGCTGCAACCACGCAGCAAACCCCTTTTAGGATCAGGCTCGTTGGTGAACCCCTTATTTGTGGGTGTTTAGCGAATTTTTTAACTCTTCTACTAGCATAAATTGGGAGTTCACTTTTAAATTTAGTCATTCTAAAAAAAAAACCAGTATAGAAGATGCGGCATGATAATGTAGGGGATACCATTTGCATGTGTTCAAGACGATAAGAATATGAGTCTAGGGGGAATCAAGACATTAAGAATGCATGATAATGTAGGGGGATACCATTTGCATGTGTTCAAGACGATAAGAATATGAGTCTAAGGGGAATCAAGACATTAAGAATGCTAGGCTAGGGGGTAGCAACTGCATGTGGTTAAGACAGTAAGAATGTAGGTGTGTTTGTGTTGGTCTGTATATTGACTCTTGACCCCCTACACCATCCGAAGAAGGCCAGAAGGGCCAAAAAATTTTTTAGTTAACACAAACCATTAACACACAACTAACATTATTAACACAAACCATTGCATTTGACACATTTAAAATAAAATCCCCCTTAAACCCCCTTTGGTTTGGGTGCATATTCACACGGGGGGTTATGTAGGGCAGCGAGAGCCTCAAAAAATTTACAACACATGTATAAAATTAACACCATTAAGTACATTCTCTCAAACCTTATAGTATTTTGCAAACCTTAATATACAGTATACAAAAACTTGTACATGCATACCCCACAAACGAGGATCGCTATGTACGGTCCAGATCTTGGAATAAAGGGCAAAACCAATTAGATTATCACCAACAATATATCAATAGCATGCAAAATAACTTCTAAAATGTTCATGTATGAGTGATTCAAGTGCTTAAAGCACTCACATGTATATATCAGAGTCAGATGAGCTGTTGTTGAAGTGCTCATTTAGAAATTGAACCACATCTCCAGCACACTGCAATTTTCACCCATTATATTTGAGTTGTTCCTTTGTGAGAAATCTTTTTACCACTACTCCTTGACCATCGTGCTCACCTTTTCCATGTGAGCTGCCAAAAAAATTCCAAATAACCTCTTTCCTATGATCTTTGTACCACTTACCCAAGAAATAAAATGGTCTTGAATTCTTAAATTGAGATGAACAACCATCTGACCATACGTAATGCTTCGAATATTGGATACCATTTGCCTTCAACCAATTGGCTTGCTTCAAGAGATAATGCTGGACGAATTCAGTGTCATGAGACTTTCCATCTGAAACATAGAAGTGGCATTCTTTTATAATCTCTCTGTTATCATCTCTTTGCTTTATCAATCTTGTTAATTTGGGATTTTCCGGTCTGGATAAAAATGTTTTTGGAATTTTGTTTAGCTTGATTTCCTATGATTTTTGAGAGTTTGGCCGGCCGGGAAAAACTTCCGGAGTACCCAAAAATCGAGCAAAATTACTTTACCAAGGTTTGGATTATGATTTTAAAGGGAGGGGATTTCGTTCGAACATTGTCGAAACACAGCTGCAAAATTTACGCCCTGCTTTTATGTTCGGCATCGACATGTAATCGATCGCCAAGGCTCCGAATGCATTCATATGCCGTTCCCTGAAAGGATCGAATCTAAGAAGTTTTTCTCACATCGAAATTGCAGGTAGGCTTCATTCTTTGTCATTTTGAGTCGGTTTTGGGTCAGTTCCATTCTATTCTCATGTTCTACTATAAATTCTGGCAAGAGCACTCCCTCCTTAAGCCGTTGTTGTATGTTGATTGTTCTATTCTTCCATTTCCGCTGCTTTTACTCTTCTATCAGTATCTCCACTCAATGTCTTTTCATTCAACTCCAATATTGGCTTCTTAGTTTATTTGTGAGCTGCAGTAAGAGTTGGGGCATACAATTTGAAACTTATGGGGGTTGTTTTAGAATAATATTTTGAAAGATACTTGCATCCAAGGTTTCTTTGGAGTTTCGGATCTATGTAATGCTCCTGTTGTAAACAAGTGCAGCAAAAAGCGGCTGGAACAAGTTAAAGTTATAAATCAAATCATCTGCAATAGCCCCCCTTTTTAAATATGGGGTTGATCTTGCAAAAATTCTCATAAACATAAGCTCATTGCCCTGGTACGTTTTCTTCACTTGCTTCCTGGAGAACTAATTTCTTGAGGTTCCTGGGGTTATAAGGTTCTTAGAAATTGCAAGCCAGCAAAGCTTATAGGTTAGGTAATGCTTTCTACATTGCTTCTGGTTTGTGGCCCGGATGCTTAAATTTGATCCTGATAAATGTTAGGATGTGCGCACATAATCAATTATGCCGATTTGGTTGTGATAATGTAGGAAAATATTTCCCAGATTTATATCCACATTTGCATTAAATTACATTTATGCTGGAGCTATAATAAGCTGAAGACCTGGATGCATGGCTAGATTACATGCTTTAAGTATTTAACTTAAGACTGTTCTAATTTGATCCTACAGATGCGATTGTTTGCTCATTACTTTGTTGCTTATGTTGCGCATGTTAGTTTTCCACCTTTGGATCATTCAGGGCTATAGCAGGTCAAGCATATTTGCAAATTGGTTTCTATTGTTTAGTGTATTATCCAAAGCATAGCCTTATTTCAAGTCTACATCTTTATCATAGACATGAATTCCAAGTTTATGGACTTCAGAAAAGCATTATAAAGTACCAGAACAAAATTCTGCCATTAATTAACATAAGGTAAGTTTATTTGCTGTCCACTTGGTGCTGCTGCTTTAAACCTGAGTAGTAGAGGTTGTTTGTGCAGGCAATTAATAGCTACAGAGTCAATTCGTCTTCACTGAGTGCAAATAATTATCCAGGTTGGATCAAGATTATCTAGCAATTCTTGGCTAAATTATCTTGGTATAGATGCAAGCATCGAGATTATGATTGTCATACCATTATTCTTTTAAAGCAATTACCTTGGGCAATCGAATTTTTATGTCCATATGTTCACCACATATGCAAAATACATGACAATGTATTTATGCCCGTGATGTTTTTTTCCCTATGGAGTCTAATGTTTCGGCTTGGCTCGCATATCGGCCATGTTCGGAAGGAGATGTTAAATAAAAGGAGACAATGCATTTTTGTTTTGGATGCCATGCACTTATTAGCAGCTCCACCATTATTTTTGAGATGCCGGTGGCTTGGGTTTTAATGCCGGCGATGGCGAAGAGGATATGGAAATAGCTACTTTAGGCCACAACTTTGAGCTCTATTGTTTGTTATTCATCCAATTAAGTAGTTTCTTCGCTTTCTTGCAGTGGAGATGCGGATGCAGATTCTACATATGAATGTTCAGATTCTACATATGAATGTTTACGTATGATGTGGGAAGCAGCTCCATCAAATGTAAGGATACCTTTTACGGTTGTTAGTTCAACATCACGTTTTTTGTTCCTTATCTTAGCAGCCATTACATATTACTATTTGGAATTTGTTGGTTTTGCCTGAGCTTTTGTTCTCGGGTAATACATTATTTCATAGAAATCCCCATTTCTTTATCTATAAGCTTGCCTTTAGCCTTTCATTGGCTGCAACTATTCTTGTATTTATATGAAAATGGCTATGTTATTGTAATTTTTACTTTCTTAAAAGAAGTTTGGCGGGAGGTTTTTATTATCTTGATCGCTTTCAAGGTTATAAGGCATCATGTATCGGTCTATAGTTATCAAGCATTGGAGAATGCCGATTAGACTTGAATTAAAGTTATATGCTTCTAGACTTTAGAAAGCCCATGTGCTTTCCTTCATGTAATTTGCTATGTTTTGTGACCTTACATTCATGATTTCTTTGTCTTTATGTAACCGTTGGAAATTATAATACATTGTTTTCTTTTGCGGGTTGGTCAACATGCTAACATCTAGAAGGTGAACACTCAATGTCGGATTATTATGGAATATTTTTGAAGATGGAAATGGCTATTTCAACAATTCTCATAGTCATGATACGCTTGTTGAGTTGAGAAATCTGAGAAACATGCAATAAGTCAAGGTCCATGAGGCAAGGTAAGAACATCGCGATTGCAAACAACCGCAATCGATTGGAGCATATAAATGATGTGACCTTCCAATGGTCGACTTCTCATAACTCTTCATAAAGGAGCTTTTCTATGTCGTAATTTATTCGTTCTCCTACTTTTAGTCACATGTCTTGCAAAGATATTATTTTATATTACGGTGATGCAAGTTCGATGCAACAACAGTCGCGAAACCGCTACTACGGCTACTCATAACCTTCACAAATGAGCTTCTTTCCAGCAATTATCAATTTTGTTGACTGTGCCATTGCCATAATTATAATTAGATGAGTTATTAGAATGTGATGCCTGTGGAGTTCCTAAGCACTCTGTGAGAATAAATTCGTTACCTAGCTAATGTGACACATTGTCGCAGAGCTGCTATTCCATGTTGGGCTGTTGTTACTTCCCATCCAAACTCAAACCAGCTAATGTAACACATTGCCACAGAACTGTTATTCCATGTTAGGCTGTTGCTACTTCCCATCCAAACTCAAATTTGTGCTAATTCCTCCTCTTTCTGATGAAATTTGTGCTAACTTCATGCTTCTCATTCATGTCTGCTTATATTCGTGTTGACATGTTTCCGTTTGCAAACGTGAAGAGCCTGGTGCTTGAGGCAACTCATTTCCATTTTATAGCATGTCATGCTGTTGTACCACATTATATTATTTAGTACTTGGACAGTAAAGAATAAAGAGCATCAGATGCAAATCAAGATGGTAAGAGATAGTTTATTCTTAGCATAAGCATAAGTGTAATAACATATATGACACTACTTAGAATGATGCAAAACATATATGTTATTCTATGCGAATCAAGATGGTAAGAGATAGTTTATTCTTGCAAATCAAGATGGTATTCCAATACTCTCCCTTAAATGTTGCTGACTAAGCAGAAGAAAATCAGCTGAAACTAAGGCAATTTTTCTCTTTCTTCATGCCCAAGCTCTCCTTCACATTGACGAACTTAGATCCAACTAATGGTTTGGTAAAGCCATCAGCAATCTGATCCTGTGAGGAGCAATGAACAAGTTGAGAAGATCCCATTTGGATCTGCTCACGGACAAAACACAAGTGGGTGTCAAGGTGTTTTGTCTTTGGGTGGTACTTAGCATCCTTGGCATGGTACTTGTGTTGTCACACAATATAACAGCCGAGGGTGGAGGTACCTGCAGATCTGTCCACAAATGTTTAAGCCATAACAATTCCTGCATCCCAACACTGAGTGCTTTGAATTCTGCCTCCGTGGTGCTGATTGACACTGTAGACTGTCTTTTGGACAACCATGTCAGCACGTTAGGCCCTATGAACGTGACCATCCCTGTTGTGGACCTCCTGCTATCATGACAGTTAGCATGATCTGCATCAACAAAGACTTTCAGCTGGAAATCAGAGAACCTCTGATAAAAGAGACCTTCCTGTGAAGTGCCCTTCAGATATGCCAGCAGTCTTTTAGCAGCCTTCCAGTGCGACTGCCTGGGATTGCTCATGAATCTGCTCAGCACTCCCACAGGAAAAGAGATATCAGGTCTAGTGACTGTGAGATATATCAACGCCCCTACCAAGCTTCAATATAGTGTGAGATCACACTCCTCACCATCGAAATCAAGCTCAAGCCTTGTGCCTGGATCAAAAGGACTTGTCACAGCCTTGCAATCTTGCATACAATTTCTTTGATATATTTCTGCTGAGAAAGATAGATGCCATCTGAGTGCTGCCACACTTCTACACCTAAACAGTAATGCATAAGGCCAAGGTCAGTCATCTCGAAGGACGAAGATAACTTCAACTTCAATGTAGAAATCAGCACATCAGCATCTCCTGTGATGATCAAATCATCAACATACAAAACCACAATGCACATTCGGCCTTCATGTGATTTGTAATAAAGATTGGGGTCTGCTGCACTTCTGTTGAACCCCTGCTCAAGAAAGAAAGCATTAATTTTTGTATGCCAACATCTTGGAGCCTGCTTCAAGCCATAAATGCTTTTCTTCAAATGACAAACCAGCTGCTCCTTTCCTTGAACAACAAATCCTGGAGGTTGAGTCATATAGACCTCTTCCTTCAAATCACCATTCAAAAAAGCAGACTTAATGTCCATTTGAAACATTAACTAACCTTTCATTGCAGCAAGAGCTATAACTGATCTGATAGTAGACATCCTGGCTATGGGAGCAAAGACTTCATCATAATCTAAGCCTTTTTTCTGTGCAAAACCCTTGGCTACAAGTCTAGCTTTGTTCTTTGACATTGTTCCATCAGCATGAAATTTGGTTCTAAACACCCATTTACAGCCAATAATGTGCTTATCAGCTGGGAGTTCAACCAATTCCCATGTGCCTTGCTTCAGCAATTGAGAATATTCTTCTTCCATTGCATGCTGCCAATGTGGATCACTAGCTGCTTCATGAAAGGTTTGTGGATCAACATGATCCTGGACCTTTGCCATTAAGGCAAGATTACATGATCCATTAGACTTCACATGTTTCTCCATCAGACGTGCTGATCTCCTAGGTTCAACAACAGGTACAACAGGTGCTGCAACCAGTTCTGCAACGAGACGTGCTGATCTCCTAGGTTCAACAACAGAAGATATAGAAGGTGCTACAATAGGTGCTGTAACAGGTGCTAGATCAGGTGCTACAGTACCTTCATGTGTGTTGGACTCCCCCTGAAAGGAACCAATCTGCTCATGGACCATAGGGCGAGTGGGATTGGGATCATCCCGTGCCACTACTTCAGGCAAATATGAGTTCACTGGAGAAACCACTAGAGAGGGAGAGAAAGGTCTACCGGCATTTTGCTATCGGATCTCCAACATCCAAGCCGGGCGTCATTGTGAGCTACCGGGGAGAATCACTTTCGAAGATAGACCATCATACATAGCATCTTCAACGCCCGAGGCCCGACACGCTTACAATAACTTTGCTTGTTGGAAGGATCATACAACTTGTAACCTTCGATTTTACGGATACCCAATAAAGATGGCTTTTTCGGCTTCCGGGGTATGGAAGCATAAGCCAAGCATCAAACACCCTCAAATGAGACACATCCGGTTTCATTCTCCAAAATGCTTCATAAGGAGTCACATCACGGACTGCCTTAGTAGGCGATCTATTTGCCAAATATCTTTGCCCGTCCTCGCCTCTCCCAAAAGATTCAGGCGGTTGCTTGTGACTCATCATAGATCTTGCCAAATCAAGCAAAGATCTATTCCTCCTTTCGGCTACACCATTTTGTGGATGAGCATAAGGAATGATTAAGCTGTCTTTCAATACCTTCTTCCATGAGAAACTCATCAAAGGCATTAGAAACATATTCACCTCCATTGTCACTTCTCAACTTTTTATTACTAACCTGTCTACCTTTTTTTTTGCTTTGCTTTGAAGGCCTTGAACTTGCCAAGCACCTCAGTTTGCGGTGCAAAATATACACCCAAGTGTACCCTCTTGGGAAATCATCAATCAAGGTCAAAAATACCTCTTTCCACCTAGTGAAACATCGGGCATATAGCACAAATCGAGAATCGGTGACTCAAGAGGTTGAGTTGCTTTCGATGAATAACTTTGTGGAAAAAGGTGTTGAGGTTGCTTTAGAGATGGCCGTTATGACATTCTCAAGCTTGACACATTTGGAGAGGGAATACACAGTAACCATCTTGTTTTTGTACAAAGCATGTACAGCAAAGTGCCTCCAACATGACCAAAGCGAGCATGCCCGCGGATGCTTTCGGTGACCAAATCGGCACATACAAGACCATGTTCGGTCTTATAAACCGAACCATCAAAGACATACAAGCCCGCGGCGTCCAGCGTGCCATGAACTGCGGACTTTTCAAGTCAATTCCTTCAAGTGGATTTACGCCCGGCCAGATAGGCTTTTCCATTTCGAGAACAATGTAATGGCACGCTTTATCAAATTCAGCGGCCGGACATGATATTAGGCGTAATCCAGGGAGCAAACATGACATTCCTCACCTTACTAACTACATCCGTCCATGCAATTGAAAAGCTACAATCCCCTTTCACGTGATAGGAAGAGAATATCCATCACCCATCTTCACATCACCTCGGATCGAGGTTCAAGTTCGAGAAAACACATCGAATCTCGGGTAAGATGAACCGTGGCTCGAGTCCAAAATCGGTCCTTACAGAAGGTCTTTGGCGCCTTTGCAAAGATTCGGATATTCGGCATCAAAAGTGGCACATGCAGCAGCACTTGTCTCTCCCTTAGAGTTGATTCTTTGGCTTCTCGTGTCACTACCCTTTGAGCTTTTCTTCCCCTTCTTACAATTCAATGTAGTGTCCCTTTTCACCACAATTCCGACACTTGAACTCCTTGGATTTCTTACCATCGAGACTTCACATTTTTCGACTTCCTAGAGTCTTTGCTATCAGCAAACTTCTTCTTGGTGTCGGCCCAGAAGTAGACACAAAATTAGCATGGTCCCTCTCCCATCCCTTTGCTTACGCACCAACTCCTCTTGTTGCGTTAGAATGGTTACTTTGGCTATATCAATCTTCTCCTTGTACCTGATCTTGAAGAGATAATATCATATGAAGGAGGAAGACAAACCAAGATATCTTGAATCGGTTTTTTTTTGGACAACACTCCACCGGTGACCATGTAATCCAAGCGCCATTCGTCATCTAAGTAAAGAAGGTATTTGTGTGATTTGAAATCACCTAATTGGGCATGTCTCATTTTGTTCTAGATTAGCATTTGGGTAGCCATACCCTTGCTATCAAGAGACTTCTCCAAATGAGACCACATCTCCTTAAACTTCGGTAAAATGGTTGATTTCATGACCAATTGTCTCTTGACCAACATTTTGACAAGAGCACAAGCTTTACGATTTATCTGCCCGACATCTGGCGACTTGGTCTTGATAAAGTCTTCATCAAACACCGCTCCCATGTCACTAAATATCAAATAATTTGCCATGAACTTCTTCCAAGCATGGTAATTATTATTAGTGAGCTTTGCGTCTGTGAGAACTTGAATGGATCCATGAATTTCTCTGTTTTCGGTGACCAAAAAGGTGGTTGATAAAACAAATTCGTCACCAAACAAAGCACCCACCAGAAAAGTTGAATCTTGAATTTTGTCGCCAAAAAGATCTTGGAAAACTCGAATCTCACACTAGAACTTGCTGGAAAATCGAATCACTCTCCCAAAACACCCTCCGGGCCAAAAAGCAAGAATCTTCTCCAATCTTTGCAAATGAGATTTTCCACCACCAAATCTTAGCCAAAGAATTCCTAGAAAGCGATGGCCAATCCAATTTGGATGCTTCTCAATAGCTTGCTCTATTCTTCCCTCAAAAAAGCGTCTGATACCATGATAGAACTAGTGCAAAACGAGCATAAACCCGCAAGATCGACTCAAGAGATAGAATAGAAGACAAGAACAAATCTATTGAGAAAAGCAATAGGAAATACAATCTCTACTTCTGAGCATTGCATAGTACATAACGTACAATCAATATATACAACCAGTGAAACTAAGAATAGTAGTCTGGATTTAACCAAGCCCATTAATTACGGCCGGCGATTTGGGGTCGGTGCTCGATCTTGACAAAGTTGCCTTACGTACATTTCAGCACCTTCGGCATTTTGTCTTTGAACCCTTCTTTGTTTCAACACATTATGCTTAGTCAGCATATTTATATTCCAACAGATGGCATCTTATGTGATTGCAACTTACGCATAGCAATATGAATATATTGCACGTGAAGCTTCTAGAGAAATCCATGCATGAATTGTAACAACATTAATATTATTTCATGTAAGCTCCATATGACAGAGGTTCCTTGATATTGCTTACTTTAGCTCAGTCTCCTGCAGATATTTGTCATGTTTAATTATCATAAGGAGGAGGGTCTCTCATGGTGTTGGATTTTTTTTTTTGTTTGCTATGCTCCTACATGTAGCAGTGATTATCAGTATTTATCATCTTTGAAGTGGAAATCAAAAGGCTTCTTTATCTTTGTGGAAATTCAAGTGCATTGCATGGAGTTGTATCAATCACAAGGTTCCTTTATCTTTATAGAAATCCAGATGCATTTCATGGAAGTGTGTATGTCAGATATACCAAGAACATGTCTTTTCATATGCACAAAATGTAGATTTTGCTTAGGAATTTCTCATAGGGACATGCATTTAGAAAGTCACACACATAACCTGTTATGTCCTATCTATGCTACTTCCTTCAATAAATTACCCTGATTTTTTGAAATATAAGAAGGAAATAGAGACAAGATTAATTAAGGGTTTTCATTTCAATCATGTTTTAAACAGATTGATTTCTTGAACCAGAGTTTGGACTAGGTGTGCACCTGGAACCAGTTGGAAGGGCATACGCATTGAACGTGTGTTGGAGATTATTTAATGCCTGCTTTATAGGATTGTAGGAAGCATGTCAAAGTGGAGTCGATGAAAGAAATGATAATGGCATATCTTTGTTCAAGATAATTATGAAAAAGGTTTTTATTACGGAAGTTTCATTTGGTTTAGATGTAGACATCAAAATCTTATATCCATTCTATTGATTGTATGATAAATCACGAGAATGCCAAAGTACGCTAGAATAATTTGAGATGGCATAATAAAGCGACAAACATAGGGCATCTGGTCATGTGAAAAGTGGAATGGAGTATATTGAAGTACCTGGCCATTGGAAAGTAGATGGGTTATTTTTTTTTTTTTTTTTTTAAGGACGAACAAAAAGTTTATTAATGAGCAAGAATAAGTACAAAATGAATATTTCTCATCTAGTTTGTGTAAACACAAGAGGATCTTCTTTGGAACGAACTGCGACACCATGTGCTTACTCCATACTAGATAAGTAAAAGGAGATAATGCTCTGCTTAAGAGTCTAACCGCATTCACCTTGTAAAGGCGTCAAATCCGATATGACTACCGGAATCTCAGGAGAGTTTGAAGATGTAACTTGGTCCTTCGAATCTTCAGCCAAATCAGCCCACTGAAGTGGAGCAAAGCGACCACATGTGTGAAGGATCGAATCCACGTATAACAAGTGCAGAGGAGAGCTGAGATCAGAGGTGTTAGAACCCCAGGCGACTTTCGAGGTTGATGAAAAGGTGGATGTTTAGGTGGAGGGTGGGCACCACGGCGATCAATGTCCATATCGCGCCACGAGCTGCTTCCACCTGCTCTTGCAACCTCTGAATCTCATCCAACCTTTGCCTCTGTTGATCCAGCAGCAGAGGCGCGGGACCAGCAGCTGGAATAGATGTAGAAGAAGTCATAGGGGGGTAAGAGACATCCATTGAAGAAGGAGCAGAGCTAGGATTAGGATTTGTAGCAGAGGCAACCGGAGGAGCCTGCTGGTAAGACTTACGAAATTGAGCAAAGAGAGGGGCCTCAGGGAACATGAGAGCTAGCTCTGGGCCATTTAACAAATGTAGCTTGAATGGAAAGAACATGGGCCCACTTTGAACAACAATCGTCTGAGGCAGATCAAGATGAATAGGGCGTGCTACACAAATCTTAGTAATGCCATTGGTTATAGCATGTTGCAAGTGAAGTCAATCTCACTAGCAATAGCGAGAAATGAACTTCGGGATCTTGAAGTGCGGAGAGGAAATCTTCAATAGCAATCCAGAATGGAGCACGCAAGGCATCTGGCTTACCTGGAAAAGAGCCAGGAACATACTGCTGATACAACAAGAAATGTTTCCACAAAGGATCAACACCTCGTTCTATGAGTTGAGCCACCGGCTCAGGGGACTCAAACATTAGGAGAAAACAACGTTGATCTTTGCCCACGAGCTTAATCGACTAATACGCAGGAAGCCCTAATTTGTGCAAATGCCCAGACAACCAAGGTCCAACGCGCTTCAAATCCAAGAAGGGGCCAGTGAAGTAACAAACAACAGAGCATGCAACTAATTGCTCCACATGACGACGGTGAGTCTCATGACCGTCTGCACCACGGGGGCTCCAAAGCTCAAAAGTTGACTGCACTCACGAACCTCATAAAAACTTTCAGCTGGTGGTAACAAAATATCCATGGAATCCTGCTTGGCCTGCAACTGCTGAAGATAGGATGCAACTTCTTTCTTATTATTGTCCACCATGGTGGCAATGGCCTCTGAACCGCAGTGGCGTGGGCTGGAGATGACACACCTTTGCATAGCCACTTTCGAGGCGGATACACAGCAACCCTTGCCAGCGTGTCCGAGAAGACCTCCACGGTGTAGAGGTCGAGGCAGGTGGCGTGGAAGAAGAAAAAGGTATCTTAGGCTTATTCGAGGGAAGAGGGGGAAACTCCTCCTGCCTTGAGGAACCTCCAACATGCGTTCGATGTTCTTTTTGTCCAGAAGAGCCTCCTTCACGTGAGAGACTCTCAACATGTGTTGGGGATACAAGGCTGTGTTACATTCTTTTTGAGCGAGGGCTGCTAATCTCATTTGTTACGAAGAACTTCCAACATGTGTTGGAGGTGCATTTGGAAGTACCACCCGGAAGGAGGAGCTTTCGGGTCACTGTACCACCCTTGCCTCTAGAATCATGAGGCATAGGGTCGACATTTGGACTAACAATTTGAGAAGAGGAGAGAGTGGAAATTTCTTTGCCTCGGTTGAATTAGGTACACATATGCTCTTGGAAGAAATAGGAGCATGAGGCAATGCCAATGGATTGAGGTGCCTGAAGCACGCCCTCTCGCCCCTCGGATCAAGCGCCGCGACTGATACCAAGCGCTTAGTGTGGCGGTCCTCGCTGGCACACGATTAATACTTAGATACATAACACAAATACCTCGGGATCCCGCACGGTGCGGAACCTACATATCGACCCACAATCTAAAAATAGCATGTTGCGGTATCCCTGAGCTACTGGTCTCTAGCTCATGAGACCACCTTCATCTAGGTGCAACTTGACGTGACCAATGCCAAGTCCTCACTAGCGAGCTTCATCAGTGCCCACTCGCTAGTGTCGGTGTGGCAACACTTTCGTGGCCTCGGTTTTGCGCTTAGTCTCCCGGGAGTTGTGGGGCGGGACCAAAGGTGCAACTAGGCTAGCAACATGATAAAATCTTGTCAAAGGTATCTCATAATAACTCAATACCTAAATACTCAAATACTAAGATTAAAATGGATCTTGCACAATATTATAATGGCCGCAAATCATAATAGCCTAAAATCGTAAGCCAGGCCAATAACTAAAGATAACTTAAATTTGATCTGCAGCATAAACTAGAATGACCTTTTTGACATGCCAAAATATCAGGTCCCTAGCCAAATTCAAACCCTTAACATTAGCCTTGCAAATAACGTCTAAACCATTACACTATAATTTAGGTATATAGCAAGGGAAATAAGCTTATTGTTTCATTAAGATTCAAAGCGAATAAGATTCAAAGAAAACGAAAAATACAAAACATGTACTCAGCCGAGTTTGAACCCTTGACATATACTTTGTGAGATAAATACCTCAACCACTACACCTTAACGTCCTTGGCCTCTGCATTTAGCCGTAGGATTAAATCCCAGCCATCTATTCTAAGAGGTTATATCCAGTAACAATTTGGGCCAAAGCGTTATGACCATAACAAGAATGTTATGACCATAACATTCTCTCGCTCCTTGTTTTTTTCTTGGCACTCTACGATCGTCGATCCATGCATGCGAAACATGCGAAATGAATCTTTCAAAGCGTAGCACCCACGGTGGCCGAATCGGATAGCAATGCCCCATTCTTGATGATATCTTTGGAGATTAAAGCGAGAAAGATCCGGGCGGCGGCCGTTCCATTCGCAAAATCGTCGGAAGGGGAAAAACACGTAAAAAAGCGAGCTTTGATGGAGATATGAGCAGGGGAAGTACGGAGTATTGCCGCATCTCAACAATACCTCAAAGCCCGGTAGAATCCTTGGCGATAAGCCCCATCCTTGGCGATAAGGCTTTGGGAGAAAAAAAAATAGAAAGATTAGTGGCGGAAAATGGAAAAATGCCAATCGATTGCAAGCCTGATTGCTTGATCGCTTCATCACGGACCTTGGACCCTGGCATATCAAAGAAATGTGTTAAGATTTTAAGTTTTTTTTTTTCCCTAAATCATCGAGGGTTAAGCGATCGAATCTCGCCATAGCCGTGGTGAATCTTCGCCATGGCCTGCGCCATATCCAAGGCACGTGAAGAATCTTATCAAGAATCCTTTGTTGGAGCTTGAGCCCATTAAAATTTGTTTTTACTTTGCTTTGCAGAGTCTATTTCTTCATCTTTGGGTGAGTCTTCTATCGAGAGAGCCACAAATGGGTGTCGATCCTTCAAATCTCCTGTTGTTACGTGAGTTTTTTTTTGTTACATTAAGCTCGATGCTTGGGAATACGATTGCCAAGCTTGACTATGGCGGCCACTCTGCTAAATGCCTTACCCAGGATGTTAAAGGCCGATGCGTCCCTCCCTCGGGTTATGGGCCAAGAAAATGGCCTCATGGCCATGTGGCGGAAATCCCTGGCCCGTCTTTGCGATGCGGCCTGAATTTCTCGCCCATGGCGGCCCCATTTTCTGGCCCATAACTCCTCGAGAGGGCGTTATCTAGCCCATAACTTTTGATATAAAATAATTGAATTCGTCTATTGTTTTAAAGCGTCGTTACGCTTTCTCTTTCCTAAAAATTTTCTGATTACATTTCGGGCCGACACAAAAGCGGTAGGAATGGCCTCGATCTAACTCTAAATGGGTCTGCGGCCGTAGCCATTCCATCTTAACGTATTCAAACTCAAGATTAGAGCAAGTTTTCCTCATACCATCCTACAATCATCGTGAAACCTAATCCAATGCCGGTTTTCACGGAGCGGTTCTTGTAGATTTAATAAGCAGACCGGAAGACCCATTAAATTCCTTAATGCTAAAAGGATTGCCTACCTTCAATAAGCTTCTACGATCTTTGTTTCTCTTTATTCTCACTTTCTTCCCTCTCCTCTCCTCTCATGTTTATTTTTTTTTTTTTATTCTAACTTCTCTTATTTGAGTCGACCTTTTGCCATGTCATCATTATGCCATGTCATTTACTCTCTATTATTTAACTATCTAAAGAACGAACTTATAGAAACATCTTAAAGGGACAATATAATTCACATCACATTCTTATCCCCTTTAAGATTCGGCGTCCTCGTCGAATATAATTCACATCAATCGCATTATTGTAAGTAATACTCCTTCACAACTTCATATATTGTTTATGCTTAACAAGTTTGATACATCTTTTAGACAACCTTATTCTATGGCATGATATAGATTGAAAAAGGTTAGGAAATCTTTGGCATATTTTGCCGGCCTCGTTTAACTCCATCCATGTTGCATCCTTTATAGGGTAATCAGCCCATTGTATAAGGATTTCTTTGACCGTTCTACTCACGGCTTGCGTTCCCGATATTGCAATATTTGGGATGGCATTACTTCAAAGGTGTTATTCTCCTGGATTAATTGCAAATCCGGAAGCACTTGATCTCCATCATGTAAGGAAGGTTTTAATAAACCGGCGTGAAAAACATCATGAATCTTTACATGTGGTGGCAGCTCTAATTGGTAGGCTAGGTTTCCCATTCTTTTAATGATTTTGAAAGGACCAGCATATCTTGGAGCAAGTTTGCTACATTTCCCAATTCTGAGCTGACTTTTCTTGGTTTAACGCGGAGATATACAAGGTCTCCCACCTTGAATTCTCTATGTATTCTATGCTTTTACGCAAATTGCTTACGTCTATGTTGTGCTTACGCTAGCTTTGCTCCTTATAAAATTTGCACTTTATCTGCATATTCCTCCAACATTTGTCTAGAAATTTCAGATTTAACCATGGGTTCATACCAATTTATTGGGGCATAACAATCTTGTCCATAAAGTGCTTCAAAAGGTGCCATTCCTATTGATTCCTGTTTAGAATTATTGTAAGCAAACTCTGCTAAAGGTAACAATCTTTCCCATTTCTTTGGATTGTCTTGACAGTACATCCGCAACATATCCTCAAGAACCCTGTTTACTCTTTCTGTTTGCCCATCAGTTTCTGGATGATAGGGTGTGCTCATCTGCAATTGAGTTCCAACTCCCTTAAAAAATGAAGCCCAAAAGTTACTAGTAAACCTTGGATCTCTATCTGAAACAATACTTGTAGGAATACCACGTAAACGAAAGATGTCATGAATAAAGATATTAGCAGTTTCCTTCGCTGTTATTGTTTTTCTAACTGGAAAGAAGTGAGCATGTTTAGTTAACCTGTCAATCACCACAAGAATAACATCCTTTCTGTTTTGTGTTCTTGGCAATCCTACTATGAAATCCATCTTTGATAGATTCCCATTTTCTTTACGGAATAGGTACTTGGGCTGCAAAGGCCGGTGCCCTAATCATTCGGCCTTAACTGCGTGAACACATCACACAATTTTGGATGTACTTACGGACATAATCTTTTAATCCTGGCCAAAAGAAACTTCTCTTTACCTTGTGATATGCCTTATGAAACCCTGGATGACCTGATATTACTGCATCATGACATTCATTTAATATCTTCTTTTTAATGTGATCTATTGCAGGAATACAAACTCTTGATTTGTATCTCAATATTCCCTCAAAACTATAATTATCCTTTATCTCCAGATTATCTTTCTGTACTTCCTTCAATTTCGGTCCAAAATAATTTATGCGTAGCAATAGTATTTTTTCACCTCGTCCAACCAATCATTTGTAATCATCGTTATTGCATAACAAATTTTGGAAGTCTAGACAAAGCATCTGCAACGACATTTGTACTGCCCGTTTTATAACTAATCTGAAAGTCATACACTTGAAGAAATTCCATCCACCTACGCTGTCTCAAATTCAAATTAGGTTGCTTCATAAAGTATGCAAGGCTAGCATGGTCAGTATGCACTTCAAAATGATTCCCTAATAGATAATGTCTCCAAGCTCTAAGTGCATGTACAATTGTCAATAGTTCCTGATCATGAGTGGGATAATTTCGTTCAGCGTCGTTCAGCTTATGAGAAATATATGCACATACATGTTTATCTTGCATTAACACAGCTCCTGTTCCTTCCCCACTAGCATCTGTCATAACCTGATACTTCTTATTCGGATCTGCCACCTTTAAAACAGGAGCATTTATCAACTTCTCTTTTAAATTTCTGAAAGCGTTCTCACATTTCTCATTTCATTGAAAAGCTGTATTTGATTTTGCAAGTGTTGTCAAAGGACTTGCTATTGTAGAGAAACTTTTGATAAATTTCCTATAGAATCCTGCAAGTCCTAAAAATGAGCGCACCTGTTTTGGGTTTTTAGGAACTGGCCATTCTCTTACTGCCTCAACCTTTTTGGGGTCCGGTTTAATTCCTTCTGCCGAAACAATATGACCTAAATAATCCATTTCGGTGCTACAAAATGAACACTTGACTTTCTTAGCATACAATTTTTCTCTTTTTAAAATACCCAAAACAATTCTCAGATGTTCTCTATGCTCTTCTAAATTCTTTGAATAAATAAGTATGTCATCAAAGAATAGATCATTCATTAGACACTGAAAAGTTGCTGGTGCATTTGTCAAACCAAAAGGCATAACCACAAATTTCAAAGTGCCCATATCTTGTAGAAAAAGCTATTTTGGGTATATCACTCTCTTTGATTCTTATTTGGTGATATCTATATCTAAGATCTATCTTCGAAAAAAATTGAAGCTCCTTGAAGTTGATCAAACAAGTCATCTATTCTAGGCAATGGATACTTATTCTTAATTGTGATATCATTTAATTGCCTATAATCAACACACATACGCATAGAACCATCTTTTTTTCTTAACAAATATCTTTGGAGCACCAAAAGGTGAAATACTAGGTTGTATGTATCCTTGATCTAAAAGTTCTTTTAAGCATTTTTTTTTTTAATTCCACTAACTCCAGACAAAGCAAATCTATATGGAGCTTTTGATGGAGGAGAAGCTCTGGAACCAATTCAATCGCATGATCAACATATCTTGAGGAGGTAACTTCCAAATCAACTCTTCGGAAACACTTCCTTGAACTCCTCGAGGATGTCCTTCAACTTGCACTAGATGTGCACGCAAGCTGTGTTGTTCCTTGATCAACGGCGCACAAACTTGCATATCTTCCTCTAAATCCATGAGAGTTGCACGATGAGCTCTCATTGCCCCACATTACGAGATCCTTGAACTTTGGCATTTGAGTTATTGGGACAAAAGCGTGCCCTATGCCCCTTTTTGCTTACGGTGAAAGCATAAATTCTCCTTCATGCACTTATCATATTCAACCTTCTTCTTTTCTTCATCCATCGTGACATTGCATTCAAAGGTAACTTAGGAATATTATGAGAAGTTTGATGGACCTGAGAGTTTGATTCATCTCTATAATTCCTCCGAAATTTCCTCTTTTGTTGCTCCCTACGGTTGGCATTCTTCTCCTCCTTAAGGATGCTCTCGAAATATCGAGCCTTGTGCTCCGCTTCTTCAAGGTAAGTTTATCACATCCAACTAATTTTTAAGCTCCATATCTAG
This sequence comes from Isoetes taiwanensis, assembly GCA_021234155.1. Classification (NCBI taxonomy): domain Eukaryota; kingdom Viridiplantae; phylum Streptophyta; class Lycopodiopsida; order Isoetales; family Isoetaceae; genus Isoetes; species Isoetes taiwanensis. Next base: position 998,740 of record JAJEKV010000048.1, read on the forward strand.
TCCTTGCACAAAGCGACTAGCTAGTTCCTTTGAATCTAACTTTGGACAATGTTGTTCCAAAGTAGAGAATTCTTGTATATAATTATCAAGGATTGCCCTTTCATTTTACACTCCATGAATTTGTTCATCGTATAATATGAAAGGAAGGTGGACAATATTTCGATCTGAAGAGTTCCTTGAAAGTCTCCCAAGCAACTTCTTCATCGGGTCATCCCATGTCTTTGCCTTATGGCGATTCCACCACATTAAAAGCGTTCCCGGTCGGGCTCAATGCCACCACTCCCACCTTTTCTTCCTTAGGAACTTGTCTTACAACAAAATAATTTTCAATATACGAATCAAGCTTACATCTTAACTCCATCCTTATCACAACCATCAAATAGTTCCAACTTATATTTCTTGGCAATCGCCTTTAAATGAGATGACTTCTTTTGTGCTTGAGAACTTTCCTTCCCTTGGCTCATAGGTGTAGATGATCCGTATCCTCTTCTTTGTTCCTTTTCCTCCTCCTAGAGTCGCGAGCTTAAGGGCATCGAAGATCCTCGTTGGGGCTTCTCCCACTAGGTGCTCTCAATCTTGGTGGACCTCCCACATCTCCTTGTTTAATCAATCGGGATTAAGAAAATTTCCCTTAAGCGACTTTGCAAATTAATGATCCACGACTTTGTCTTTGCCCTTTGTCTTGATTTTCGATTTGCATTTGCAAGTTTTGCATTTTTTTGCGCTAGCTTCGATTAGTCGATAAGTTGGTTCTCTATCTTTGGTTTGAAAGCTTAAGAAAGCTTGCAACATAGAGGATTCTAAAGTTTTCCTCATTGTATAGGTGTTCTCTAAGAAGTGGTTCCATCACGGGAAATACATAAAAGTTTGTACTCAATGAGCTCTCTAAATGTCTTGAAATGACATCAAACTATCGAACTTTCAAAGCAGATCTCTATCATGTTCGCTCCCATGATTCTTATAGAGGCCATGACATATTAAGCCACATTCCTTATTTATTATCTATGCTCATTCACTCAATTTATTGTCTTACATCCATTAAGCAACCATATCATGGTGGGTTATTTGGCTAATATCACCTGAGAATGTAGACATTAATGAGTTAGCAAACCACCCATTTGCCCACTCAGGTCCTACACTTGTAAGACTGCCTCTATTCCTTGACTTTTCTCAAGTTGGAAGGGGAAGCAGCATGTATATGCTACCCACTGGTGGATTGACCCCCCACAATCATAACTTCACTACTTCGGGTTACACGGGTTCCACATATGTGTCCAGCGTGTCTGCGTGTCGGCGTTTAAGCTCTGCTATAATTGTAATGGGGTCCACATAGACATATCCTATGTGTTTACGAAAGCTTTCTTGTTAATTGCGATCAACCTATGATAATTAAACATCGATTACACTCTTTTTGGGTTGCCCCTAGAGGGGGCAACCCTCGTTATAATGGGTATGTGGGCATATTGGTATATCTTTGGCATATGCCTAGCATATCTTGATTTTGCTAAAAGCGGCTCGACCACGTAAATTGGCGGTGGCCGATATCATTTTGGCGGTGAATTGGGCGGGTAACCGGCACGGCCATAGTTTGAGAAGAACTAGATCACGATAGCCAAATGTTGCTCTGTGAAGAACTAGATCGCGATAGCCAAATGGTTGCTCTGTGATCAAGTTTACGATGCATGTCCGGAAGGTAGCTTGTGAGACCTTTGGATCGGTGGCGTATATGGGTAGAGTTCAAGTTCTTGCTCATCAGCGTTGGCCCCATAGCCAAGGTATATACCGTAGGTAGATCTCATCCTTGCCATCTAATAAATTGATGCTACTATTGCATGTTTGGTTTTACGGGGTGCCCTTGACATAGATGGTGTTTTGAGATCATGGCGGCTTGTAATAAAGACCAAAATCTGCTTTCGGAATCTTTTTGAAGCCAAATTTGAGTACAAAGTCGTTGATTTATGATCAAGTACTTTGCCCGTGAAAAAACGAAATGCTTGGAATTAAGCTCGTTCCCGAACTTCGACTTTCCAAATCAGAAAGCAATCAGGAACCTTGGCTGGTTAGTAGATAATTTAGCAACACGGTAGTATATAAGTATCCTTGTTCCTCTTGTTTTCCATTCTTTTGTAATGGCCGGTCAAATCAAGTCTTGTTGCAAAGCATACTCTAAAAAGGCAACAAAGCCTAGAAGCCAAACAAAACACGGCAATGATCTAGCAAACAATCACAGTTAACCACGTTTAGCAAACAATTATAGTTTGACGAAACTATGTGTCCATTTATATGAAAGCGTCAATCATTTTCACAGTTTTAAAGGTCCATCCGAAAGAAGCGTTTCATTTTCTTAGTGCCATGGCTGGTTTAGGTGCCATCTTGGGGCGTGCTTAAGCTCATATAGACTTTTGTTAAGTTGTACGATGAAAGTGTGCTTCCCACTTTTTCACAAAGTTTGCAGGCTGTTCTATATGGTTTACGCAACTTCGTCATTGAGAAATGCACTTTTGAAACTTAAATTGATGGCGAGGTAACACAAATGACGACCTAATTCTTATCATTCTTGTCACTTGAGCAAAAACATCTAGATACTTTATGCCAAACTCACGGGCATATCCTCTAGTTACAAGCCCAGTCTTGTGTCTAGCTATGCTTCCATCGAAATTGTGCTTGGTTTTGAAAACCCATTTGTACCCAACTATGTTTTGATCTGCGGTTCACGAAACCAGTTGCTAAGTATTTTGCTTCATAAGCATTCCATATTCATCCCTTCGTTGCTTCAACCCAAAGTGGGTTGGAAGCTAACTTTATGGAAGACCGCATTTCAGACTTCTTGATTTTGTTCTTCACGGAAGTCTACTTTTACATTGAGCTGCAAGTTTTTGGTCATAGCTTCGGGAGTTCCATGAGACCATTAGGGGTTGGTAGTTCCCAAGCGAAAAGACACGTAGCACAATACACATGGGGATACAAAGAGGCCTCAATGATTTGTTACGGGTTGTCAATAATTCTACGTGGCATGCTTTTATATGATGTGGCCATTTACGGGACCCGGCGATTGCAGCTACCTTGATTCCTTAATATATGCTTTCGGCTTAGTCGATGCGGCTTGTATTCGAGAAGGCTGTTGAGAACAAGCCATCTATTCGACCATTGGTACCAATTGTTTTCGAGGTTGGTGTCCCTTTGTAAAAATTATGGGACCATATCTAAGACAAAGACTAATGAGAAACCTTTAGGCGTATATGATTCCACTGTGAACTTAGGCTTTTTTGAAATAACTTGCTGAGGCATATGTTATAGCCAAGCCACGCTTGCCTTCTCGGTCTTCGGCTGTCATCTTTGTCCACTGGTGAATGTCTCACCAATAGAATGAAACTATCCTTTATTTGAACTAGCTCACATACCACCTAAGAGGTTTCTTTGTTGCAGCTCACATTTTAAAGCGATGTAAAACACAATGACCGGGGATCTTTTATAATTTAAAAATATGCCATCTTTTTCAAGCTTTGGAAATTATCCAATAATATGGAAATTTCAGGTGAGCATCTTTGGTAGGCATAGTAGAAACATTATCATACTTGGATCCAACCTTGAGTCAATTATGTTTTGTTCCATTTGTCAAACTATAAAATGTAGCAGTTCATTGTACTACCATGTTCTATGCTTTTTTTTTTTTTGTCCATTTACATTTACCACATATGAGAAGACTCACACCTTAGTTCTTTTTCAAGGTGTATCGTCTACATCGGCTTAGCGAGGCGGCGCTAACTAGTAGCAGGTCTTGTGTACTCCATGAAGGGTGTAGAGACTGCTCAAACCATGGCAATTAGTGGTGCCTTGCAAATGTTATTGTTGATCCTCAAGTGCTTGGCATGCTTTGCTTATGGTCTTTATCCGCATTTTTGGTCGGACATCCATGACGGCATGGCGGTATGGCAAGGAATTCTCTTTGTTCCCCATGTAACAAGTTGACCATCTGTACAAAAGGATATCTTGTTTTTACGTGTCTTATGGAAGTTTTGTTCCGTGGAAGGATGTTGAGAGGATATTGGCATGAGCTGCAAATTGATCTCGATTATAAAAATGTGCATTGCATGACATTGGCTCATTTGATGAAATATTTGACAAGCATCGGTCGATCATGTGATGGACATGGCCTTTACTTACGTCCTTAGTTCTTTGGAGTTATATTAGAATGCATGCATTTGCAAGTTGAGACTTATTACAGATTAGCGGGCGTTTTTTATTTCTAAAGAACTTATGGAAATGGTAGAAGTGCAGATTTTGTGCCAAGAAATGGATGGAGCAGTTTCAAGCTTGAAAGAGACAAAGGGTTTGAAGGCCATATTAAAAGAAATATCTCTTCCACAGTTTTCTTAAGATACATCTTTTAAGATGGAGCATTTACATTATCTTTGTTGCTCAAAGCGGGAAGGACAAGATTATATTTGCTATCTCTACTGCTACAAAATAGTGTTTGTTATTCAACTATTATTATAGCATAGACTATGAGATAGAGTCTTGCTCTATTTTTCGTGGTGGAAATGATCCTGCAAATATGATATGGTATTTGAGAGTTGTTGATGAAGATGTCGCACAATATATCACTCATACCTGGATTTCCATAAAAATTCAGCGGTAATATCCTTTCTCGTCCTTCCATACCATTTTATCTTCTTCAGCGGTGCAATTTTGGCATTATGTTATGCAACATTTTTGAATAGCCGGATGTTGGACATGCTTTTACACCCTCCGGTTTCATCTGTTCAAAGCTTATCGGTGGACGCAAGCAAGGCCTTGTGGAAATTTATCATTAGCTTAATCCTATTTATCAAGCGGTTGGCATATTAAATTTAGGTGGAACATTTTAATTGCATATTGGATCACCTTGGACAATGTGTTTTGTTGGGTGGGACCTTGATCAACAACTTCCCATACAAAACAAATGCTACGTCCACGCAAAAGCGTTCTTGGGGGCATGCCATGATCGTGTAGATGTGCAACAAGCAAAATATATATCATAATGGATTTTTTAAATTACATTCTAATGATGCGATATATGCCTTGCTTGCAAACATCTGATGTTGTGGTAGTAGAACAATGCACAATTTGAAAACTAAGAATGACATACTTTAAATCCAACTAAGGCAATTTCTTCCAATCGGCCTTGTCATCTTTGGTGAAGGCATTGTGGTAGAAATGAAACTCCTTGAGTCATATCAGTCATATCACATGGCGTGAATTCTATAATACCTTTGTCCCAAAAGATCTTTTGAATATTGCAAGGCCAAAAACAAGGTTCCACGTTACATGGAAGTTTAAGTGAGGCAGAAAGTGATGGAAGTGCAAGTGCATGGTTTACATGCATGTTTGAAAAAAGGACGCTTCAAGGGCCGGGCATTCTTTGGTGCCATGGGCCCTACTAGGGCCAACATACTTGTTGGTTGGACTTTATGTTAGAGATTTTTGCACGGAAGATGCCCTTAATTTCCCTTCGATCCTCGTGATAAAGATGTATGTCAAAGTCGGGCAAACCTTACAACTATTTCTGTACCCAATTGTTCTGGAAGCTAGGGAAAGACTGGTTCACCATGAAACTCTCCCTCCTTCCCTCCCCCCCTCTAAGAATGCTCTTTTTTCTCTCTGATAAACTCATATAATTAACATTTTATTTTATTCATTTCTGGCTCTCTAGGTGGCCACTTTTGGGATGTGATCATCGCTCATGGAAAAGCATGGCCATTCTTGAGAGTTTGGCGCATGAAAATATAGAGTTCGACTAGTCAAGCGGAAGCAATGCAAGCTTCTATAAACTAGCCCTAAGCAGCGAATTTGTTATGAGTCAAAAAGTTAAGATGCCTACTATCTAGCTTGTGTCGTTCATAAAAAACATATCTTCATAAAAAACATATCCTCCTCGCACCCTTTGACATCAGATTTCATAATCAATTTTGCAGACTTGATAGAACAAGAAGTCATCACTAATTTGCTAATATCCTTATTCAAAAGGAGATCCAATGAGCAGCCATAATGGTATTGTCGTGAAATTTATTCTACACTGAAATGCACTAAATGACCCTAGTCCCTAGTACATGACCTTCACTTCAGACCTATCTTGATTACTCACTGACGACATTAAGAAAACGGACACCCTATATTCATAGTATTTACATGGCTTCACACAAAACAAAAACACCTAGCGAAATAGCAAAAGCGTAAAACCATGAAAATATAATTCTCTGGGCATTGAAGGGCAACCCCTCGTGGACAGGATCTTTAATGTCTATGATTTCTGTCTTAAATGCATAATCACCTGCACTTGGCTTCGATGCAAGTTTGAGCTTGGCTTGAATCCTTCCTGATCTTTTCAAGAAAAGATAGTTTCCTGCAAGGAAGAGTCATAAGCAGCATCTAATGATGGATTCTCCAAGGTTGAATGATCATGAGGGGAGTGAGTAGCAGGAAGGATGTCAATGTCATCATCAAGGTGTACTCTACCTCCATCCAGTGAACTAATGGAAGAATTTGAATCTGAAGATAAGTATCCATGCTCATCTTTATCAGAATATTAATGTGGGCAAATAGATGTTGTACTAGTTTGATGCATCCATATTGCTCCTCATCATAGTATGATGCACTCTCTACAAAATCTGCACTTCTAGAAATAAACACGTCCTTTGTTAGTGGATTATACATGTTCCATCCCTTTTTACTTATAGGATATCCTATGAAAATTCACTTGACAGCCTGTTTGCTAATTTTACAAGCTTCTGTGGCTTTTTTTGTGGAAATTTGCAAAGCTTTGAATAAGCTTAAAATCATCTATATTTTCTACGTGCCCTCTTCCAAGTCAAGTTTTTTCAGCTGCAAAGACAGAATCAAACATGTCATGACCTGGAATCTATTCCCTTTCCTTGCAAAGTGGAGAGAATCAACTTAGGTGAGCTTTGTTCTACAAAAGAGGCTTCAGCATATTCTAAAGATCATTGCCTAACCTTGATTGAAAGTTGGTATTTAGCAAATTCCCATTGGGCTTTCTGAGTTGGGCCAGGAAGAATCCAAGATGGCAGCAAATCGCATGGCAACCAGGTCCTTCCTCCTAAGGTTTTATGATTTCGCCCTGCACATAGGACTAGAGGTTTAGGTTTGACAGGGATGTAGGTTGCAACCTCTGTTTTTATGCATGCATTTGGGTGGCCTTTTCATAATACTTTAATCTTCTTGCTTGTTAGTAGTTATGTTTAAATGCGATTAGTGAAGCAAAAAATGTTGCTCTTAAGAGTCATCAAGTTTTGCCAAATTGAGACTCATTTGTCCTACAAGCTCTGATTTTCTTTTGTTATACTTTTTTTTCCATATATGCCTATCTCTCATTCTCATTTGATCTACATTATGGAGTTCAAATCGGGGGTATATAAAAATGCTTGCACATCTTCTGCAGCATCTAACAATCTACGTATAATGCTTGATTCTGCGAGAATTTTCATCCCCGACCAGTGAAATATGTCTACGATACGAAATTCAAAGCGTCTTCATGCCTAAGGTCCATAGTTTTGCTTTTGATATCAGTGGCAACTCAAGATGCAGTAAAGGCACCTGGCCTGCTTATTCTTTGTTTCTGACGTGTATTAAAACTTCAGTAACTCAGCATCTTGAAAACGAGTTTGATGTTGTTATTCTATTCTATATTCAATGCAGCATTGCCAGATGCTAAGCGTTATAATTTGATCTGAAGTTGAAGTAGGAGAAAGGATTCATGCAAAAGAACCCCCTAGAAAGAAAAATGGAATCTGACAAGAAGTCATCATGATATCATGATGTTCCTTTTGATGATTTGACTTTAGGTGTGGTAATGTACAAACTTGACATTGCTTATACTATTGATATATCACAGAACTTCGACATCTCACTGAATATATGCATATCCTTTTATAGTGTGAGCACAATAAATGATCTACAATTACCAACAACATGGAGAGAAACATGTAGACAAGCAATTGAAGCATGAGGAGCTGCACTTTTGCTATATAATATTCCAGATCAACAATTGCCGGGGTCAAAACTTTCAAGCTTTGGTGATATAAGGCTTGTTTACCTTGAACAACAACACTTTTTGGATTGGTATTGGGTTTCGCAACATAAGTGCAGCACTTTTGGTGCAATGTGTTTAGCAAATAATGAAAAAACGATTTGGAAGTTTTGGTCATTGTCTTGAGAGCCATCAACTTTTCAACTGTGTATTGTTTCATCTTGAAAAAAAGGAAAACATGGATATTTTTCAATTTGCTGGACGTTTAATGATTTAGTTTTCTCATACCTTGCAAGTAAATTTTGGGGTTAGATAAGACATTTTTTAATGGAATTGAAAAATGAAGGCGGCCTCTTTGAGCATGCATGGAAGGAGTTCATTTTAATTGTGTCTGTCATAGGGGCGACAGAAGAGAAGCAACGTGCAACTGCCCTATTTAGGCACTTCAGATCTCTCTTGCTTTGGTTATTCTGCATGTAGTGATCTAGTGTTAACGAATTGGATGGCATTGCATATGGCTTTGATGTCCCCAACGTGACATCAAAATACAACAAAAGCACAAGATGTCTTTGAAACATGTGAAAAGCTTCATGCTCTTATTTTGACATCGGATCACTTTCGTTTTGTGTATCTTTGTAAGTTCTCCTATATCCGGAGGCAAGTGTTTTTTGTAGTTGATCAAATAATGGAAAAAGGATCAACATTTTTGTTATTGAGCAATATACGTTGTTAATTGTTTCCAATCTTAACTAAGATAATGGTGGATTATGGTTTGTTGCTTGGCATGGATAAACTCATTGAGTTGATGCTACTGAAATTTTCCAATTTTAACAAAGATAACCGTGGATATAAAAATGTTTTGTTTATTACTTGGCATGGATAGATCGGTGAGATGGCCATATGAAGTGTTCAATTAAAAGGATTATTAGTGTTAGGTGACGGTTGTATCCGCTAATATTCACTGGTAGTATTACCATGCAATATGGTCATTGATTCAACAGGCTATAAAGGCACTACAGATTTTAGTAGCCAAGGTTTCAGGGCTGGTGATTAGCTTGCCTTCGGAGGTAACCAGCCAAATTTTTTTCTTTAAAATTAAGGGACATTAAGTGTGCCATGTGGCACAATATAATTGGATCCCTGGACAGAATGATCCTAAACCACTTTTACGTATGTCTACTATGTTGCATACATAGCAACATCATAAGTTGTACAAGCACAATAAGCAACAAAGAGTTGTCACCACACGAGAACTCCTAGAGGGTGTTGACAAATGTTAGAAATTTATTCATGTGGACATATCTTACATCTTATTTTTGTCTTGTAACTTTTGGACCCGATGTTAAATGCCACATATTCTTTGGCATATGTGGTGGAGACCCCCGCTATGCGTTGGAAAAATTGAACCTCCAACTTGCTCCAGCCCATGATAAAGACTAGTAACAAGTAAGAATTGCGGCATCCCTGATAACTCAAAAACACTACAAGCTTCTTAATGTTTTTTTTTTTGCTATTCATTGCATACATTGGTCTCTTTTGTAGTCGAATAAACATTCAATATGGTCTAGAAATCATGATATTTCATTTATCGTCACGCTTTGGTGAAGCTATATAGTTGGTGGCAGTTTTCGCAACATATATAATGTCGGTTGCCCCTAGGGGGGCAAACCCTCGTTTATGTGGGTTTGTGGCTATATCCAGGTATATCGCAAGATATGCCTAGTAGCATATGCTGGGTACACTGTGGCTTTATAAATCTTTAGCAAATATGAACAGAATAGTTCATTTTATATATTTGGTTGTTTGGCCAATATTACAAATTGAGAGAAGACTTAGTACATATTCCAATCTGATTGTTTTTTGAAGAGAAATATATGGATGGTTTTGTACCATTGATGACAAGACTATTTTAAGCCTTAAATGGCTTTCTGAAGTTTGTAAACAAGTTGCTCTTGCCCTGCTGAGATGAAACTAGGTGCCTGCCTCATGTACACTTCCTCTTCTAATTTTAAATTAAGAAAAGCAATCTTGACATCCATCTGCTTGATACCAAGACCATGTTCAACTACCATGCAATAATGAACTTAACTCAACTTAGCTTTGCAACAGGGGGAAAATGTTTCATGAAAATCAATACCTGGCACTTATGAGTATCCCTTGGCAATAAGTCGAGCTTTGAACACGTCGATCTTTACTTATTCATTGTACTTTACTTTACAAATTCACTTGTGGTACTAGCTTTTACGCTTGGAGGAGTTGCACTTTGTCCCATGTATCATATTTTAGCAAGGGACTATTTTCTTCTTGCATGGCTTTGCTCCATTCATTTTTCCTGGAACTGTTCATGGCTTCCTTGTAACGTGTTGGCTCATCAAACATCACATTGCTGTAGAAAGCCCCCGATAAAGAAAACTAAAACACCAACGAAATCATCATTCTTGCTTCTCGTCTTTCGAAATGTTCAAGGTTTGAATGGAACCAATGGATTGTGTTTCTTTTTCCTATTTGCAACATTCAATTTGTGAGTTATATGGAAATAGCATTCCACTGATATGTTTGAGTCCAGTTTTTTGGGTTGCCCCTAAGGGGAAAACCCTCATCCATGTGGGTTTGTGGCATATTCCAAGTATATGTCAGTATATGCTCGAAAACATGACTTTGAAGTGTCATTTAAGCCATTTCACTCTTGGGTCACGGAGGGCAACCCTCCGTGCGCAGCACCTTGTTTTTTCTTTTTTTTTTTTAAATATTATTATTCACTTTCCAATATTGCAAGTTCATGTACACACAATATTAATCCCAAGTTAATCACAAGGAAAAATAGCGATTATGTCATGGTCCTGCATCCTGGTTGGAAAGCAATTGTTATGAGTGTAACAATTGTGTAGGAATGGCTTAATAATGATTATTTTGTGGTGTGTACACACCCTGACTTAAGACAAATCATAGCCACACTGACACTGTCTATTTCATCACTTCTAACTCTTGTACGGATGGAAAATAGAAAATTGCTATTTTCTTTGTGACAAAAAGATTCTAGGTTAAAAGTTCCAATTTTTTCAGTTACATTGTGAGTTACTCGAGGGGGTGACAAAGTACTAACTGTCAAAAGGGAATGGATAAAGACCCTAACACAAAGCGGTAACAACACAAGTTCTATCTATGCTAGGTGGTAAACAATCCAGAACTACCTCCAATGAGTCATTGATGCAATCATACCTCCAATATACCCTCATTTATGGGATAGGAAATAACAGCTATACTCAAAGGATCATACCTACCCCACACTATACTATAGGATATTCCAACATGTTCAAACATATTACCAATTTGTATAACTCTACCACAGGTTCCATAGTAAAAAGGTACTCCACTTAGGAAAAAGTAATAGCCCTAATACCTTGGACATAATATGTTGGCATCCTATGAAGTCATTGTAAAATAAGGATTACTTTGAATTCAGTTCTCACGCTCTCTCCCCTTTTTTTTTTAAAACAATAACTAGGTTCAACCCGTGACTGGCTCTGATACCAATTTTGTGACGGTCCTTCGCCCGACACTGATTAATACTTAGATACATAACACAAATACCTCAGGATCCACGGGTGCACAACCTACATATCGACCCACAACCCAAAAATAGCATGTTGCGGCATCCCTGAGCTACTGGTCTCTAGCTCATGAGACCAGGTGCAACTTGACATGACCAATGCCAAGTCCTCACTAGCGAGCTTCATCAGTGCCCACTCGCTAGTGTCGAGTGACTAGCACTCGTGGCCTTGGTTTCTGGAGAGCTGTGGGCAGACCAAGGTGCAACTAGGCTAGCAACATGATAAAATCTTGTCAAAGGTATCTCATAATAACTCAATACCTAAATACTCAAATACTAAGATTAAAATGGATCTTGCACAATATTATAATGGCCGCAAATCATAATAGCCTAAAATCGTAAGCCAGGCCAATAACTAAAGATAACTTAAATTTGATCTGCAGCATAAACTAGAATGACCTTTTTGACGTGCCAAAATATCAGGTCCCTAGCCAAATTCAAACCCTTAACATTAGCCTTGCAAATAACGTTTGAACCATTACACTATAATTTCGTATATGGCAAGGAATTAACATTAGCCTTGCAAATAACGTCTGAACCATTACACTATAATTTCGTATATGGCAAGGAAATAAGCTTACTGTTTCATTAAGATTCAAACCAATAAGATTCAAAAGAAAACTAATAATACAAAACATGTACTCACCGAAGTTTGAACCCTTGACATATACTTTGTGAGGTAAATACCTTAACCACTACACCATAATCTTTGTATAGGGGAATGGAATGGGGACAAAGATTCCCGCTGGGGTCCCGCTGACCGGGCGGTAGCCGGAGCTGGTCACCGCAAACTGGGAATGCCGGACCGCCATTCCCCCTACAAAATAGAAATAGGGGAGACGGATTTTTCCAGAAGTTTTGTTGCGCATCACGGCCATCCGCAAAGAAGAGTATGAAGAACTCTCGCTAAGAACTCGCGAAGAAAGAAGAAGTCCGCTAAGAAACCCGAGCCGCTAGGAAGATTTATGAGGCTATGGTGACGCCGGAAGAACCCCGCTATGAAGAACCCCGTGAACTCGCTATGGCGACTGTGGAACTCTCGCTATGGCGACGCCGCAGAAGAACCGTGAAGAACTCTATATGCCGTGAAGAACCGCGGAAGAGCCGCGGAAGAACCCCCGCTATGGCGCCTTCGCCTCAAGAACCCTAAAACAACAAACCCTAAAAAAAACCTCGAGCCACGGGTCAAGCGGAATAAGGGAACCCAACTTCCATTCCGGAGATATTGGCTAGTGCCACGCGGTCGACATAGGAATGGGGCCGAGGGGAATCAAGTCGACCCTATTTCTATTTTGATATAAAATAATTTGTCCGTTATTTTAAAGGTCGCTCGCTTTTTTCTCTTTCCCTAAAATTTTACTGATTACATTCCCTAATCGACACAAAAACGGCCGGAATGGCCTCGATCTAACTCTAAATGGGTCTCGGGTCAGAGCCATTCCATCTTATCGTATTCAAACTCAAGATTAGAGCAAGTTTTCCTCATACCATCCTACAATCATCGTGGAAACCTAATCCAATGCCGTTTTTACTTTAACAGTTCTTGTAGATTTAATAAAACGCATCGTAAGACCGTGATTAAATTCCTTAATGCTAAAAGGATTGCCTACCTTCAATCGCTTCTTCCGATCTTTGTTTCTCTTTATTCTCACTTTCTTCCCTCTCCTCTCCTCTCGCGTTTCATTTTTTATTTATTCTAACTTCTCTTATTTGAGTCACCTTTTGCCATGTCATCATTATGCCATGTCATTTACTCTCTATTATTTAACTATCTAAAGAACGAACTTATAGAAACATCTTAAAAGGGACAATATAATTCACATCACACTTAGGAGAAGAAGGGGCACCTTTACGAGCCAGTTTGTGGGCATCTCGAACACTAATCTTTGGAGAATCTAAAGCAAGTTCCCTTCCACCATTGCCCTGTATTCCATTAGGACTACCAGAGGAGCGCTTGGAAGGACTACGAGTTGCTTTTGCCATCTCCACTAAAAGGGGGCCGAGATTCTAGAGCTCTACAGTCCCCCACAAACCAGTAACTTCTGAAAAATTTAAGTATCACTGGAAGTAGCACTGCACAAGCTTTCCAACGAGCCCAAGCACGCCTAAAACTGCCACCAAATGCAGGAGTTATGGCAAAAAGAAGATTGCAGCCAAACCCTAACACCGCCAATAGAGGGCCGGAGCTGCCGACGATTATCCGCTGCCAAAGTTACAAGCTTTATATCAACAGAAAAGAGCACGCGAATGAGCTTTCCAACGAGCCTAGAATCACTAAAATCGACATGGGAAGCAAAAAGTTATGTGCAAACAAACGGGGTTGAAAACCCTAGGCGCCAAAGACGGCGCCCTTCAGCCCATGGTCATCCGCTTTTATGTAAGTTCCTAGTTTTTCCGTAGATGGGTTATATATGGTCCAAGGATATCAATGCTTTTGTTGTATCAATTTTAGCAACTCCTATAATGGTTTTGTTTTTGTATGGCATTTAGGCATGCCGCATATTCATTTGAGCATCTTGAGCATGCCCACTTTTTCAGTCCAAAGTACACTTGCTCTTCTAAGAGTTTGAATTCGATTGATGTAATTGTTTGGATGGTAGAACACAAAATGCTAAGATAGTGACATCATGGTCAAACATCTGCTGCAACATATAGTATTATTATGATAAAAGAGATTTATTAAATTTATGTGCTCAAACTGTGATCAAGAACATATCTGTAAGACAGATATCTTCGACGTGTAGTTTGGTCCCATGCCTTGAATAATGATTATGAAAATTGTACTAGCGTTTATGTACACATAAAAAAAGTTCAACAGTGACCTTTGTGATAAATAGCTAGGTTGGATTTTTAATATCTATCTATTGTTTAAATTTGGTTTTTCCGGCACCCCAAAAACTTTTTGTCTAAGGTTATAGGGTTTTTTGACGCCAGAAAACTTTTCTGATTGCCAAAAATCAAGGACTTCTTTTTGCATGATTTTGGCAAGGGTATTCTTTCGATGGGTTATTTCCTTTTTGGCGATCGAAGTGTTGTTGAGATGGTTGATGGAAGACACGCGTCTTAGCATTTAGATCCGCAATGGCGGGGAGTCAGAGAAGTTCTTATCCAAAATGCCCATATCTCAGAAATTCTTAGATCGCTTTGTCCACGTGTAAGGGGTTTTAAGCAAGAAGCGGTTTCTTTTCAGCTCGCCCACCTCGACCCTCGCCCGTCCGGATTGCCTCAAGATGACTTCCCGGATTCACTCCGCCGCGCCGATGAGCTCCCGCTTTGAAGAATTTTGGAGCCCCGAATCCAAAGATCTTGAATCCCATTTGCTACTACAATTTCAGTTCAATCCGCTAACTAAAATTTGCTCTACCTTATGCACGAATTTCTCATTGTTAAGTTGCAAAATCAAAATGCCCTCTATATCCAAGCCGAGAAGGTTAACTCCCGTGATAATACCGGGTATTAGAATCTTTAGGGTGGATGATTTTCCAACCCGCGGAGATTTTTGGCAGCTACTCGACGGGCAAGAACGTTAGTCCGGGCGAATCGCTTTGTGGCATTCGAGGAGCTCTTGAACGGACCTCAATTGAAGCATCCAAGGCTTCTTTGAAATTTCAGTTTCTTTCTCAATAATAGATTTGTTGTTGAAGGATTATGTGCAACGGTCGAATTTGCCCTCTTTTAAAGTCTAAGTTTTGAAGGGCAAGATTACTTTAACTAGGCCAGCTCCTCTATAATGAATTTTTGCTCTCTTGAATCTATCTTTTTTGGTCGCCTCAAACCTGGTTTTTGCAAGATGCCCTCATGATGCTAGGCGATAGGTTAGATTGCTACCATGTTAATCTAATGCTTGAGGAAATATGATGAGGGGTCGTTGGTGCTCATTCCGAGGAGGCCAATTTGTTGTCAATGGTTTGTCTACCCATGCATGAGAGCTTTCAAGGATTTATCGCAATGCAAGGCTCATTTTTCTCGCTTTTGATTCCAAAATGGCATATTCAGGGTTTTAATTTTGCAAATATGTTTTGATCATTATGTTTTATCTTTCATTACAATGATTTGGCCCTATGTTTTGCAGGTTCGGGCCAGAATATGGCTGCGTATGTGTAACAAAACTTCAAACTCTAGGTATTGCTTATTTTTTCCTTTTGAGAGGTGTTTTTATCTCCATATTTCTTCTAAACATCTTGCAACAAGAAAAGCAGCTATTTTCGCGTTTTTAGGTGTGCCAATCAACTACCACCACATGTGGAAAGCCGATGGTAATGGCGATTATTTGATTTTAAATTTTATCGTGAAACCAACACAACGACATTTTCGGATAAGTTATTCAAGACATTTAATCATTTTCTACTATTAGTAGCATTTCCTTATTAGGAATAGAAGTTATTCTTTATCCGTGCTAGAACTCTCTTTATTTTGTATGTTCTCGCTATTGTCTTATCTTTTTATAGAGACTAGGGATCTCAGGGGTCATTATTTCTACCCGTGAGGCTTCGTGAACCTTTGAATCCCATTACATGTAAAATTTCGGTTTTCTCTAAAATGATGTATCAACGCCATCAAGATTGTTTTAAAGTGTACTTCTTGAAAAGTCCCTAGGAAGATGCATGGTTGATTGTAAAATACATGGTCAGAAACGCGGGATCTCTCAAGGGATCATGATTTTTTTGTCTTTGTATCAAGCTGATCAAGATTGTGGTGAAGCGTGCTTCTTGAAGCGAAGTCTTCAAGAAGAAGGATCTGCCCAATGCCGACCTTCTATTATTTTTGCAAATTGATTTTGCAAACTTCAACGGATTCCATTATGTACAACTTGTAAAACCTTATGCCTAGAGTATAATCCGGGCTTTGTAGGTGCATTAGTCTTTCTTTCGTTGTACTAGAGGCTTCCATAGCAAATCTTATGTTGGCTATATAACGACACTGCAAGATACACATGATTTTAACACAAGAAACGCCTGATTTTAACACATCCGTGTATGCATCCTGTTTTGCAGTCAAAATGCATTTTTCCATTATCTCTTATCCTCCACATATCCTCTTACAATGGGCCCTTGAAAACATATTTTCTGCTTGATCTTTAGATATCTAACATGTACATGATGCACATAAAGAAACCGGCTGCCAGCCTATTTTAATTGCTTATTCCATGTCCTTTGAAAAAAAAAGGATATGATGCGAGATAATTATTATTTTTTTTTTTTTTAGTGGTCACCAATTCATTATATTTACCTATCCCTTTTTTTGAAAACAAGTCGCGTAATATTTGCCCTTCATCTCCATGTTTCTATCTTTGCATTCTAATGCCATTGTTATTTCTCATACAGGTCTCATCGCAAAGTTGACACTTAAATAGATTTGTTCATCTATATCAACATGTTTTCATAGCTATCGTTCTTGCATAGCAAGGTAAGCATTTTATTGTATGCAACTTCGTTTCTTACCCATTAATATCATTGATCGAAGAGTTAAGACTATAGACTTGCAAAGATGTAGAGGTTCATTCTCGAAGCTATGTCTAGAATTGCATGAGCTATGTTCTGAATTGCAAAGTGAGCTGAAGCTCACCATATCTCTGTTGTGTGCGTGTACTTCATTCAACATCTTTAGCATGAAAGCCGAAGTTCGTAATTTCTCTCTTACTGCCTATTTGGGCCCATAAGACTTGGTTGTACAGAGCTCCTTATCCATCATATCTCCCAAAGAACCTTGCATTGTCTTAGTCTTCTTACAATATTGAAGGTGCATTTGATCAAAGATGCCCGACATTATGGTGTGCCTACTCATAACTTCCACTGTGTGAGTCCCTTTCCAAGACTGCCTTTTCAAGTTCATGTCTACAATTATCAATTTCGTTATCTTTACCAATCGCTCCTTATCCACTAGATCAATGATTAAATTCTCTATTATATGGCCACCAAGCACTAAAAAATCCATGACGCTTTGGTTGTGCTTACCATGTTTGCATCTATCCTTCAAGAGCATATGAAATGCTATTCATGCACTTCCACGACCACACCAAAAAAGGTCAATGGCTGCAAACTCAGGAATAGTAAACTGATGCTGCTTCATTGCTTCAAAAATGTTCTTACTCCATTTTTGCTAGAGACTTCAGATTTTTTCTAAGACATGGATTTCGCGGCGCTCTATGTCCCGTGATGTTTACAATTTCAATCGTTGACTTTGCCAAGTCCCATAATTATAATTAGCTTCACTATGGACTTCCTAAGCGCTCTTTGCTCTTTCCTGCAACACATTGGTGACGCAGAAGGAACTGATATAATATGGCCCAGTTTGTAGCATGAAAGCTGAGTTTTGAATTTCTCTCTTGCAGCAGCTTCTTGTGTAGTGACATATTTGGGCCATAAGACTTGGTTGTACAAAGCTCCTTATCCATCATATCTCCCAGCAAGCTTGCATTGTATTAGTCTTCTTACAATATTGAAGGTGCATTTGATCAAAGATGCCCGACATTATTGTTTTAATGTGCGCCTTTGCACAATGTTTGTAACGCAATATGAGGATCCAAGATTCTTCCATGGCAAAGAGGCCTATAGGCCAAGATGTGTCAAAGATTTCAAAGATTTCTGTTGTCTCCTAAGCTTTGAGAAAGATAAGGATTTCTAGAACTTCAATGTGTCCAATCTAGATGAGCTATTGGTACCTCATTTGGTGGAATCGACTATCAAATTGTTGTGCTGGAGTTTTCCATAGCAAGTCTTCACCCATGTTTTCATGTTGGCTATGCAAACGAACTTGCAAGAGATGGTTTTGTTTTTACAAGGATTTCTATGATATGGAGGTCTTTCCAGCTTTCATTATCATTTCTCGACAATCTTCCATCCACATTAATCTCCTTACAATATCGTTCCATTGCAAGGGGCATTTAAACTTGGTCTAAATGTTAGAATTCATTGTTTTATTGTGCGGCTTGCACAATGTCATCCTAGGTACTAAAAAACATGTAATACCCGAACTATTAGAACTATTAGACATTTATTGATTTAGTACATGTAAAGATATGATGGAATTTTTGAATGGCTAGAAATGTGTTGCATGTTTCCTCACTAAAGAGACTAATTTGCATTGTTAAGGTTTATATTTTAGGTTTGCCTATTCTAGAAGATTAAGACCCGCACTCCATTACCAAATCCAGTCATGTATAATATTCATCCAAGTCATGTATAATTAGGTTTGTATGGACAAAGATATTTTGTACCAAAGATAAATCTAAATTAACAAGAAATGCAAATACCTCCTATTGCCACAAGCATGCTCTTGATGTTTTGAAAGCCTTTGGACAATTGACACCTTTAGTAAATATTTCACAACCAATGTCAACAATGATATAATGCTTCTAGATAACATTGCGGGCCACAACTCCTCAACATTGTCTATGTTCTCAACAATAAGGCTTGAGATTCCTTACTAATATATGCCTCTTTATTTATCCCCTTCCCATTTTGCTTCCTTGAATATTGAACTAGATATGGTACATTGATATGCCTAAAGACTTCAACAAGAAGCAAGATTAGCATAAACCATTCTAAATGAAAAAATGAATTAAAACCTTCTTGCATTGTTCTCATTCGCATTTGCCACGTGCTCCAAGATCACCAAGGATGGCTAAAGTCCATATTTGCAAATAAGTTTCTTATTTTAGTTTTTGTTGTATAATTTTGTAGTTTCCAATTTGGCCATATCTCTTTCTCCATTGTGTTAGTTTGTAGTTTGAAGCCACTGCATTGTGAAAGCCAACACATGCATATGTTGATTATTAAGAGCAAAAAGAGTTACGTGGAAGGGCTCAAATGTGCCAACCTAATGTTGTGGAGCATCTTTATGCATTATTACTTCCTTTCCTCTCTTAATTCCTCTCAAATAAAGCTAGCGATTGTATATATGTCTACATAGAATCATGTCTAGATAGAATTGTATTTATGCCCGGCAACGCCGGGCACCCGTTACTAGTATGGATTAAACATCCATTAATATATGGATTAAACATCCATTAAACCAGCATACAAACATTAGACGCAAATTGGCCCACACTAGCCCAAGTATTGGCATGCAATGTTCTTTGAGAGTTGGACACATTTGTGGAGAGGTGGTTTAGCCACATTTTTCTAGCACATCCTTGCCGAATTTAACATTTACTTCAACATGATCATGATCTAGTGGATCAAGGCGGTCGGATCTACATTGAACGTATGTAATCCACTTGAGGTAAAGAATTAAGAATCATTACAGTAAATTGGTGTATCAAGGTGGTCGGATTTGCATTGAATGTGCGTAATCCACTTGAGATAAAGGATTAAGAATGATTACAGTAAATTTGTGCCTGTAAAATTTAAACATCACAAGTTGGAACTAAAGTCATAGGCCGACAAAATGAACAAAGACCATTATATCGCAAAGTATACCATATTGTTCAGTCGGCTTCAAAACCAATATGATGAAATCTCAAACATCTTAATGTTGAAAGAAATTTAGATAGATAGATGGATAGATGGATAGATGGATAGATGGGATGGATGGATGGATGGATGGATGGATGGATGGATGGATGGATGGATGGATGGATAGATAGATAGATAGCACACTAACGAAACACTACCTTTTGCATTTACGCAAACATGTTGTAGCTAAAGCCCGACAGATACAATTGTACTTATGCCTGGCAATGCCAGTGGTAAATATCTATGTTTATGTTAATGCTTTGTATCGACTCTTTCTCAAGCCACTCCTTATAGATAAGATAAGATAAGATAAGATCATACACAACTATTTAAACACAACTGCAACATCATACATTATCATTACAAGAAATTTATCGCGGAGGCCAAGGCCACCATGCACATTTCTCTCTATCAACTCGTTCACTGCTTTGAATTGTGTACTTGGGGCTACCACATATAATTGTGTTCTGGTGCTCTATCATTTTCTAAAGAATGATCATTTTCATGTCCGCTTTTGCAATTGTGGCTACTCGACTTGATTGTATAATCTGTTCACCACAGGGGCCATCACAAGACAGGATATGTCTATTTGTGTGGCCATTTGAATGGCCATTAGTATCTACAACTGCAAAGCAATAGGAGTTAGCAATGATTGTGCATTTGGAACTATTTCTTAACATTGGTTCAATCCTAGAGAAAAAGCCACTTGGAGCGTCTAGCATCAATCTTCTTCTTACATTAAGTTTTGAATTTTGGAAATCCAAAGCCCATTACCGCCTGCAGGCAATTTGTCGGGATCTTTCCAATGTCTACCATTCATATTCTGCCTATCTAACTGGTTCCATTTATCCTCACATATCCCATCGTATATGTCTAGAAGGACCTGCACTTCCTGAACATTCAAAAGTTGAACTCTTTCTCTGTGTTCTCTTGCTTTTTATTCTTTTCCTTAGTAACGGTTCTTCCATTACTACTATTGTATCTAGATGTAGAGGAGATGAGTGAACCTCAAAATGCACAAGCTTGTGTCGTGTTCTTCTGCTTGACCCTATGATAATGTTACAACCTTCTTTTTCCGTAATTACAAAGCCTCGACATGATATTAAAACTAAACAACTAAAATTATAGCTTTGAAAATGCATATTACCGTAATCAAGAGAATAGTCGATGATTTGTGCTCCAAAGCTCCATCTCTTATCCTTATTGCTCGCAAGTAAAGAAGTGATGGGAACCGCCATGGCTAGATCTAAAGCAATTATTACATTCCATACTGAGCTCTCAGCAATGGTGTCTTCACAAAGCATCAACATCTCTCAATAGCCAAGCCATAGCCTTCAAGCTAAACTGTTTATAGATTTTTAGTTGGATTGTTGATGATCAGAAGGCAGAAAGTGGAATAGATGTAAAGGGAGGAATAGAGGTCCAGAGACGAGTGGAATAGATAGGTCTGCTCCAAATAAAAAGAGGATTACTCATGCATTATAATCGATGCAATAAAAAAAGATGATGTTGATGAGCGACTGCCCTAGCGCATACAGCGGATTTGGCTTTGAAGTTTCCACATTAGGACGCACTAATAAATCCTAAGCTATGGAAAGTGGGTTTTTAATTGGAATATTAAAAACCTTAACTAACAATTGTTAGAGATAAATAAATGGTAGAACCTTGGAGATCAAGTGAAGTTGGGCCAGGAGAGCAATATGAGGCATATGTGGGTGTCTATATGAGGCTATGGCATGGAGCAATGCTAGTCTAAGTGTATAACTATAAGTTTCTAAGTTGTTGCAATATTTTATCAAATACATCATAGCTAATGGATTATCCTCATGGGAGAATGGTTCTGAGGTAAGGTTTGCATTGTGTGAATTGGTAGTATCTTTCCTTGTCGTAGCTACATCAATGATAGTTAGGCTTGTGACTTCCTCGACGTGTTTGGATTGTGATCATTATCTTCGTCAGTAAGTTAGCTACTTCAACATGAGCAGGTTGTATGGCATGTATCTCTTCGCCGCTTCTCTACCTCCTCCCTCGCCTCTGCTCCAACTCCTTCGTCTCTTACTCCCCCATCCTCTTCAGGGCCTCTACTGCCCAGTCTCCGCTCTTCCCTCTCGCCCCCCGGTTCCGCCTTCTAACACCTTTGCTCGAAGTCTCACAAACGCGCTTGATTGATTGGATAAAGCGAGACATGACATTTGGTGTGCTTCTGCTCGTGTTGCTGCGGCGGTGTCCCTTATGATGGAGAATAATAAAAGAGAGGTGTCTGAATATATGAAAGAGTTGCAGGGTCTTGAAGATTGAATGGATGTTCAACTACCTCCTGATAACGTGTTTTATGAAGCAGAGGTATGTTCTAGTGCCTTCACTCAGGCTGGTGTCTCTCTACCGGTTGTTGAGATAGATCATAACGCCCACTTGCAAAGTCTGCACAATCTAATGTCCCATGCGGTGGTATGTCATTTCACTAGTCAGAAACTAGTGGAACGTGGAGTGGATCCTTTGTGGGGGCATTATCTCTTGTATCAGGTATACACCTGTGACGTTCCAGAATAATATACGGTATAAATACGTATATTATACTGACACGTCACTAGTACATGTCGACTCAGACGACATGTACACAGCGACCATAAAGGGGTAAAGTCGTATTTAATTAAAGTGGGACAAATCTCGAATTTTGGGACTCGGACTGAAAATGGGACTCATACCCCAAAAAAAAATTTCTGAATTACACATCACACACTTGATAAAAAGAAGGGTGGGAGGAGAAGGAGGGAGGGGCCATAGGTTGAAGAGGGGAAGGGGATAATTTGGAAGAAGGGGCAAAGGGGAGGGAGAGGAGAGCAAAAGAGGATAAGTTGGAAGAAGGGGGAGGGAGGGGTTAAGTTGGAAGAAGGGGAGGCAAAAGAGGAGGGGAGGGATAAGTTGGAAGATGGGATGGGGATGGGGGGGGGGGAGAGCAAAGGGGCAAAAGGGGGAGGGATAAGTTAGTTGGAAGAAGGGATGGGGAGGGAGGGGCAAAGGAGCAAAGGAGGAGCGGGAGGGGGCAAAGGTCCCCCCAAAAAAAAAAAAAAAAAAAAAAAAAGTATTAATTATTAATATATCTCTAATATATAATTGTAATATGGAAGGTAAGGGGCTAGCTTAACATACGCAAGCATTTTAGAATTTTTAAGATTAGGATTGGACACGTGTAAGATGATAAAATTAAGTCTCTTTATAAATTGACACGTAAAGGGAAGAGTAGCTTGAGAGATGGTTCTAGATGCTCATACTAGGTTCTAGAATTCGCGAGAAGGTTAGAAATTTGTAGCCGTGAATGTTCTAGATGGGTCGTGTTTTTGTATAAAAGGAGGCGGCAAAACAGGTCAAGGCGGCACGGTCCCAAGACATAGCTAAGCCGTTGATTTCCTTTGGATTTTGCGCTTGAAGGCAGCGATGATTAGTAGTAGCCTATGATTAGTGGCCGGCATCAAACCACTAAAACCACCACCGAAGATTAGTTACGATATTACGGCCACGCGATGTTCACACCGGCTCTCAATCCGGTTGATTTTAATCTACGGATGGGCTATTTCGTAGACGGATTCGCAGACTTTCCCCGTAAGTGACTTCGGGCTTTGAAAGTGTAGCCGTGATCTTCTGCCGCCGCCGCCTCCAGCTCAAGACGGATTTGCACGCAGATGGCTACGGGCGCTTATGCAATCGCGGGCTATGGCGGATTAGGGGGCAAATTTGCCATGGTGCTTGGATCATATCCGATTCCCTGGGATAGAAAAACCCTATTTCGAAAGCTAGGATAGGCGTGACAAAGTTACACTCTCAATCACGCCTCTCAGTGGTGGGCTTTGGACAAGCGGGGCATAGTGGGCTTGGATTAAAACAGCCTAGCTCATACATGTATCACACAAAATCGCCCAAACATGTTGTAAATCGTCCGCAAAGAATTTGGTTCTCCCGGGCAGTAGTATCCGGTCAGATGAAAAAAGCAATTCAAGCTTTTGAAGAAGTTGGATTTAAACCGGCGTTGTTCTATTCGTTCGATAATTTAATTTGGGCGACAAAACGTGTCCTTGCCCAATCTTTATTTTACGATTCATCCAGATTCGACATGGCCAAACTTATGATTTATTGCGTGGTTTGATTTTGAGATGTTATTCAAGACAAGTGGATGCCTTCAAGATTTTCATCTTAGCCATAGCCAAGATTGCCCAAATGCAAATTTTCGTGATGGTTGTTTAGGAAAACACAGGCTTCCACCAAAGAACAAATAGAAGGGAGCAAGCAAAGAAAAAAGAAACCAGGTGCGCCACTAACCAATCGATGTTTACAGAGATTTTTTCTCGAACGAAAAACTCCATCAATCCGTTTCTATAGCCGACATGCATCCGGATTAGTTTTTTTTTTTTTTTTCCTTTTGGGCCAATTGGGCAGCTTGAGGAGAGCGTGATGATGAATATGGCATAATCCAGATGGCAAGAGGCCAGGAATTTCCTACCACAAAGGATAATCCTGGTAAGAATGATGAATTCTCTGGCATATAACCTCTCCAGGCAAATCCATAGCTATTTTTAAAACCATCAGATGTGTTGTTTCCTTGCAAACAAAGTAATGTTAGCCATTGAGGCCCACACCAACCATGGGCAATATAATAATATCAATTCAAACAATCCTGGGCTCCAAGCAGACAAACCAATAGAGCGTGCATTTTAAACTACAAACAAAAAATTGTCTGATTGCCACACACATGTGGCACTCCAAAATGTACATAAATCTCTTCTAGCAAAAACTCATACACTAACTGGTATGCCATGTCGTCGTACTCTTAAGGGTGCACAAGTACTGGCTCCTTCCCTGTATTTACATGTCTCAAGCAAACATGCCTGTCTTGAGCAAATTGTTCAGGTGTCTCAATTATCCATGTCAAATTTCTGGCAAGCTATCACTTTGGATTTCTATAATACTGTGACGCGTCCATTTAGTTCTATCCCTATGTTTGAGGAAGCTAAAGATATGAACAAAACTTGCACATATGAGTTATGCTTAACATGAAAGATGATGTTCTTGCCATTGTTTATGAGCTCCAAATTCATTCTTGGGCCTACAATTATTGGTTGCCCCATAATCATTGGGCGGTGTATAATTATTGGGTGAACATTATATCGCCCAAAATTAATGGGTGTTCTACTAACGTCAACACTTGGATTAACATAACTTGAGCCATTGAAGTTGGGATGGCCATGCCTAAACCATTGAAATTGGGATGGCCATGGTTAAGGTAGCTAGAACTTGATATTGTTATTGAGATTGTTACCATCAAGTGCCCCAAAATGCTAATTATTGAACCATTATATCATCCTACATTAATGGGAGAGCTTAGTGCATTTGTCCTTATTTAGGGAACCAATCAATAGGTGAACCAAACAGTAGCATGAATCTACATTGTTTTCTAAATGAACTCGAACCTTTTGCACTCAATATTTTATTTTTTTTATCTCTATCGGTCTTTTCTTATATTAAATGTGTCATTCCATATAGCTTCTCTTTTTTTTTGAACCCACTGGCTCTTCGACTAGTTTAAACAAATTCCACACATTTGAGTTTTTCTAATGCAATGTTTTAGTTATTTTGCCCATTATATAGTGGTATTATATACTGGTATGTAGCTACAACAAAGTCATGATCCCATGTAGCTGCAACATCCGGCCTCATGATCCCATGTAGCTGCGACATCCGGCCTCAAAAACTATAAGGTCTGCTTCATATGAATATGGATAGCCATAAGATGAACATTTTTTTATATTGTTATTGACCAACTATAATATTACAAGAAATTTATCGCGGCGGCCAAGGCCGCCGCGAACATTTCTCTTCCCCGGCTCCTCTCTATTTCATAAAGTGAGTGTTGTAAGCATTTCCTCCACGAGACTGACTAAATGAAGTTTGATACAAATGCACATGAATCAAATGATAATTTTCATGACTGAGGGGTTAATGACCTCTATAAACTTAAAATCCTGAATCATGTTTTCTTATTGAAGCATGTTTTCTTATTGAAGCTGGACAGTGCGCATTGGGTTGTCATGCCCTTACAGATTTTGTATTTGTGTTGGGGTCAAATAATAGGGCAATAGTAGGTCAAGCCGTTATGTTAGCCAAAGGTAGCAACCATCGATGGGATTGAATAATCTAGCATGTAGATGACTTTAATCGTACTAACGTTGCCAATAGGCTCCCAAAGGGTTTTATATCCCTTATTAAAGACCAAGAATGCCATGCTATGTATAGAGAAGGCCAAAATGACTAAGAGGGGTAACCAATCGAGATCATTTTAGACCCAATGGGTTTTTATATCCCTTATTAAAGACCAAGAATGCCATGCTATGTATAGAGAAGGCCAAAATGACTAAGAGGGGTAACCAATCGGAGATCATTTTTAGACCCACCATTGGTATGCAACATTGAGGTGCAAATCACTACAAAACCATAGTTTGCTTTTACTTAGCCGGATTTGCCTAGCAATCGCCAAAGATAAGAGGATGTTCTTAAATGGTCGGATTTGCCTAGCACCGTCAAAGCTAAGAGGATGTTCTTAAATGATAAAGGGCTAATGTGTCCATTGGATCTCCTAGGATATGTCTCTAGTACATGTTAATTTACTCTTTGTTTCAAAACCGTAGTTTGATTTTTACTTGCTAGGTTTGCCTAATTTTATCCAAAGCTAAGAGGATGCTCTTAGGAATTCACCTCGGAGAGCTTGGCAACGTGATTTATTTCTCTATATCAACCATGTTTATCTAGGACCATCGTAAACATTGTGCATCTTGCTAAACTAGCAACTAGAGCCTTGGTTTTTCAAACATGGGTTGTCTCCAACCCGACATATTAAAATTTTCCATAGCATCTATAAAAGTTTTCAATAGCATTTATAAAAGTTGAGATTTAGTAACATCTCTCATGTTTTAAACATCATGCATATTATGCAGTTTGATTCTAACGAGCAACACAACAAACTAATGCCCCTGGATATCCATACGAAAAGCTTACTTAAGTGTTTTAAGTATAATTCAAATACTTTGTGTACATTCCAACCCCTTCTATTAGGCCATCTTGCAAGTGCATCCTCTCCACCATGGTATCTCTCGGCAAGATTATGATTTATTAGAAAACCAACTTGGGCAAAAAACATTGAAGATAGAAAATACCAAATTCACCTGAAGGTGCTAGATGACTGCCGATATTTGCCGAAAGCTGTGTAAATGGAGAAAACCCCATAAAAATTCCGGGGGCACCGCACTCTATGTAGAGAGTATAGGGGAACATGTTCAATCTACACTCTAGTCCTTCAACAAAACGGGTTCTCCATATGAAGCAAGAACACATTTACTCAAGACATGGCCACCAAAAGCTGATGATACACCCCTTTCTGCTCTCATTGTCTGCTAACGTATCGAAGGTGGAAATGGATACCTAATAAGAATTTTTTCAAATGACAACTTCACGATACACAAAACTTGATAGAGAACTCGGATCTAGAAGAAAGAAAAGGCGGACATTGCTTGTCATTATTGAAAAAGAATCTAAATAGTAGACCCGACTTCAAACCTGTTGATAGAAAGACCGGAGGCAGAGAAATATCTTGCTTTCGATGAGCCGTGAAGGTACCTATTGAGTTCGATTGTCTATACAAAGTTGCTCTTGAGTTCATGTGCCGACAAACATTAAATCTACATGTCGAAAAAATGTTCTTTGCCATGTTCCATTAATCTAAAATCGCAAAAGAAAAGCAGAGGATTAGTCATGTGTTTCTTATAGATGGTCGATTCTTGATGAAATCTAAATCTTGCATGCAAAATCAAAAGCTAAATTTTGTGTAATTGCGGTGCTAAATATCGAATTCAACTCCAAACAAAATTCTCTAGCACAAAAAACGGATGTAATGCACTATTTGGATCCCCATCCGGCTTATAAATTATTCCAAATTAAGCCTGTTCTATAAGGAATGCTTCGCCAAAAGATTTCTGAGATCCCACTTGCATATAACCGGATATCCACGGGGACCATATGTCTAGTTATCCCGTGATTTTTTTTTTACAGCTTGACTCTATGAACTGTTTGAAATCGAAGAACCCTCCCAAATATAGTCCCTAGTTCATATGCCTTCTTGAAAACCTTCCTAATTAAAACCGAAAGTAACTAACCGTCATAAAATCCTCCTTTAATTGCATATGAAACAGATTGAATAAACACGCACAAAAGCGGATACCTTTTGAGAAGGAAAAAAATCGCCATTCACTTGAAAGGCGAGGAACGTAAGATTCTTCTCAATTTCTAGGGTTGTATAACACTATCGCTTTAGTATCATCGCTAAACCTCCTCGCAACCAATGATTTTGGGCCATCTAAATCGACGTAAACCTACGGTATTTTAGAAGCATTGCCGCTGCCGACCTCTTCTTCATGATCCTGTGTAGTTCCCATCCGTGTTGAACATTAAAAACGAAACCTTATCGTAAGTCCGGCTCGTGCTCGTGGTTACAGGGCCCGCGATAATCCGAAGCTGGAAAAGAGAATCGAAACGGAGGGATTGAAACAGTAAAAACCGGATGATGGGTTATATTCATAAGAGAATCAAACGGAGTAGTTGAAGCTAGAGGTTAATTCGCCATAGCCAAGGCTCGAATTGGACGAATTGGAAGAAAGACAAAGAAGAGCGTGGAGAGAGTGTTCTTGCTACCGTAAATAAGTCCTAATGGCTTGTCCCGAGAAAAGTAAAAGCAAGGAACGAAGAAAGGGCCTTTATGCATAGCGCCATTTTCGAAGCCCTTTGAGAGCAGGATGCTCGCAAGGATACACACCGGTATTCAAGATATACTACTGAATCGAAAAAGCCATATCGAGGCTTAACTAAAGAAAATGCAAGAAACGGCGGATCTAGGGCAAACCCCGTGAAAAATCGCCACTTTTGAGCAAGGTTTTGTGGCCGACCTGCTGGTGCTTCCGGGGAGAGGGAACATCTTGAGAAGCCGGAGCTGGAAGGGCGCCGTGGCTGCCCTGGCCGCCATAGCCACAAAAAAACTAGAAAAATGCAAAAATGTTCCCCGAAAAAAAAATTTGACATTTGGCACGCATGCAATGGAGCATCAAAGAATCTTGAAGAATAGAATCAAAGTGAATGCTTTATATATGTTTTGATGGTGAGTTTTTTTATGAGTTGTTTGTAATGCTTAATTAATTTGAAGGAAGTGTGCATGATGGAATATCAATGACTATTCCTTCTTTTTTTCTTAAAGACATAAACTAAAAAGCACAATGTAGCGGCGGTGATAACCGCCGCGATAAATTCTTGTAATCAATAATCAATTAAACTAATTAGATAATTAATTAGATAATAAATTAAATTGATCTAATGACTAATGTGACTAAATTAAATAAATGTAATCACTAATGACATTCTCGACTAATGTAATAACTGCCTCCATTCTCGACTAATGTAATAACTGCCTCCATTCTCGACTCAGTAGTCGAGAATAAGTATCTTCTGGCCATAGATAGTCATAGTTCGGCCATTATCTGACAGGTATGAAAATAGACGTTGCTTCCATTATCTGACAGGTATGAAAATAGACGTTGCTCCCAGATACCTGGAGTAGCTTATAGTCGTTGGATCCCCTGCAGCGGGACCACAGGATAGAATTTGTGTAGGTAGAGTCCCCATCTGCTGGATTTGTCGCCGGGTCGATGTGGCTGTGCCTGCGCAAAATCATCGAATTTGAAGTCGCTTTCAGCCAGATTTCACCGATTTTGCAACATATTTCACCGATTTTGCGTCAAATCTCTCCATATCGACTTGGTTTAGAGTTAACTCTTCCCCGTCCGCCTTGAAGTTTAAATCCGTCTTGGGACTGTTGGCAGATTTTGCTCTCACGGGTTATGTGGCCGCAATGGGTAAAATTCTTCCATTCGAGGCGATTGATTTAGAGCAACTTCTTTGATGATTTTTGAAGTTTAAGTAGCCGGATTGGTCCGTTTGAAGCTTTTAAAGATGCCGGATCCGTGAAAAACAAAGGCTCGTGCTTAAGCATGCAAAGGGGCGATTATTTACCTCGGGATGTTCGGAAGACGTCCGACGGAGTTCCAAGTCCTCGAACTCCACCACGATGCATTCCACGGGATCCGCAATGGCTTCTTAATCCGCAAAACAAGACCGGACCATTTCTCGTTTCTACCGAGGTTCAAGAAAAGCTTTCCACGATTGCCTTCTTGTTAAAAAAAAGATTTCGACTTGGGTCCGGGCTTGGAAGCTTTCTTAGGAGCCGGAGATGGAGTCGAGGGGCGAAAAGGGGATTTGGCGGAGTAGGAACAAAGAAGAGGAAGAGGAGATTTTTTAACAAATTTCTTGCGCGGGTTCCAAGAAATAGGAAGGAGGCCATATCCTCCCAAACGCAAATAGGAAGGAGGGAGGCGGATCTGAGGAGTAAGGTGGCGGTGGCATCCAAAAACGCCGCCCGCATCCAAAAACGCCGCCCGGCCGCTCCCTTGGCGCTGACGAACAAGTATCGGCGGCGGATCTTCTGCCGCAAAGACCCATCTGGGCGGATCTTGTTCATATAATCTGCTAAGGCTCATTTAATCCCCTATTTCTTGCAAGAAGCTATGCACGGCACAGTTCCTGGGCACGGCTTGATGAAAAAGCCTGTGTTACTGCCCGAAATAGCTTCAGAGAAGGAGTAAAAAGAGGCTGCCATCGCCATAGCCGGGTCTTCAGCAGGGGATTAGAACCATCGTGGAAAAGAACAGGACCAAAAGGTATGTACCAAATTCAAATTTCGAAAATTAGGGGGGAAAAAAAGCGAGGTAGTTTTGTGTCCGTACTAGAACATTATTTCCAGCATGGATTGTAGGCTCGTTTAGAGCTTGTGATGTCTATTTTTTCATATAGGGAATGTATTTTTTAATAAAAAATACATAGTATATAGAATATTGTGCTTATTAATAAATACATAGTATATAGTGTCCCATTTAAAAAAGCCTCTCATTTTGTAGTCATATAGTATATTGTGCTTATTAGAAATTACAAAATACATAGTATATAGTGTCCTATTTAAAAAAGCTTCTCATTTTGTAGTCATATAGTATATTGTGCTTATTAGAAATTACAAAATACATAGTATATAGTGTCCCATTTAAAAAAACTCTTTGAAAAAAACTATGGGTAAATATTGACATATTAAAAAGGGGAGGGTCGATTTTTTGTATTGCTATACATAGAAAGTGTAGGATATGGTGTGCATTAGAAAATACATAGAATATGGTCCAATTAGTCATGATTTGTGCTCCATAATATTGGAGATAGAAACTCGAACCCGGCCCTCGACCTCCTTTTTTTTCACTTCGAGCTTCCTTTTCGACTCACGCAGCCGGGGCTCGCGGAGTCGCAGAAAGTTCCTCAGACCTGCCTTTTCCATAGAACTGGTTCTCAAACCTGCATTTTTCACTCTGAGCTGCCTTTCTCGACTCGTGAGTCGAGAACGGCCTTCTGACCCTTAAAACCTGCGTTTTTTGAGTCGCTTTTCCGACCGGGCTCGAGTCGAGAAGGCCTTCTCGACCCCTAAAACCCGTTTTGCTTTGGCCGCCTTTTCGACTCAAGTCGCGAGAAAGGCCTTCACCCTAAAACCTCGCTTTTTTGCCGCTTTCGACTTTCCGCGAAGTCGAGAAAGGCCTTCCGACCCCCTAAAACCCGCGTTTTTTGGCTTTGAGTTGCCTTTCTCGACTCTCGAAGTCGAAAAAGGCCTTCGACCCCTAAAAATCGCGTTTTTGCTTGAGTCGCCTTTCGACTCATAAATCGAGAAAGGCTCTCAGGCCTGTATTTTCCAAAAATAGCCCTAAGAACTGTGTTTTATTTTTATTTTTCTTTGCCTGTAGCATCACTTGACTAACTTGATTTTGTCTTTTGCAGTCCTTATCTCGACCAGATAGTACATGCTTGAGAGCAATGAAAAGACTAGTTCATTGAAGAAAGGTGCCGAAGAGGGTGGTGACATGGGTTGGACATACAAGCACGCGTGGCCCATGAAGGAACTCCTCATACAAATTTCTATCGTCGTAAAGTTGCTCGTGACTTGGAGAGAGCTCCAAGCGCCCTTTGCACTAGGTGGTTCATGTGTGAAGAGGGTGTAATCATTGTGCCCATACGACCACTATGGTCTCTTCACCCACTGTAATATATATTGTAATGAGCCCATTTATAAATATACGGTATCTCAAAACTAGTATTTTTTGGTGATTAAGTAAACAATTTGCTTAATTTTTGTTGGAATTTGTGATCTCTTGTCTACCCACCTAAGAAAATAGAGCCAAAATGTTCAACTAAGAATCTTTTTCAACTAGAACTTTGGTTTCAATCTATAATGAAATTCCTATGTTTGAGTTGCATTGTTCTTGTTCTCGACTCGCTATCCAAGAAAACTGGAAGAAAGCTTGGATGCACACTAACAGACAAAAATTCGAATTAAGGACCGTTTTCGGGTCGGGGTGCTCCTTTTTGTGTAAAATAACAGGGTTCCGAAAAAAAGTGGGAATGGAATGAGTCCCACTTTAATTAAATACGACTTGATAGTACCCTAGGGTGCGACCCCGTGAACCATTATATTGCACATGTTAAGGCCACATGTGAATATAATATCTTTTGCCATGTGGCAATAGCCCATTGACCAAAAGGGCCCGGCCCTAAAATCGTGGGGATAAAGCGACATAAACCCTAAAAGGGAAACCTTTTCTGTTTCCAGCCCCTATAAGTCGGATTGGAGCAGCATTGGACGCCCTTTCGCCTGAACAGTAGCAGAGGAACCGGAATTCCTAGGTTGCAGCTCGATCCAAGACCAGCAGCCTCGAGATCCAGCAGCATGGACGCTTTCAGAGGAGTGGGAGCCAGCCAAGAAGCGGGTTAGTAGTTGATCCGATAGTTAGATCCGAGTTTCAGCTCTCATTCGATAGGACTCGTATTCATTCTTAGCTATAGGCGACCCCTACAGCCTAAGAATAATAGACACTAACAAAGTAACCTAACCATGTATGCTTAGGTAGATTAGAATAGATGTATTCTATTATTTTCAGTTCTGTTGTGATGATGTTTTGACATTCTATGCGCCACTCTTGTGTATTGGGAAGGGGGGTAGAGACCCAGAGCCCAAGTAGTTGTATAATCCTAGTTTTAGCCCATTAATTCCCAACCATGCGGCCCTGCAGATAAGAGCCCGGCCTGGCTGTGGGTGGCGGAGCTAGACCGGCTGACAAGGGAGGGCTTGTCTGATCACAGTTGATCCTTCTGGTGCGTAGCGATGGCCGGGGAACGTTGTGGGCTAGGCCTAATACCCTGGCACTGCATGAGGGCAGGGTATGGGCTCGACACCTCTTGGGTGATGCGTCATCTTCTAGGGGTTCAAGTCGTATACGAGCAGTGGCTCTCTAGCTCGCCTGTGATTGGCATGAACCTCCTGGAGGAGAGTGATCTCCTCCTGCCTCATCGGGAGCTGGGGAGATGCAACCCAAAGAGTAGCCCTTTGGCTATGAACCCCAAAGCTACTGGCCAGCTCCAATACTTTTCAGCCTATCCGCAAAAGTATGCAATGTGAGGGGCGATGGAGTGGACTACCCAACGACCATGTTCTATGCCGCCCAAATCCATTTGCCGTGAATTTCGCCTGCAGATTGTTATCCGGAGACCCAAGCCGCCGGGCCTTTCCCCAAGAGTCCGGAGCCGTGGTGGGATCTCCCCATGTTATGTTGATGTACCGATGTGTTGTTGCAGCCATCGCGGATATGGTGGACCACCCCTCGAGGTGGTATGTTATTGTTGATTGATGTCATGTGCTCATGTGTGTTTACGCCTCAGCAGCCTAGATCGATCCCGAGGGAGACGGGATGAATGACACGTCCATTCTTTCCCGTCGGGTTCTTGGCCACCATCAAGAGCCCGATGTTAGGTGGACGGCCTCACGTCAGCGAGCAGATGCTGGTGTGAGGGATGATCTCCAGTTTGTATACGATCGGGCATCGTGATATGAGCCGGGCCGCCACAATGGTATCGGGAGCTTTGATCTTGGCGCGACCAAGATCGAAAGCATCAACCGTATTCCTATAGGAACTAACCAATCTAGACATTCGGTCTTGGAGATAAAAGCCCAAGCACAATCCTCTAATAGTGGAAAATTTTTTCCCCAGGACTAGAGTTAGTAATTATCTAGAATTAGAATAATTAGAGAACATAATTAAGATGAAATAGATAGAAGAAAAGCCTCCTAAGAAAGCCTAGTAAATTTTAGTCACTTTTGGCCGACACCTCCAAGGATGCGCCAGAGCATGTTAGGTCTAGACCTAATCTGGTCTCACAAGACGCTTTAGAGGGGTCACCCCATATGAACCCTAGAACTCGGCCTTAGGAGCCCCAAATCGTAAAAAAAAAAAGATAATATCCCATTTAAAAAGCTCGAATTAGCTAGATTTGTATGCTAAAACACGTAAAAACATTAAGTAAAAGTCATTCATGGAGCAACACCTCTAAGGGTGCTTAGGGCAGGGCATAGTTAGGTCATGACCTAACACCCTTCAAGCAGCTTAGAGGGGTCCCCTAAAAAGTGACTTCGAATTTGATCAAAACTTACTCAAATTGTAAAGGTAATGATAGAATCTTGCTTATAATGCTTAAATTAGTGGAAAAGGCATGTTAAATTGTGTAAATTAGATAAGTTTAGAGCAGAAAGGGACAACACCTCTAAGGGGGGCCAAACAAGATAGTTAGGGACCTAACACCCTTCCAAGCAAGACGCTTGGAGGGGTTCAAGGGAAAATGGTTGAAGAAGACTCCACTTCGATTCAAGGTGGGGAGAATTTCGCCTAGCAAACCAACAAAATAACCAATTGGGCCAAACCCTAAAAAATTAAACCCTATAAATTAGTGGACTCAGCCTCATTTTAGGGTTTCCACGTTGTTCTTCGAGCTCGTCCCCGATAGGGCGATCTTTCCGGCGCTCGCTCCAAATCGATCATTTGTCAAACAATGGCTAGAACGAAGCGCAATCGGCCAGAAGGTAAGCAAAGATGATAAGCCCAAAGCCCAAGTCCTTGCCGCCGAAAGCGTAAAACTCAAAGATGCCGAGGAGAAATTGAAGGCCGACATGGAGAGGCTTACCTAGGTACTCACCAAATTTGGAGAAGAGGCGGAAGAAAGAAGAAAAGCCAAGAGGAAAGAAGAGAAGGCAAAGAGAAAAGAGGAAAAGGCCAAGAGGAAGGAGGAGAAGGCAAGAAAGAAAGCAGAGAAAGAAGCCGCAGAGGCCGAAGAAGACCAATGGCGCGAGCAAAGGACGAAGAGCAGGGAAGAACCCGACAGGAAAGGCACTCATTTCAAAGCAAAATACACCATGCTATAAAGAGGTCATAACAGAAAGTACAATCCTAGGTATGCAACAATTTACCTCATGAATGGATCAATGATCGTATTATTAAGCCATCGCGGTCTCATTGTCCGTAATGTCCGCAATAGTGATTGGGTTGGACTCGGGCGCAATACACCATGGGTAGAAAGTTGTCGAAAGCAATTCTACTAGGGATCTGCTCCTCTTCCTCAACTGTTATTAAGGTAAATAATACAATCCAAGGAAACAAATGCATTTTAACACATTTAGATTTCAAAGTAGATTTCAGATATCTTACACAATGTTTTGTAACAAATTAGATCTAAAATGGTTTATAGATTCTAGTAATAATCAAATCTTGTTCTTCTTCTTCATAGCCACAATAAATTTTTCAGAGATATCATCCAACCAATTTTCTATTGGATGATCTTGTACATATGTAGCAACACTATCACGGTGAAGAAAGGCCCAACAACCATGGCTTCAAAACTTTGGTAAAATAGTCTCGATCACCTTGCTCGATTGAAGGTGATAGGAGTGACTATAGTGTGTGGGCATTTTTGTAACCTTTGTACATATGGTCATCAACCAAGAGTGTATTGACCACTTTATATGCTCCCCGCAAGAGGTTTGTGATTGTACACTTTCTATAGAATCTTGAAGTTAATATTGATTTTATTAACTTTAGTGCATGCTCTAGTGAGTTCCTTTAGACCCCACTGGAATATTAATGCACTCCTTATATCTTCTGGAAAGAACTTTTTAGTTATCAGGTTCAAGATGGTACCATCAAAATCAGCCCATATTGCAATGTCAAACTGGTTTATACACCAGCCAAGAAACTCGAATAAACCTTTCCTGAATACCAACATCTTTGTTTTGGAAAGCACCAAAAGTTCTAGTGGTGGATCCACCTTTGGTATGACATTCCTACTAGTTTGCTCGTAGAATTTTCCAAGCACACCATTGAAATCAAAATCAATAGTTTTTTAGACAACCTGATTCTCTTGATGGCTGGAGATGATGCACAATCACTTTCAGGTATAATAAGGTCCATTTTCTTCTCTTTGAACTCTCCATCAGAATTGTCGGGGTACTAGTAAAAACAACAAGATACAACGGTCAAATATTGAGGAAGAACGAGACAAAAAAGAAGCTAGGAAAAAAATGAAACCTTTTAACTCAATCAATGCAGGTATCTTACTTGGTTGTTTTGTGGATGGTGATTGAGGTAAAATGCTATTTGACATTACATTGTCATCATCAAATTGTATTTCTTGAGCCAAGAGAATTGCTATATATTTGGAGAATTAGTACACTAATTTACTAACTGTAATGGAACAAAAGTGAAGGAAGAATACCTTTGTTTTTTCTAGTAGATATCTCTCAGACATTTTCGGTTTTGATTTCCAATTTGCTACTTGTATCTATACCTAAAGAAATTATAGCTTCAAAGATGAATAATATTAGAACTATCAAAGGAATAATAAAATTAGTATCTTAAACCAACCGGATATGAAATCTTTGACTTCTACTACAAAAAGTGGTTTTTAATGCAACGAACTTCTCCTCATTGTCGGCTAGAAAGCGGTTTTTAGGATGCGGTGGACTCCGCTTTGCTTGGTAGAGCTAGAGGGTTTATTGAGCTTATCCTCCTTGTTGAAGCTAGAAAGTGGGTTTTCAGGATGCGGTGGTTCTGCTTGGTAAAGCTAGAAGGGCTAGGAGCTCCAAATAGAGAAGGTTCATTGTAGCTTTTGGAGACATCTCGCGACTTGA
The DNA here is from genome assembly GCA_021234155.1 of Isoetes taiwanensis. Classification (NCBI taxonomy): domain Eukaryota; kingdom Viridiplantae; phylum Streptophyta; class Lycopodiopsida; order Isoetales; family Isoetaceae; genus Isoetes; species Isoetes taiwanensis. The sequence continues at coordinate 1,036,017 of JAJEKV010000048.1, forward strand.
CGAATTTGGAAGCATCGGCATATCTTTGACTTGACTCTTCATTTAGATTTGACTGCAATTTGAAGCCTGCATGCGGGAAGATACAAGAAGAATGAAAAATAACATAAGTTATTCTAATACAAACTATTAACTTTTACAACCAACACATAACAACCAACACATAACAACCATTGACATTAACAACCAATACATAACTACCATTGACATTAATTAACACAACCATTGGGTCCAACACATTTAAATTAAAATCCCCCTTAAACCCCCTTTGGTTTGGGTGCATATTCACACGGGGGGTGACGTAGGGCAGCGAGAGCCCTCATAATTGTATTTTGCACGTACGAAATCAACACCATATAGTATTCCGCTTGAAATCTTATAGTATTTTGCGAATCTTGTTATACAGTATAGCAAATTTTGTACTTGCATACCCCACAAACGAGGAACTTTACGTACGATGTAGATTAAGGAATAAAGGGTGAATATGCCTATCCAACAACTCTCGTTGCCCGGAGTCACCTCCTGTGTGAATATGCACCCAAACCAAAGGGGGTTTAAGGGGGATTTTAATTTAAATGTGTTGGACCCAATGGTTGTGTTAATTAATGTCAATGGTAGTTATGTATTGGTTGTTAATGTCAATGGTTGTTGTGTGTTGGTTGTTATGTGTTGGGGGATTTAATTTTTATATGTTGGATGTTAATGGTTTGTGTTGTAAAAAAAACTTTTTGGCCCCGGGCTTTCATCACCCTGTAGCTTTTGAATTTGATCACAATAAAACAAATAGAACATAAGTAAAAGTTACCATAAAGATAGAGCAGATTGATCCCATTATTCTGAAAGTCATAAAGTTTGCAACACCCATACACAAACCAGGGACGCCACCCCCCCCCCCTGTGTGACAAAAATTTTAGAATTCAAACCAGAAAAAAACTAGAATTCATTTGAGGCTTTCATCACCTGTAGCTTTTGAATTTCATCACAATAAAACAAATAGAACATAAGTAAAAGTTATCATAAAGATAGAGCAGATTGATCCCATTATTCTAAAAGTCATAAAGTTTGCAACACCCATACACAAACATTTTTTCAACTAGAATTTAAGCTGACCTTTGGCCTCCATGGATTCTTGTGGTGAGAAACCAAAGTGGGAAACTTTTCTGCTTATTAGCACAAGGATCTAGAAGCCATAAAACAATGTCCAATAGCACAATCCTGTATTAATCAGCTGGTAGGATGTGAAAGCCTACCAAACCCGGCCAAAAAATTGCTGTTTTAACATAGATAACTTAACCAAACATATCCATATCATACACTATCAAAAAGATCTCGGAGAGAGCTTTCCAACGCAATAAAAATCATCTGAAACAGAGCTCTGGATCAAAAGTTATGATAAGAAATGTGTTGCCGGCGGGGAAACTGCACTGCATGCGCCCTTCAAGCCCTTCATGTGCCCATTATGCACCACACACACAAAAAGAGGGCTTTTGTTGTGAGCCATTGGTTGTTGACCATTACGCACCACGCGCAAAAAAAAGGGCTTTTGTTGTGAGCCATTGGTTGTTGACCATTGAAAAAAAAAATGGCTAAAATCAATGGCTCAGAAATGGTGCACTCTAGATGTACGCATTAGTACATCCATTTGAATATATCACGAAATCATAGGAAAACCTTAGTGAAAAGTGTACAAAAACACAAAGAAAACCCCTTGTTATTATGCTACATATTTACATTTCCTAGGATGGGTCCTAAGACACAACAAGTGGCCAAGTGAAGTGGTGTTCTCATTGAGCTTTGAAAAAACACTGAGTACAAATGGATCCCTCACTAGGGATAGATAAATTGAAAAAATGAACCCTAAATGCTCCGAAACTAGACAATCATCGAGAGCATGATGAAAACTGAAGACTATAACACAAAAGAAGACGATATCAATGGAAGGCGATCGATGCCCAACGCCCCGGGAACAAGTACCCCCTCATGATCGGTTTTAGACTGCGAGCCCGCCAATGAAAAAAAAAGGGACCTGGACAACATAACCCGTTAGATCGTCAGAAATGAAACAAGGGCGGGGTGATGCGGATATGATGGAAAGACAACTCGAGGCCCGAGGCCACGAGAGAGAATAGCACGGTCGACCAACCGGGCATGCGAAGAAGACAAAACCAAAAGACGTAGAAAAAACCGGTTGAATGCCGCCCGGAGGCGACAAAGGCCACGCCAGAGTGAATAAAGAGATCCAACAAACCGTCAAGTCATGCAAAACCGACTAAGAGGGAGGGGGGGCGGGAAACCAGGTAGAGGCGACCGTAAGATAGGAGAAAAGCCCAAGGAGAACGCCGATAACCAAAGAAAAGGAAAAATGGGCTATAAAAGGGGGAAGGAGTGAGGCGTCCCCATCCAGGAATGGCGGTTCTATTGCTAGCGCAACAGAAAAAGCATTCCTAGGATGGGTCCTAAGACACAACAAGTGGCCGATAGAAGAGGAACCTACCTCAAAGACCAAGGTGGCGGAGACACAATGAGCCGCCCATGGAACATTGGGAAGAATATAAAGCGAATGGGAGGAGGCAGAGCGCCAACGCCCATGGGAACGGACAATGTCCTAAGGGACTGAAGAAGCAAAAAACCCCGGCCCTAATGGTTCCCCACGTCCTCAAGCATGGGTGCCAAACGCTCGAGGCTCCAAGCCGATCAAACGCAAAGACTCAAACCACCAGGAGCGGGCAGCGGCATAAGACAACGGGCGAAAGGAAGCTAAGGAGGAGCGAAAAAGCGGACCACCTGACGGTGGATCAACGGTGCGAAAACCACAAAGCGCATAAACAAACGCAAAGAACATCACCGACAGAGGGAGAAAAGGTGCGAAAGCAATGAGGACTTCCCGACCGGCAGCACTTTGGTCACACTTGATTTGGCGGATAAACAATCGGACATGATCGGAAAAAATGAAAGATCGCGCCAATTCCGGATGCAAGGCCTCGAGATAATGGCGAAACCAAAGAAAGCAGATGGTGACAAGGCATGCTTTCATAATACCACGCCAATGGGCTTGTGACGGGGCAAGTACTGAAATGACTTGGCGAACGTGGGCCGCAGTCAATGGTAGACGCACCTGTGATGGGCTATGGACACGTGGGGCCGCTTGACGAACTAGGGTAGGAAGGGGCGCAGCAAGGAAGCGGGACGGAAGTTGACCAAGCCATGAAAAAGGCGATAGCAGCAGACGCGATACCTATGGAATTAGGACTGCGACGAGCAGATACCAACGAGGAAAAAAACGCGGCGACATGAAGGGAGGAAGCGGTAGTGTCAGAATGGCGGGAGCTGCACCAATGACGAAAAGATAGCCAGGCGGAGGAATAACTGAGCAATGTAGACGATGCACGGGACTGGAGGACAGACACCAATGCTGAGGCAAAGAAGGGCAAAGAGGGATCGTCGAAGAAAGGTAAGATATCTGGAAAAACAAGACAAAAAACACAATAGTCAAAAACCCTAAAACAAGTCTCAACAATCAACCAATGCAACCAACCTCTAAATTATCAAAATATATAACCTAGAACTTAAACAAACCAAAAACTCACTAGACGCAAAACCAAGAAACATTTATTCAATGGAAAAATTACAACGTAAGGCAAATAATGCGGCATGCCGGCGAGAACCCGCGATGCGAGAAGAGAGTGAAGGGAGTAAGGCATGTGTGAATTCATGAAAGAAAACTGCATCGTGAACAAAGGGCTGCCAAGACAAGGAATCGACAGCAAGCAACGGCCACCAAGGTGCAGAAGGCCAAGCAAAAACAACTAGTGTAAGCCGTGCTCTGCAAAGACGGGCGTGGTGCAACACTTCGGGAATCAAGGCAGGCGGAGGAAAGCAGTAGTTATTGAACAAATGCCAATCATAAGATAGCGCATCAGGGGCAATCCGGTGAGGGTAACAATCCTTAGTATTGAAAACTGGCAGCAAGGCATTAGAAGGGCTAGCAAAACGATCCACATGATGAGGGCCCCAGCGCGCCTCCAAGAGATGAAAAACAGAGGGAGATAAGGAAAACTCATCAAAGGCCCGGATCTTGGAAAGATAATCAGCCCACTCATTCTCCAATCGTGGAACCCATACCGGCTCCAACTGAATATGATACTGATAGCAAAAAATTAGTACTTCTAGAAGCAAAAGATGAAGTGTCGGAGATCGTGAACCGCCACTCTGTAATAGAAAAAACACATTCTGGTTATCCCCGCGAGCTATGACGCGGGATGCAGCCAGTAACGGAGCACACCGCTGCAAGATCTGAAAAAGAGCAAAGAGTTCGCGCCAAGTGGAAGATTGGAGGCGATCATCTGCAGAGAAAACACCAGAGAAGGAGAGAAGCTGAGAACCGGGACGTGAAAGCCAGCCGCCCCATCCCTCATCGCTAGCATCAAAACCCAAGGTAGATTTGAGCACAGTGGGGGGCCAAACAGGGGCTCTGTCGAAATGACGGATAACAGTCTCCCAAAGCTGGATTTCCTGTGACGCAAGAGGGGACAGCAGGAGAGGAGTATCCCAAAGGTCAGCATCACGTAAATCGGAATGGAGGCCCCAAGTTAAGGCAGCACACAAATGGCCCAGGACTAGGCGCAGAGACTGGATAAAACCAAGAAACCGAGCAATATGGCGAGGGGTGACATACTGGGAGGCTAACAGGGTAGAACAAAGAGACAAAACCCGCTCCTTTTTAGCCTGAGAAATGCGAAAGAAACCCTCATGCATCAATTATGAAGCCTAAAAAAGATTGTGCAGGTGAGAGATGAAACGACACTTTTTCCATGCCAAGAGAAAACCGCCCGCCGCAAGTCGGCAATGACGAATCTAACTGAGAGACTCGTGAAGGGACCGCAAAGAAACAAAATATCATCGACATAGGGCAAACAACGAATACCTCGACCTCGCCAAAAACCAGAACTAACCGGGCATCTAACTAATTTGGTAAAGACAAAGGGAGCAGAAGCAAGACCAAAGGGGAGGACATTAAAGACGTAAAAACGACCCTCGAGCTCAAAACCCAAAAAAGTGCGGTGAGGAGGCCAAATAGAGACATGGTGATAACCAGACTTAAGGTCGACTGCAAAGAGAAAATCATTAGGCAGACATAAATGTGAAAGCAGCTCAAGAGACTCATATCGGAAGGAAGGGACTGTCAAGAAAGAGTTCAAACATCGTAAGTCAAGGATAAGGCGAAACTTGTTCATGCCTTTGGGAACAACGCCAAGGGGAGCAAAAGAAAGGGCGAGAGAGGGGGGGCCAAGCACCAGACGCATAAAAAGATCAGAGACGGCCGAGCGTGCAAAGTCCATGTGGGCAGACAAAGAAGAGTGATTTCGGGCGGAAAAAGCAACAGATGGACGAGAAGATGACCAAGGAAGGCGATAACCAAACTGGATCCAATGCAAAACCTTTGGGCCGGGAGGAAACGTGATAGATCGCCGAGAAAGGAAAAGCGGACCGGAGGCGACATTTAGGACCACGTAAGCGAAGCCAAATCGTCGCCAGGGAGGGTCGATGCCAAGATGAGGGATGATGGAGGTGATCGGAGCACATTACGAAAAACCCGGTACAAACCGCAAGTTATGTTGCCAAAAAGAAAACACAACCAAGTTAGTCAAGTGGATAACTGAGGACAAGACAAAAAACCCCAAAGCTAACACACAACACAATGGTCACAACAAAGCATAAATCCCAAAGAAACTAGACGACAAACATCCCAACTACAATGCCGAGTAAGACAATTAACATCCTACTATAGTTAACAAACCAAAACCATCTAATTGTAAGCAAAAAACGCAACATATCCAAGAAAAAATTAGACAAGGGAAAACAACCCGCATACCGATAGCACATAACTTAATTCACTCAAGTCTATATCACCTAAAAAAATAACAATAAAAAAAAAAAGGACCAAAATTTTTTATTAATGTCGAGAAACCATGACAACGTGGGGAAATATGCAAGGGCAAACTAAGATTCAAAGGGCGGGGAAAAAACGAGGCGGGCCGGCACCAAAGGACCGGGGTGGAACCAAAGGTGGGAGAGGAGCAAAGGAGAGCCCGGTGTTGGGGGCGAGAATGGCACGCTTCAATGCGATGCCCCTGCGCCCACAAAAGGTGCAAAATGGCGGGACCCGGCCGAGAGATGAGGAAAAAGGGGATTGAGGTGTGGCGTAAAAGGTGGAGCCGAGGCGAGGCGGTGGATCTAGAAGCAGGGGGGCGCCGATCACGATGCATTTGCCGAGCTAGTTTTAATTTCTTAGAATCATCAGCAGTCAGGGCAGGGCCTGTGTGGTCATCAAAATCCAAGGCGACATCATAGCCCTCGCGATCAGCAATAATCAAGAACTTCATCCTCTGCAAAGTGGCAGCCTTACCTTCTTCGACAAACGGAGGGGACTGCGATCGGCACTCGAGGAGACAAGGCAATCAAACGAGCATGGAGCTCCGAGAACGGACTCGTGGTACCACGGTGAACTCGACATCGGGTGGCGGATGACTCTCTTAAAGCTGGGAACTGATCGTGAAGAGCGTTCTCGAACCTCTTGGCGCAACACCTCAATCTGCTCATGAACATTAGTGTTAGACGTGAGTGTCGACTGAAGACTCTGGATCTGTGCCATCCAGAATCAAGGGTTTGTAAAAAGCCGAGGCACCATATCCACTGACCGAGAGGCGGAACGCTAACTAGCAAATGGGCAAAGAGTGGCTCAACCCTCAATAGCCGACCCGCAGAGGCAAAGGAAAAAGTGGGGCACCGTAGCAAATGACACAGAGGAAATAGCTCGAGAAGGACCAGCTGAGCCAGAGTGAGAAGCGACGCCCGTGCATCTGACGGTGGAAAAAACTGGGCCGACAGTTCAAGAGAAATCAGGGAGTATGCAATGCAGACACCTCGTGAGGCAATAGAAACTCCAGCAGCGGGCACGCCGCATAGGTGGAGTGGATGGGCGCTGCTTGCCAGCGACCCGTTTAGCCCTCGAGCCCATAAGAAAGAAACCCGAGGTGCTAGGAATGTCCTGACCGCCATATCGTGAAAATGTCTAAAAACATAATTCACAATGTTAGAACAAACAATGGGAAAAATTAACACGCTTTTACGAGATCCATGCCAACACAAGATGCTAAGCCCGAGCGAGAACGAAACACACCCCACTAAACATAAAATGAAAAATCGACGAGAAACGTAAAAAGCGAGGAAAAAGCAAAGAAGCAAGAAAAACCGAACCCACAGCACCAACAGGACAATATTAGGAAGAAAAGAAGCGAAAGAAAAAGGGGACTTGCGACCAAAAATAATAATAACAACAACCGAAAAAGAAAACCCGAGAATGAAATGGTAAAGACAACACCAACAAAAAAGACATCAAAAGAACAACCTCAAACAAATAAGGTATGAACAACGAAAATTCATTCCAACAAAAAGAAAAAACAATGGTCCAGGGGAATGCGGGACAGCGTATCCCAACCAAGCGGGGTAAACCGGGTGGACGGTCCGGTATCCCTGCTTCATAAGTGACGGAAGCGGCAGCTACGAAGTCGGTGAAGGCGGAAAGCAGAGAGGGAAAAACAATCGAATGCAGAGAAAGAGAAAGACGGCAACAGAGAAGGTGGCAGAGAGGAGATGGATGCTGGCAGAGAGGAGAGAAGGTGGAGACGGTAACTGGAGTAAGCAACGAAGGCGGATCTTGCAGCCAACCCAGAGACGGAGAAACAGTATCGAGGAGGAACATGAGCAACAGATTAGAAATACAAGAAAACGGACCTGGAAAAAGATCTGAGAGCAGCTAGGGAGGGTGGCCGAGGCTGGATTGAGCACTGGAGCAGCAGGCTCGGGCTATGGCAGCCGAATACAAGCCCCACTGCCAAACCGACTGGCAGGAGGTAGTAACGGGCCGGATTCGCCCACAATTCAAGGGCAGAGGCTGGACAAATTCAAGGGCAGAGGCTGGACAGACCGAAAAACCAAAGGGTTTCCGGAAGCAACAAGACCCAGGCTATTGGCCAAGCCGGATTCAACTGAATAAAAAACAGAAACAGGACCAGACTCGAAAGCACCCCATGCCCCACTGCCAAACCGGCCGGGCGGGGAGGCAAGAACGGCCCGGCATTCGCCCACAATTCCCCGGGCAGAGGCTGGACAAACAGAAAAACCAAAAAGGCTCCGGAAGCAAGAAGACCCAGGTTCGTTGGCAAGCAAACTGGATCCAACTGAATCAAAAACAAAACAGGAACAAAATTGAAAGCAACCAACTAACCGAAAAGCTCAAGAAATCCTTGACCATGCCACAACCGGGAGGGGATTGACTTCAAGACTCAAAAACGCATCCCAATCAAGAGGAAACACGAACCACAAAGGAAAACAGGATTAAAAACAAAAAAAAAATATCACGATCATCGTACCTTGAACAAGCTTTGGGTAGGCACGTAGGCGGTAGGCACAGTGGAGCTCTTCAGGTACGACCGGCTTAGTTGAAGGTAGGAAACCAGGTAGAGGCGACCGTAAGATAGGAGAAAAGCCCAAGGAGAACGCCGATAACCAAAGAAAAGGAAAAATGGGCTATAAAAAGGGGAAGGAGCTGAGGTGGCGTCCCCATCCAAGGAATGGCGGTTCTATTGCTAGCGCAATAGAACCGAAGCATTACCTTGTTTCTCACTTTCTGATTGTCCAGTGTGCTCTTCTTTCTCAATTTCAGGTTGTGTTGCATTCTCCACTTGGATCTTTTGCTCTTCTATCTGTGAGAATAGATATCCCTTATCTCTACTTGTGCTTGCATATGTGGGATTCATATGGACATCTAAAAGGACAACCAACAAAACCATCAACATTAAATGATGTTAAGAAGTTGATTGCTTAACCACTTATCAATACCATATGAGTGTACAACTTTCTTCACGTCAAATGCAGCAATCCAAGTGGCAAACATGATCTGGTCACAATCTGGGCTACAACACTTATCCCTATAACTGAAAACAAGAAATTATACACATCAATTTAAAGAGCTTAATGATCAAAATATAACTATTGTTAAGATCAAAATTTACTATTGCTTATACCTTAATAATGAGGCCAAACATTGAATATGGTAAAGATGGTTACACTCTGTAGTAACAAAGGGCAGTGGCTTCCCATCATATTCCAAGAATCTTCTACAATAGGGACATACACGTTCAGGTGAGTCTGATAGGAAATTTGTTTCTATAGACTCGGGTAGATAAGGATCTAGTTTAATCCCGTTCTCAAGGACATTGCAGCCTTCAATAAGCCTTTCAAGACACGGTCTGAGTTTTGCAATCTTATCATTGTCCCCTTGCCTCCTCTTCTCAATAGCATCAAGATCTTCCTCTACAACAACCAATGATGCCACAACTTTAACTACCTCGGCTTCCTTCATATCTACCACATTTGCACACCCGCGTTGCTTCCTTTGTCATTCCTTGCATCAAGCATTTGATGTCTACAATTTCTTGCATATAATGCTCCTTCTTCTCCCTCAATGATTTGAAGGTTTTCTTCAACTCTTTCCATTTGTTATATGACTGTTGTAGCCTGCAATCAACCTCTTTCACCTTCAATTCAGTGGACTCCTTCCATTTTGTCATCACCCGTAAGGAATCAGAATGAAACAATTCAAGAAATTAGTTCTGGGGATACAAGTATATTCCACAATCTAAAGAAACTTTATTAAAGGCTCAATCCACAATCTATATTCCACTCACTATAATTCAGGTCCAATCTATAAAATATAATCCACAAAGCACAAAGTATAAATCCTTAACCACAATTTAACCATCACAAATGCAAAACCACAAACCAGCACAAATGCAAAACCACAAACCACAGAACACAATATAAAATTCCCCCAATCCACAAACCAAAACATGCAACCACAAACCACAAACTACAGAACACAATATAAAATTCACTCAATCCACAAACTAAGACACCCAACTCATAAACCAAATCCATTAACTCCAAACCACAAATCATAAACCACAAACAACAAATCCAAATATATAAACTACAATCTAAATTCACAAACTCTAAATCACAATTATATACTACAAACAATATAAATTCACAACTCCAAACCACAATTCTACTAAAGAACTACAATTTAAGAACTCCAAACCACAATTCTACTAAAGAACTACAATTTAAGAACTGCTGACAAAAACTATCACAAAAACTATGACCACAATAACCAGAAAGGTTAGGCTATGAACAAACCAATGATTATTAAGACTCTACAATGTTTATCAAAAAGTACTTACTATCAGAATGTCCAAAGGTAAAATCTCCTTTTTGCATCTCCAACTTTGCTGAAACCACCCACATTGTGTTCGTGAAGCTCATTTCTGAGACAAAATGCAAATTAAACAAAATAAAAACTACAACTTGTATTACCATATTTCTGTCTCTTGGACTCCACGGTTTTAGAATATGATGAAGCCAATCGTGGTTCAAAGACCTCTTTTTTGAAGCATGCTTATAAAAACTCAACCAATCTATATCCTTACCTTTAACATCATGCAAAAACCATGCTACAGCCATAACTTGACTAACCTGCCCATTTTGAACATGACTCCTTTCCTTATAGATTGCCCTATAAATGCTCAGAAAAGCCTCTTTCTTTTCTTTTTTCAGAGCCCTCAATCTATAGGATTGTTTATTCTCCACCTTTGGTCCCCAATACTTGCGCATCTCTAATGGATCCACAAACTTTTCCTCATGCTTTAACAAATCTCTGTATGATAATCCACTATCATTCAAAACATTTTTTTCCATTTCTACAACCATGAAATTTAGGAGACCAAGGATTGAACCAACTCCACAAGGTCAAAAATCAATCAAAATTGGCACTACATACAACAAAAGCTTTGCCACAAGCTCTAGCTATGATCCGACAATCTTTGTGCTATGATCCACAAGCTATGATCCACAAGATCCGGCTGTGCTTCCGCAATCTCTATTTAGGTCTTTTCACAAGGTCAAAAATCAATGGAAACAAAATCGGCACTGCATATAGCAAAAGCTTTTCCCAAAAGCTTTTCCCATGATTTGGCAAGCTATGATCCGCCAATCTCTGTTTGGTGGCTATGATCCACAAGATCTGTTTGGCTATGATCCACAAGCTACGATCCACAAGATCTGGCTATTCTTCGGCGGTCTCTATTTAGGTCTTTTTGGTGTTTTTGGTTATTTTTTGGCGGTCCACGTTATTTTGGTCTCCGTGGCATTTGGCTTGTGTGGCAAATTCAAAAGATCCTATTCTCGAGAAAGATATCATGCCAAAGAGAGGGAATTTTATTTTTGCACTATCATAAATGCTAAATGATTTGAATTTTTGTGTGTACAAACCACAATCTTGAACTATGTTTTGGACTATTTTTGTGGTGCAAAAATGAGCAGAATTGAGACACCATACCATGAATCCATCCAGGGTGATGACAGACGAGCCCCGCCTAAGAAGAGGAGGACCTTGGTCGGCGCGCCATCGGCGAAGAACAACCGAAGGCTGACCAACCTCCATCCTCGCCTGAAAATTCGGTGATATCTGGAACTTCTTGGAGGAAGTACTTCTAGGAACTGGAGAATCCTCGCAGAAGCAGCAGAACCCTCATCCTGAGACAGATGAACCCCAAGAGGAGGACCAAACCCCAGCCCAGGACCCGGCAGAAACACGCGTTGAACTACCCCCGCCGTTACCTCCACCGCTGAGAATGGCAAGAGGCAAAGGAAGCTAGATGCGAAAAAGCGCAAAAGAAGGCGAACAAAACGGCCAGGGACTCGTAACCTTAGGGCCCGAGAGGAGATACAAGAAAGAGCTAGCAGATTACACAGTATACAAGAAGATGCACACCGAGTACAGTGCCTACTACGAGGCACACAGGGTAAAGTATATCGAAGGAGGGCAGCCAACACGAGAGATATTCCAGCTGAAACCTCCACCGTGAGCTTCCGGACCCCGAAAGAAACCTATGAAAAGATCCCAAGACTCCCCATTTTGCGAGAGTTTCATGAAATCCGACACTTCCAACGGATTTACGGATTTCGATTCCCGAGCTGCATTCCGCAGAGATTCGCCCGGGAGATTTTATGGGACTTTGACCCCAACAAGCGAAAGTAACTAACGATATGTTTTCGCTACAAGAAGCGGCAGAGATGGAAGTCGCGGCAACACTTGAAGATTCACCGGCATGCACGCTCCATGCAAAAAGAGTCACGCTTCAACCAAAGGACATGAGATCTGGCCAAATACATCAAGAGGACAGATAAATAGAACAGAAGCTACTTTTGTAACTAACAGGGCTTATATGTAGAGTATGAAAATTTTGAATAAAAAGGATATATAGTTGTGTAAAACGTGCATTGGATTAAGTATAGTAGTAGTTAAGGAGCATATGTGAAATTTTGGCCAACACCTCTAAGGGTGCGCCAGGGCATAGTTAGGTCTGGACCTAACACCCTCCTCACAAGACGCTTTTAGAGGGAGGGGTCCTTTAACTGGGCCCCTCGATCACCCACTTACCGCTCCAAATGAAGTAAATAAGCAAAGAAACTTGCGATTAAGAAAATAAGCGTGAATTCACATCTTTAAACTTGTTTTGGCATCCATTAGACATAAAAGGACCAACACCTCCAAGGGTGCACCAGCAGCTACTTAGGTCCCAACCTAACACCCTCCTCGCGCACGCTTAGAGGGGTCCGACCTTTCAAGGTCCATAACTTGTGTTAGACATACCCAAATCGGCCAAAATTTGTTGCATTAGAACCCTAAAAATCAGATACAATCCATTTCTAGCTCCAAATTAACCTAGAAACATCAAACTTCATCTCAAAATGCCAAAAGTTTTAGAAACCCTAAAAATTTTAGGGTACAAGATCTCTATAAATACCCTCATAACCCCTAAACCACACTCATAAAGTTGCTCCTGTGCCCAAGGCGATCTTCCAGCATCCTTAGGCGCTTCCAGCCTGATTCGACATCGACAAAGACGCTTCCCCTCATGGCTACATCTTCCTTCATCAGCTGGTACAGCGCCTCTCCCCACATTGCTCAGGTAGATGTTAACCTAGTATTCCAACTTTTCCAGAAAGAATTTGACTTGTCGGCAACCCTGAATTCAAACCCATTCTACCAACAAGTTCTGCAAGAATTCCAAGAGAAAGTAGCTCCTAGCTTGCAAGAAATACCCCCATGCATAGGGTACTTTGTACCAAAGATCAGTATTGTAAAACAAAGACTTAGTCATATACCCAACATTGCGAAATTGCTGCAGAATAGAACCGAGAGCCTACCCAATTACATGACCTTGAGCAGTAACAGAAAGAGATTTTTCTCCTACAACACAGCCTTAGCACTATATTTATTCTATAGGGCCCAAACCGTGGTAGGTGAACCATCAATCCAGCCACTAGAGGTCACACCCTTGGACTCAGCAGCAGACGAACAACTACTGCTTGAGTACGAGCAGTCCGTAGCAGAATCATCCGAAGAAGGTGAGGACTCAGAAGAGGAAAGTTAAGAGGAAATGGAAGTGGACCCAGAGGAAGAACGCCGAGAAGCAGAACAAGATGTTAGCCGTTTCGAAGCTGACAGGAGCACACCGAGGATAGCACAACCAATCGGGCTGGGAATAACAAGTCTAGCAATCATCATAGTCGGGGGGCAGGAATATTTGTTCCTAAACGATATTAAAACCTTCCGAATGCAGGGGACAGAGAGGCTATCGCGTCGACGAACTCCTTCACCTTCTACGGCAGCCGCTGGACTTAGAGGATTTCATCGACCAAGAAACAGATGACTTTCCAGTTCAAGTAAGGGAAGCAGCCACATACACAGGACACAACATGTCAGATATCGAAGCCTATAGCACTATCGAGGCATGATGATGGCGGAAGAACAACTCCCCTACGAGGAGGAGTTTGTGGCACTCCAAGAGCGAGATGGGAATAAGGGGGAAGACAACAAGAGCACTTCAACCAGAATCTTCTTCACAAGAACCATTACCAACATTCCTAGGGAGAGCCACGAACTTAACAAGTGTACAAACGCTCTTCCATGATTACGAAGAATTAGTTCATGTATCGGCCGATCAAGATGCATCAAGGCATGTGTCTACCTCGAGAGTGACGGGGAGGAGTACCGCGGAAGACTTAAATACTATCTCCGGCTCCCAATGCAGGGCGGTAGGATAATAGTATTTCATAAGCTTTTCAGCCCACGTGGAGAAGAAGCATATTAGATGATCCGATAGCACTATCAGATTTTGGCATGCACGCATCGGCCATCGAAAAAGTCGACCATGTAATTTTGGTGAAGCGGAGGACAGCCTTGAGCATTTTCGACCAAGCGGTACCCCACCTTCGACAAGGTAGGTTGGCGTAATAGCAGCTCATACCTCCAGATAGGCGAAAGTGGAAGAGCTAGCCTTAGCTATCCAAGGGGATCATCAAGGATGTACTCCGGAACTTGGGACGTCACGATTGGGTACAGCCCAAGTGAAGAAATTCCTTGAGGATCACCCATCCCATCGATAAATCAATGTAATGGAAATCATGACTATTGTATTAAGTTAATAGAATAGAATAGAATAGAATACATTTATGTCCTTTGTGCCGTAAGGCCCCTGGACTTGTGTAGCATGGGCGAGCTCCCTACAAGGGTGCTACTAGCACATCACGCTGTTTTAATGTAGCCTTTTCTATTGACTTTTTTTTCCTTTAATACCCGGCTTGCTTTACCTCGGCTTCTTGGCCGTGCGGTGATCGTCGTTATCAATCAGCTTTTAGGCGAAAGCAATTTGTGTGGGGCTATATGACCCGTATTGTACGAGATCATATTACAAGCCCTCTTTCATTTGTGTACCTCGTGTCCGGTCATCATTCTTTGGATCGTGATCTGCGGATCCGTAAATCGATTCCGTCATCTTCATCATCCTGTGGATTGGTTCCCCCCACTTTATATTTCTATATCTGTCCCTGATGTCCCCATAGATCGGGCAGTCGTTAATCATATGGTTTTCATCCTCTATTCCCCCCCTGTCACATATTCTGCATATCCTATCCTCCTTGTCTATCCCTCTCCATCTGTCCTTTTCGATTCTTAGATCGTGGCTTCCCATCCTGAATCTGACCAGTATGTCCCTTCTGTTCTTCCCCAATATGTTATCCCGGTACACCTGGTGTCCCATCTGTTGGTCGGATTAAAACTTGTGCGAGCGGCCTGTCTTGGGTCCTGTGTGTCTGCAGCCCATGCTCTTGTCGCTATGTCTGTCCAATCCTCATTCCTTTGCTTCTTCTTCTATCAGGTTACTCAGGTTTAGTCCCATCTTCCTGGTCCATGTTGCCACCTCTCTGAACCATCCAGTGCCTTCAAGGATGTGTGATTTTGCTGATTCGGTGATTGCAATGCTGGACAGTTTCCCTTGGATGTCTCCAGCGTTGTCTCTGAGCAGGTATCTTATGGTTCTCTCCCATGCTCTCACTTCCATCGGCCTTTGCCCTGTTTCGAGGACCATGACTGTCAGTGGCGTGTTTGTCCTTACCCTGAATTCCTGTCTGTGCCATTGTCTAAAAATTCCTTCCTGCTTTTCCCAGTTTCTTTCTGTTAAGCCTGGCCCCCATGCTTCTGCTCCGTACAACTGGGTGGTGGCTATCGCTGCACTAAATAGGTAGCATTTGATGTCCCAATCAGTTATTCGACTTCTGTTACAGAAGTTTTTCATGTTAAAGTAACTTCCTATAGCTGATTGGAATCTGGCGTTAGCTCCTTTGGCCCACTTCCCTGTGCCATGTGCATCATAACCTAGATATCTGTATTCTGTTGCTTCCTCTATCTCCTTCTCTTTATATCTGAATCAATCTTTATATATCAATCTCTTTATACTTCCAAAATATGTTTTTTTAGAAAAATATGTATAAACATATTTTTCTCTTTATATATGCTGCCAATCTTTGAATTCAGATGACTCAACTTTCAAGTAGATCTCCAGTATTTGCTATAATTGGTATTCGTTTTTGTTCGCATTGAATGCTGATGGGGCTAAGCCACTCTAACAGCTTGTGGTTTGATAGGAACTGACGGGGCATAGCCGCTCTAGCAGTCCTATATATTGACGTAAGTTGATGGGGCCAAGCCGCTCTAACAACTTACGTTTGGCACCGGGGGTAGAACCACACCGTCGTGCCCAAGGCTGCTGGGGTTGTGCCACTCTAACAGCATACACTAGGATAGACGGGGCAAAGCCACTCTAACCATCCTAGCGGGTCAAGTATTGTCAGCATGTAAGTATCCATCAGCATTACGACTTCTAAAACATTTTGTCCTCTACTACATACATATTATGGTACTAGCATCTTTAAACTAGCAGCATACCCACACTCTATTATCTAGCTCTGACAGACACTCAGCCTAGCACTTAAGCTTATACATCAGATTAGACCAGCCATCACCATATGCACTAGGCAACGAACTACAACAGCCGCAATTCATATAGCAGATCCCACTTTCCATATGACTTGACATGTCTAAGGCAGATAAACAGTGACTATATGCATCTATGCAATGAAGGTACATGTATGCAGCAAAAGACAAGACCTGATCCATGCATGTCACTTCCTAGCCTATACTAAGAATACTACAAAACAAGAAAATGCATATGCTATAAGCCAGCAAAACTATTACATTGTGTCCTTTCATGCTGGCTGTTATTCTGTGGTGGACAAAATTTTTTGTTGTTGTTCGTGGTGGTTTCGAAGTTTATAGTGGTCGGATTACCGGTTGATGGGTCCAGCCCTCGCTATCCTGGTGTAATGGCGGAGGTGAGCCTCTCTGTCCCGTAACTTATTCCAGTCCACCTTTTACTCAAATGAATTTGCCTTGCCTATGCAGCCCCTAGCCTCTGCTATATTCCCTGAATCATTGCTCTTCCAAAATCTGCCATAGCTATCATGTTCCTAGCCTGATGCTCCTATGACCGTGCTTGACATAAAAGTCTCACACAAGCATATATTGTTTCTAAACATATGTCTCTAGCCTAATGCTCCTAAGACCTTGCTTGACATAAAAGCCTCAATAGCGGTGCATAATAAAAGAGTGCAATCTACAATCAGAATTGTACAAGGACCACTACGCATAGATCAAATCCAATAAATATTTCAATGTTCAAAATACACGGGCAACGCAGCTCAAGTGTGATATCCTTGAGATATATAGGCGTCAAACCGATATCAAAGAAAAACATTGCTTCCTTGAGTGGAAGACAATCGCCAGGTTCTCCAAAACTAGGCTGCAACACCCTGTTTGCTATTGAATGCTTTTGAAATGCTCCGGATATTATACTGATACCCAAATAGCTGTCAATATTGCACAATTTATATACTCTGATATCAAGTTACCACCGCATTTACTTGCAGCCGTTATCAAGCTGCCTTATCTTTAAAAGGTACCACTGTTCATATTTGTTCATCCGCCAAGAATATGGGAAAATCTATCTCGCTATATTGGAGTGTATCATTTTTGCAAACGTTTTTCAGAGGACACTTCATAGACCACAAAGTCATGATTATCATATCACGGAATTATCAGCCCGGTTACCACTATCTTTGCTCTTCATCCGGTTAATGCCAATCTATAATTTATAGCTTAAGAAACAAAACTGCTCCCAATTTATCCATTATACCGTATGCGTTATGCGGGGGTCTTTTTTTGAACGGCTTAGTAAGGGAATGCCATTTGCACTTTTCGGAAATATACGCATTATGACTAAGAATACTCCAATCACCCCAAAGTTTCAAAGGGATAGGCAAGAAAGTAACCTTAGCAAACATTTCTTTTTTGATCCGGCGATGGCAAAAAGCTTGACATAAATGTTTAAAACCAACAAAGTCCTCCAAAATCGAAGCATATCCGAACTTCTAAGGCTTGGGCCAAACAAGAGAAATGTTGGCCATACTTTTACGTGAGTTTCTTGCATGGTTCTCTCGCAATACTAAATCAACACAAAGCATCACGTGAGAAAAGATGCATCTCACTTCCTTTCAAGTAGGTAAGGCCAAAGCACCAGCAACATGGCCATTTTCACACACATATGCTCGAATATATGGTTCTCCATCATCATGATATTCAAGAGATCTTCTCAAGCGAAGGTTGTAACCATATCCCATGTTGAAACAGAGCTGCAATAAGCACATCCGATATCAACTTTCTTAGCCTTCAAATCTCTCAAATTTCTCCAAACCCGAGATCCTTTGAAGTTCGGAAAATCCCTCGAAAAAGCTCATAATTCTTTTTCTCATCTCTATCGTGCATCCCGGCCAACTACATATATACAAGTTATCCGCTCTAAACACTGCCAAACAAGAAGCTTGGTGCCCCGTTCTCTAGAAAACGCCTTACTCTTTGCTAGATGAGGTCCCTCTGGTGGTGTATTTGAGACCATGCTTAAAGGACTAGAATCGCATGTCCTAATTTCCCTGTAAGAAGAGGGCTTGTCATGTATTTTCTGTCTCTGAGATATATCGGCTATATATTAATAAAAGTATAAGATCTTTTGAATTGCATTTTGAATGTCTTTTTGATATCTTTGCCCTAACAATCATATCATTCAAACTCTTAATGCAACCAACAAAAGAACTCACGATAAATGGTGCCAATGCAATATGTGCAGCTAGAACAGCCAGGAATATCGAAATTGAATTCCAAGCCCAAGGCGAGCACACACCATCGGGACAATTCCAGCCTCGGAATCTCTTCGAAGAGTACTATGCACCGACACCGGAGGAGGAAATCTCGCAGATGAGGTCAGATCTGCAAGAAATAAAAGCCATGTTAGCCGGCAGAGGAAATAACATGCAGGACTAGAACGTGCAACCCCCAGAGGCCCGTTCTCAACACAAGGGAAAGGAAAGAAAGAGGAGCCGACGGATCTTCCGGTCAAACTCTTGAGGCCCCGAGCTCAAGCCTGAGTGCGAGAGAAAGAAACAGAAAGGACCGCCCAAAGGGAAGAAAGAATAAGGGCAAGACAGCCAAGCCAATCCGACTACCAGAAAAAGGTCGACTCGGCCTTGAGTAATGTTTGGAAAGCCCGCAAGCTGGAACAGTTTTCCGGCGAAAACAGATCAGGACTGGAAGCCGAAGCATGGCTAGACGAGATGAGCGAATATGGAAATGCTTACGGTATGAAGGATAAGGATAAGGGCAGAGTAGCCACCGCTAACTGAAAGGGGCAACCCCGAGATTTGGTGGAGGGCTATGCCAAAGCCCACGGGATGAGCAGGGACAAGTGCAGGTTCACAAAGTTCGCGAAGGCTTTCAAACAACACTATGTGCCCAGAGAGCACAAGTGCCATCAGATGTAAGCCTTCCACAGGTTGCAACAGGGAAACAAATCCGTACAGAAATATACGGAGGAGTTCATGAGGTTGAGGCTTTATGTGCCAAAACTCAGTGAGAGAAGAGCGTGGAAGGCTATGTGGAGGGCCCGAATGAAGAACTAGTTTAAAATTAGTCGGGGCCACGAACCCGGCGATATCGAGGTCAAGCAAAGGCCATAAGCTTACAAGGAAGGAACGGACCCCGGAATAGTGAACCCAAGCAAAGTGGTATGACAAATGAAAAGGGTATGGAGGCCGAGCCGAGAGCAACCATCACACCGCCAAGACGCCATACTCGGGAAACCAATGGAAGCAGCCAGAGAAAAAGCACGTCAGCTTTAAAGATAAAGGACAAGGGGGAGGCTCAAACTACTCAAAGACAGTCAAGCAGTTCCTCAACTCCATTCCGAAGGAAAAGCGGCAAGAATGTATAGAAAAAATTTGTGCAGGGAGATTGCTTCCAGTAGGGGCATAGAACACACAACCGCCCGCTCGTGGATGAATGCAAAGCACTTGCAGAGATGGGAGGTTGGGAGACCCCGCCAGAAGAAGAGGAGGACGAAGGACGCGACTTTATCCATGGTGAGTGTCATATCTTTGCCGCCATAGATACAGAAAGCGCAGAGAGCCAGTATCAAGTAATATCCACAATTGGTAAGATAGCCGCAAAATCTTTTATAGTCCTCATAGACTGTGGCAGTTCCCACAACTTTGCGTCACCAAGGATGACCGAAATGCTAAAGTTGAAGACAGTGAAGTCTAAGCCCAGGCCAGTAGTGTTAGCTAGCGGAGCCATCGTGCACTGCTAGGAAGAGGGTGAATTTCAATATAGACTTACCTGGCATCAATATTGAAATGGGGGCAGAGATCATGAACATCGGAAAATATGACCTCATCATAGGTATGGAATACCTCCACCCGGCAAAAGCACAAATAGATTGTGGGGAGCGAAAGGTGAAGCTCACTACCAACGGAAAAATTATAGAGATCTCGTGTAAGGAAGTAACACCTATAATGCAATGCATGTCAAGTAAGAAGTTACTTAGATGCATGAAAAGGCAAGCAAGTTGCATACATCTTCAAATTAGAACTTGCCAAGAAGAGGCACCAGAGGAGAAAGAAGATAAATCAGTAAGCAAGCTACCCAAGCGGTAGCCAAGCTAATAAAGGAGTTCCATGACTTGTTTCCCCGATGAAATCAAGGAGCTTCCGCCATATAGAGGAGTGGAGTGCGAAATTGCACTCGAACCGTGCACCAAGCCCACAAGTAAGGCACCGTATAGAATAACGGCCCACGAACTATCAGAATTGAAGAAGCAGTTGCAAGAGCTATTAGACCTAGGGTTCATAAGGCCTAGTGTCTCTCCGTTCGGAGCCCCCATCTTATTTGTCAAGAAGAAGGATGGAAGCTTGAGGATGTGTATTGATTACGAATCAACTAAACAAACACACCATCAAGAACAAGTATGCCTTACCCGTAACGGATGATCCGATGGATCAGCTACAAGGTGCCGTGGTCTTCTCCAAAATAGACTTAAGGTCCGCTATCATCAAATCAGAATTAAGGAGGAAGATATCCACAAACGCTGTTCGGACGAGATATGGCCACTATGAATTCACAGTGATGCCATTCGCTTATCCAATGCCTTTTAAAGAACGTTCATGAGACTCATGAACGATATCTTTCGGGAATTCCTCGACACATTTGTCATCGTATTCTTTGATGACATTTTGGTGTATAGCAAGTCCCTAGAGGAGCATATTCAGCATTTGAGAAGGGTACTTGAGAAGCTGAGAAGACATCAGCTTTATGCGAAGTTGTCAAAATGTCATTTCGCCACCGAAAGAGTAGAATACTTGGGGCATATCATATCAGCAGACGGCATCTCCACCGATCCCGCAAAGATCCAAGCGGTGATTGAATGGCCGGCACCAAAGAACATACACGAGGTGAGAAGCTTTTTGGGCTTAGCAGGATATTATAGAAAGTTTGTCAAGAACTTTGCTAAGATAGCAGCACCTTTGACGGACCTCACCAAGGCAGAAAAAATAAAAGACTGGGTGGCACATTGGCAAAAGAAGGCTCAAGCAGGGTTTGAGAAGTTGAAGGAAGCCTTAACAACCGCCCCCGTCTTAACATTGCCAGATCCAGAGAAGGACAAGCTAGTTGCAACTGATGCTAGCAAGATTGCGATGGGAGCAGTCTTAATGCAAGAAGAAAGAGTCGTAGCATATGATTCACGGAAGATGAACAGACGAGAGACTCGCGCACCCGACACATGATCAGGAGCTATTGGTAGTGGTAAGAGCTTTAAAGATCTGGAGACACTATCTATTGGGAAGGAAGTTCCAATTAGATACCGACCACCAGAGTCTACAATACATCTTCACGCAACCATTATTGAATTTGAGACAAAGGAGATGGATGGAGTTCATGGAAGAGTATGACTTCGAGATTGTGTACAAGCCAGGGAAACTCAATGTGGTTGCAGAGTGCATTGCAATGCCATATCAACACTCACCAGTGAGTTTGGCAAGAAAATAGAAGAAACGTTGCCAACGGACAAGGACTTCCAGGAAGTATGGGCAAGCCTTTCTAAGGAGGCAAGAACGGACAAAGAGAGAGAAACCTTCAAACATTTTAAAAAGGAGGAAAATCTCTTGTACTATAAAAATAAGTTGTGCGTCCCTGAATCATTTGGAGTCAGAAGGTTGATCCTCCATGACACCCACAACAGCCCAATAGCCGGCCCACGCTTGAGTTTTATTTAAAACCTACTTCAAGATAAGAAGTAGTTACTATTGGCCGGACATGAAGAAGAGATAGCAAGATACATACGCTGAGTGTCGCCTTATGTCGCAGAGAAAAAAAACAGAGCAACTACGTAATTCCGGGGCATTAGAGCCATTGCCGCAGTACAAATTCCAAGTGGGAGATAATCGGCATGGACTTCATTACGGGGCTCCCCAGAACCATAAGGGGCAAAAGGCCTTTAATGGTCGTAGTTGACAAATTGTCGAAAATGGCGCACTTTGTGCCTTGTAGGAGCACCGACACGGCTTTAGACATGGCTGTGTTATTCACAAAGGAGATTTTTAGACTCCATGGGATGCCAAGAGAAATAATCTCTGATCGGGATTCGAAGTTCATGAGTGCATTCTGGCAGGATCTCTTCAGCACCATCGGAACGAAATTGTCGATGAGCACGGCTTATCACCCTCAGATAGATGGGCAGACGGAGCGCACCAATCGGATACTTGAGGATATGTTGCGGAATTATGTCTGGAACAAGCAATCAAAGTGGGATGACTTCATCTACTTGGTTGAGTTTGCATACAATAGCACCAAGCAAGAGTCATCCCAAATGTCGCCATTTATGATCAACTATGGCTATCAATGCTTGACACCAGACACTTGGCACAACCCTGTGTCCAAGGTAGAAGTATCCCAGCAGATGTTAGCCGAGATGCAACAATTGGTTGAAGAGGTGCGAGGATACCTCTTAGCAGCAAGAAGCCGGCAAAAGAGCATAGCTGATCGAATAACAAAACGTAAAGGGAGTTCCAAGTGGGGGACAATGTTTGGCTGAAGATAAAAGTCAAACAAGCAAAGCTCCGCATCGGCAATTGCAAGAAGCTTGCTCTAAGGTGGGCTGGTCCATTCAAGATTGTCGAAAGAGTGGGCAACCAAGCCTACAAATTGGACTTACCCAAAGACACCTGAAGATCCATAGAGTCTTTCACGTGAAGTCTCCTAAAGAAACACACTCCTAATCCAAGAGGAAGTATTGGGGACACCGAGCTTACTGGAATTAATCCGGACGATCAGCTTGAGATTGTCCCCCGAGCTTCTTCTAACCGATCCTATAAGAAGAGAAGATCTCAATTTCTCCAAAGACCTTGTGAAATGGACGCGACTTACCCGGTGGAAGACGCCACGGGTACTACAATCAGATCTTGAGAAGCAGCACCCACAATTCATGGAGCAATGTAAGGGTCACTCGTCACCAAGTGGTCGATCCCGAACCGATGGGTGAATGAGGTAACATAGGAGTCTACTTCCATGCCACCGGAAGTAGTCACTTTGAGAGAAAAGAGGTCATTCAGATGCATGATAGGGAAGCACCTCTAGTCAATGCTTACCACGGGAAGGATCCTTCACGCACAATTACGGGGAGGACACCAACCTTCACGCAAAAAGCAACTAAAGGTGTAGGCATGAGTGTCATCCTAGGCATGATAGGGCACTGTCTCCACGGCCATGATGGGAGAAGCATAATCTTCCCACGGGAGATATGCCTTGCATTCATGCAATTGTGTTAATGGGTGGTTCCCTAACAACTAACCCTTATAATAAGTAATCATGTACTAATGTAGTGTTGAACCTGCAGGCCAATAGAATGACGAACCGGCGGAAGGTTACACTACAGGAACTTGTGGCATATATAGCTACAAGGAGACGAGAACCTTAAGAACAATTTTGTCATGATTAATCTTGATATTATAATTGATGATTGAAGTAAGGCATAAATTAAATGCCTTACCACGTGGTGATTATAAACATTTCAATTATAACTTTTAAGTATTATCTTATAATAATTGTGTTAAGTACATGTATCAAAAAGTTCGATAACCTTTGTACAGGTTCGTTTCCAAGGTGGGGAGACTCGTGATGCTGCGGACAGCATCAATCCAAGGTGGGGAGAATGTGACGTTCCAGAATAATATACGGTATGAATACGTATATTATACTGACACATCACTAGTACATGTCGACTCAGACGACATGTACACAGCGACCATAAAGGGGTAGTACCCTAGGGTGCGACCCCGTGAACCATTATATTGCACATGTTAAGGCCACATGTGAATATAATATCTTTTGCCATGTGGCAATAGCCCATTGACCAAAAGGGCCCAGCCCTAAAATCGTGGGGATAAAGGGACATAAACCCTAAAAGGGAAACCTTTTCTGTTTCCAGCCCCTATAAGTCGGATTGGAGCAGCATTGGACGCCCTTTCGCCTGAACAGTAGCAGAGGAACCGGAATTCCTAGGTTGCAGCTCGATCCAAGACTAGCAGCCTCGAGATCCAGCAGCATGGACGCTTTCAGAGGAGTGGGAGCCAGCCAAGAAGCGGGTTAGTAGTTGATCCGATAGTTAGATCCGAGTTTCAGCTCTCATTCGATAGGACTCGTATTCATTCTTAGCTATAGGCGACCCCTACAACCTAAGAATAATAGACACTAACAAAGGAACCTAACCATGTATGCTTAGGTAGATTAGAATAGACGTATTCTATTATTTTCAGTTCTGTTGTGATGATGTTTTGACATTCTATGCGTCACTCTTGTGTATTGGGAAGGGGGGTAGAGACCCAGAGCCCAAGTAGTTGTATGATCCTAGTTTTAGCCCATTAATTCCCAATTAATGCGGCCTGTGCATAAGAGCCCGCCTGGCTGTGGGTGGCGGAGCTAGACCGGCTGACAAGGGAGGGCTTGTCTGATCACAGTTGATCCCTCTGGTGCGTAGCGACGGCCGGGGAACGTTGTGGACTAGGCCTAATACCCTGGCACTGCGTGAGGGCAGGGTATGGGCTCGACACCTCTTGGGTGATGCGTCATCTTCTAGGGGTTCAAGTCGTATACGAGCAGTGGCTCTCTAGCTCGCCTGTGATTGGCATGAACCTCCTGGAGGAGAGTGATCTCCTCCTGCCTCATCGGGAGCTGGGGAGATGCAACCCAGTAGTAGCCCCTTTGGCTATGAACCCGGCAGGCTACGGTCAGGCTCCAATACTTTTCAGCCTATCTGCAAAGTATGCACAGGAGGGGCAGATGGAGTGGACTACCCAACGACCATGTTGTATGCCAGCCAAATCCATTTGCCGTGAATTCTGTCTGCATTGTTATCTGGAGACCCAAGCCGTCAGTCTTTCCCCAAGAGTCCGAGCCAGGGTAGGATCTCCCCATGTTATGTTGATGTACTGATGTGTTGTTGCAGCTACTGTGATATGGTGGACCACCCTTCGAGGTGGTATGTTATTGTTGATTGATGTCATGTGCTCATGTGTGTTTACGCTTCCGCAGCTAGATCGACCCCGAGGGAGACGGGATGAATAACACGTCCATTCTTCCCTGTCGGGTTCTTGGCCACCATCAAGAGCCCGATGTTAGGTGGACGGCCTCACGTCAGCGAGCAGATGCTGGTTTGAGGGATGATCTCCAGTTTGTATACGATCGGGGCATCGTATATGAGCTGGGGCCGTCACAACACCCCTGGATTTCTTCCTAATAAGTCTAGTACACATCGCATGCCCTGCTGGTTTGCATTGGAGGACTTCCTAATTGAGTTGCAGGTTCCAGACTTCTGGGTCTCCATTGCCAATGGATGGGTTGCACCTTGCTCATTCAATTGCCAATGGTCCTCATATTTGTGTTTCCCTTCCTACTGAGGCTTCCCTCCCCAAGTTTGTGGCTGTTAAAAGTGGTCCACTCTTTTTTAAATACAAATTATCTTTGCTTAACGGTGTAGAGCTTGCCAATATGTTTCATGATGTTGAGGCCTTCTCTGCTTATCGTGTGCGCAGACCCTCCATTCCCGTCCCTCCTCCTGCGTCTGTCTCCCCTACTTCTACTTCCCCTGCTGCCATCCCTACTCCAACCACTCCTGCTCCTGTCCTTGCCATGACCCCCTCTTCGTCTTCTTCCCTTGCCATTGGCACAATCTCCGCAGCCCATAATTGTCTTTCTTCTGACCAACAAGAGAGGCTGGACATGATTGCACGCAAGCAAGAGCGTATTGAAGAAGAATGGTCCATTGCTCGCATGAAAAAAGCTGCTCGGAGGAGGAATAGCTTTGCACCACAACGTTTTGCATCTGCTTCTCCTAACCCTGTTGAACCACCACTCCTCACCACTATTACTACGCGTCCAATAGCATCGCAGCCACATTGGGCTGATCAAGTGGATAATGAGTCTCATATACAGGTTGATATGGACTTAGAGCATCCTCCACATCCACCTGATCAATGAAGTTAATCTCCTGGAATGTGCGGGGGGTTGCCTCCTCCCCTACTAAAAGGAGCAGATTGTCCATGGCCCTGGCTAGGTGGGACTCAAACTTTATTTGTTTGCAAAAGCATAAATGCAAGAAAGAGGATGCCTACAAAGTTGCTGCAGTAATCAATAGGTAGTACAATGTTCTTGTGGTGACCGCAGACTCGGTAAATGCTGGTGTCCTTACAGCATGGAGGAGAACTATTATAGTGTCATTTACTCAGGTTGACAGATTTGGCCGGTGGATCATAATCAAGTGGTTTGATAAGGGGCAAGAATGGGGATTGGTTAATGTGTATGCACATAATCGACCACGTCAGAGAGGCGCATTGTGGGCTTCTTTGCGATCCAAATTACTGAGGTTAGGCACCCCTGTTGCATGGATCATGGTGGGTGATTTTAACATAGTTGAGCTTGCACAAGACAGATGTGGCAGAGGTGCAAAGATAGTGCAGGGCTTTGAACGGGAGCAATGGCACCGCTTAATACAAGATTGTGGCTTCATAGAAGTTGAGCGTCCCTCAAGTTTTACTTGGTGTAATGGCTGGTTGGGTGGTGGTAGAGCATATGCAAGACATGATAGAGGCTATTATAATGCTTTGGCAGCAACCCTGTTGCCTTGCTTTTCATCGTGAGAACCTGTTGAATACTGCGATTTCTGACCATAATCCACAGTATTTCTCTTGCTCTCATACTGTGGTGCATGCTGCATCTAAGACATATTTCAAGCTGAATACATTTTTCTTGAAGGACGAGGATTTTTTGGCAGGGTGTAGACAGGCATGGTCCACTTCTTTCTCTCGGCACAGGGGCATGGCAGGTATTGTTGATGCTCTTGCGGCTGTGAAGTCTTTTGCTAAAGGTTGGGGTCGTGAGCGGACTTCTGCGAACCGGAGCCTTCTACTGGCTCTTTATCAATAGCTTGAGGCATGCAGGTCCGTTGCCCCATCAGATGGTCACGTGGAGAAGCAAATTTTGTGTAGCATTCGACAGATGGAATCTGAACAGGTGCAATTTGCTCGCATTAAAGCTGGGTTGCAATGGTTCAAGGAGGGAGACCGGTACACAGGTTTTTTCTTCAGAGCTGCCAAAACAAGAAAGCCAGTCTCTGCAGATTCAGGATGAGCTTGTTGTTTCAGATCCAACTGAGCTTAGAGGCTTTTTGCACAATCACTTTTCTGCTTTCTTCATTGCTCGACGTCTTCCCTTTCAGTCAAATTTTCAAGTGGCTTTGCTTCCTAAGGTGCATCCTATAGTCATTAATGAGCAAAGGGCCAATTTAGAGGCTGAGATCAGCCAGAATGATTTAGTCGAGGCCATATTTTCTCTCAAGAGGGGCAAGTGTCCGGGTCTTGATGGTATTCCGATGGAATTTTTCCAGGAGTATTTGGGATTGACTTGGTGCAGATATGTATGATGCTTTCCGGGATTTTAAAAGACAGAGGCACCTGCTCTGGTTGCATCTCCCTTATTCCAAAATGTAAGGATCCCTCTTCCATTTCAGATTGGCGCCCCATTACCTTGTTGTCCTCAGTGTACAAGATCTTTGCTAAAGCTTTTGCTCAGAAGCTTTATGGCGTGCTTACTGAGTCCATCTCTTCCACACAGTCAGGTTTCTTGCCTTGCCGGTGTATCTTGAATAATGTGGCAGCAGCATATGTGGGTCTCTATTGGGCTAGAATGCATGGCTACCCCATTGTATACTTGAAGCTGGATTTTGCAAAAGCATATGACAGTGTTGACTGGAGTTTCCTGGAGCAGTGCCTTTTGCCTTGGTTTTGGTGCCCAGTTCACAACAGACATTATGAAACTTCATTACTCTGCTTGTTCTTCAGTTCTTTTTCAAGGAGAACCATCGACATTTTTTCAGGTGAGACGTAGCATTTGCCAGGGCTGTCCTTTGGCACCGCTGCTTTTTACAATTGTGGCAGAGATTCTTTCTCAGGTATTCTCTCTTGCAGTGCAAGAAGGCATCCTGCATGGTCTTCCCATGAATAATGGTTCACAAGAGATTTGTAATCAGTACGCAGATGACACTCTTTTGTTCTTAATGGCTGATGAGCAGAATTTGCAGAATGCCATTTCCCTGTTGAACAGTTTCTCCTTGGCTTATGGTATCTTTGTGGGATGGCAAAAATGTATTGCCTTGTGGGCCCTAGACTCTCCAGTGCCGTCTTCTGTGGTTGCATTTCCATGGAAGGTTCTTCCTCATGGGAAGGCAACTAGGCTTTTGGGCATTCCAGTTGGTATACACCTCTCATCTGGAGACGCGTGGGATGTCATTACTAAGGTGTTGGAAAGGCATTTGTTCTGGTAGTCTACGGCTAAGTTATCCATGGCTGGTCGTGTAACTGTGGCAAAGTCAGTTCTGAATAGTACACATGTCTACATGGCATCCATTTTGCTGGTACCCCAGACAAAGATGCAGCTCATTGTTCGTATTGTCAGGAACTTTATCTGGGTGGCACTGAAGAAGGAGCTGATGTTAAAATTAGTTGGACGAAGTGCCCAAACTTTGTGGGGGCTGGGGATGATTCACTTTCTTCTCCAGAGCAAGGTGCTGATTTCTAAGTTCATCTGGCGGATTCTAAAGAATGCTGATAATTCTCCAGGCCCGCGTCTCATTTACCAGTCTTTACAAATGTGCATTTCCTTTGGCTCTCCATCCATTAAGCCACTCCTCCCATGGGTGTTATTCTATCCACTTTCTCCATATCCTAATGCATCTCCTTTCCTTAAGGGGTTGCTAGCTGCTTGAGAGACTGTGCGCACTTTGTTTCAGTTCCATCCAATGGCCCACACAAATCCTACAACCAGTTGCTGGTGGATCCCTTTGGGTGATGGCCAGGCAGATTGTCCCCTGGTCTCTTCTGTCCATCCATTGACGCAACGTCGGTGGCGAGCAGCGGGTGTGCTCATGGTGTCTGCATGATATAATGAGACAAGATTGTTGACGTGGAATGAGTTCAAATTGAAGTTCCTCCTCCTTCGGTGGGACCGTGGCATTTGGGAAAAAATAGCTGCTACACTTCCTCCACATCCACAAGACGTGGCTCCCCAGCTCTGGATGGTTCATGGCAGTGTTAAGGAGGAGCACCTGGTGCACTCGATGTATGTGGTCCTGCTTCATCCTGAAGTGTTGCCTCCATCGCCAAAGTGGCCTTTGGCTATCCCTGAGCCTCGTCGAAAAGCAGTCTGGCGATGGGTATGGGATAAATTGCTCCATCCTAAGCTATCTATTTTATGGTGGCAGATCATTCATAGATGCGTGCGGGTAAACACTGTTGTTCATCGATTTCGTCCAGAAGTCTCTGTGATCTGCCCTCTTTGCATGCAGAGGAATGAGACAATTGAGCACTGCGTTTTCTTGTGTCCCCATGCTTGACTTGCTTGGCGGTGGCTTTTGAGCCTTTTCCATTGTGACTTGAATAGTCAGCAGGTCCTACTATCAGTCTATCATAGTTCTTGGGACAAATTGGCAAAGAGGGCTTTCCACTTAGCATCTGCTTGGATCATCTGGTCCATCTGGAAGAGACAAAATCTCCTCATCTTCAAGGGTACAGGTCTTTTCAGATACGCAAGTGCTTAACGATGCTTGTAGTCGCATTGTAAAGGCGTACAAGTGTTCTTCCTTAAAGGAGGACGTCAAGTATCATTTGGGAGCGATATCTGCAGATTCAGCTTACTCATAGCAAACAGTTGTGCTCGTGGTGATATGTATTCTCTGCTTTTCTATGTTATATATGTGGTGGGGTGATATGTATTCTCTGCTTTTCTATGTTATATATGTGGTGGGAGATCGTGGCTGAGATCTAGAGCTAAAAGTTCTGTTTGATTTGCTCAGCTTGATATTGTACTTGTATTGTGGATATTATAATTCTTCTAGATTTATGTGGAATTCATAAAAATGGTTCAGATTTCAACTGCAAAGGAAGATTCAAATCTTCACCAATACTATTGTTTTTTTTTTTTTTTTTTAAGTTTATACCAACCTAGATCTAGTCATTTTGCAAGTTTTGACAAGATCCCGAGTTGCCAGGAGGGTCAACTCGGAAAGTGCGTCACAAAATATTAGGGATAGACGACAAAAAAAAAGGGACATCATTATATATGTCAAGAAAACCTACCTATGACACCGACGTCTACATACCAAATCCAACATAACACTTTGTTGCCAAAACTGGGCATCATCTCTCCCTTTTCCTATCTCCCTCTTCATTCCATCTCAAGTATAGCTAGGTATTATAAGTTTGTCCATAACTTCATGGTTGCTGCACATATTCATACTTATAAAATAAGCTGATGTCAAATAATGGTTTTTGCCTTGCACAATAAATGGATACACTTACAGGTTTACTAGTTCTTTCCCCAGCAGCATAGAATAGAAGTTCAGGGTAATTATCAACCTAGCACAAAAGCCACAACAAAAGCAATGTTAGGAAACTTGATATCTCCCGGTTTTTTGCAGATACCATGTCTCGAGCTCGATATTTGGCTACCAAGAGAAGGATGCTCATTTGCAGATCCATCAATCTTAGCTATTGTAACTGAAGGAACATGGCTCAATCAACTTGTTTGCTTTGTCATACGTAATGCACCATGGGGTGTATACCTTTCCATTCGAAAAAAAAAAAACTATTATTTGTATTCGAGAGAATAATGTTTGCCCGGGGAGCAACATAAATGGACTCTCAAAATCTAAATTAAATGCATTTCTGAGAGGGCATCCATATATGCAACAGATTTGAGGATTGCATATCTTTGTTGCTAAAACAGAACTATTAAGTATGCCTTGAAACGTTGTGATTATGGGAAAATTCTTTGGTATCGTACTTCTCTCACGGAAAACGAGATATTTCGGGGGCTAAGGAATCGTCGAAAGTACCTTATTAGCTACAAGTACATAATTTGCTTATAACAAAAATACATTGACTATCATTGTTCTTTCTGCAAGAAGAAATAAGCTCAGAAATGCATACCATAAATTATCTGAGGACATTAAGATCCAATGGCAAGGAGTATAAGGCAAATAGAGCTTACAAAATGCCAACACATCATATTGAAAATAAAGACATTAGACATGACTTATACACTCAATCCTTCTAACGTAGGAATCAAATGATGCTACCTCACTTTCATATAATTGGATAAGTAGTCGTAGTATAAATGACACTAGAAATTGCCAAGGCTTTTTTCATAAATGTGAAATGGCTATTGTCTGAGACTTAAAATTGAAACAAAAGTACAGTTTGCCATGTTTGATGCCATTCTTTTCTGCATTACATGCTTCTGAAAGAAATTATTTGTTTTCCATGCATTTCAATCATGTCTAGGCATACATCACAGTCATCCGTAGGCATAATACAACACAACCCAAGATAATAACATAGGCTAGATAAGCACATATTCCAATAAACTGTCACGGGCGGCATAGATATTGAAAGCTCATGACACCACATCTGCATAAACATTTTAGAGGTGGTTTGGTTAGGCATACCTCTTAGTTAGCTTTGCATTGCTTTCGAGCACCTTCAAAGTCGTGAGTCCTTATGAAGACAACTTCTCACCAGACCTCAGACATTAAATAAGCAGCTGACAAAAGTTTTTTAGTCGAATTCTTCCAAAATATCTCATTTGAAACGCGATTCATCTTCAAGTTCTGTCTACATTGATCGACAAATTTGTCATAAACGAAGTTCAATGTAAGTGGGACCTATAATGAAGCAATAAATCCATGGTTCAAAAACTAATTTGATCTGTTAATCCCTACCTTTTTTAATCATAGAACTTTGAACTTGACTTGAGGTATGTTTTTGAAAATGTACCTTGCGCGTAGGATCTGCCAATGGTCTTTATAGCCGCCGCATTCAAAATGATCTCCAATGATGTTTTCGGCCCAAGTCAGGTTGAGAATCAGCTGAACCAAAAATGCAGAGAGAATGCGCTTGAATTCGATGATCATGGTGCTTTTATTTATCTAATTTAATCAGAAAAGGATCAACAATATTTCTTAAGCATGAAATGCGAGAATATTTGCAGAAGCCCCTGAAAGTCTGGATCAAACATTTAAAATGCACTCTTGAATGACTCACTGGAAATAGGTTCAAAAGATAAATGTACATACCTTCCAGAGCCCCCGGAGGATGCACTTATATATAAGGGGGGTATGGCATCTGCGTCCGGAGGGTAGCAAAAACCCCCCTTGTATACGCAATTTTAAAAGGCAATTTGACCCCTTTGTGTATAGATATTGCTCCAAATCAGTGCCTAAAAACACCCCTAACCCCTAAATATACATACGCGAATGGTCCAAAAAACACCCCTCCATTGAACTCTCATGGGTTATACGCTGATCAAAGGTGAATCCCCCGGGCCAGAACCTTTTTGTTCGTGCTTTAGAAACTCTTGTACTTCCGTCATGATTCATTACGTTATAAATATTATCAATCCAATAGTACAAGGAAAGGTAGATCATAGAGATTAGGCCCTAGAATGATAGTTGAAAGTACCTATGTTCTGTATGACTAAAGTACCATATTTTGGCAAAGTATGGTAAACCAGACGCATCTGCAAGGCTCTTGAATCCAATTGTAAGGTCTAGGTTTGGACACCGAAAATAATAATTGACAACGAGTTTCAATAAGGCACTCTTGCCAAAAATATTGGCCAAGTAATATGAATCTAGAATTAGGTTCTCAGACATTGAAGCCAGCAGATCACAAAGGAGAGTTTAGCTAGCTCCTCACCATACCGGGTTGCATTCTCTCGGTATAGTTTATAATAACGGTTGATCCAAAAGAAAAAGTGAATAAGGCATAAAATTTAAGTGTACAGATTTGTAACAACAGTTGATCAACAGGAAAGTAGAAACAAATGAGGATTTAAGGGAACGCCGTATATCTCAAGCGAGATGTGGTTAATGTGGCCACCTGTATCAGCCACAAAGAACAGCGCGGTTTGAAGCCCAAAAACTAACTGTTTTTGGCATTTTTTGGTCGATCCGGCTCCATTTTGCCTCAAATCTCTTCCTCTCTTCAGCAATCTAGCATAAAAGGAGCAGACAAAGCGATTGTCATGGTTATTAGATCGAATCAAACTGCCCATGGAGCAGAAAGAACCAGCTGATTGAAATCCCCCCCCTCCCCCCCGCGCAGTTTGAAGCCTGGTTTTTTTGGCCACATTAACCACTTTTTTGGCCACATTAACCACCTGGCTGATATCGGATGGCCACATTAACCAGTGGTTAATGTGGCCTGGTTGACCACATTAACCACATCTCGCTTGAGATATACGGAGTTCCGAATTTAAGAATGTAGAACGAAAATAGTTACCTGTAACAAGTTGGCTTATCAGACTGCATCCTGAGCTGGTAAAAGTGGATATAAAATAATCCTTCCACTGCAAGTGAGTTCTTCATCGGCTTTAAAACTAGTGCCACATGCTACTTCGTCAGAAATGTCATTTCTGTCTAATAGATGATACTTTGAACGGAGATTTGATGCAAAAGAGGAAGAAACAGGGCTTAGATCTAAGAATTGATAAAACCTTCAGTACAAAAGCCTGGCAAAGTCGAAATTCATCCATTTCCATATTTTTGGATCAAGGCAAAGGAATTATAGGAAGAGTTAGAACTGTAAGCGGCAGTTGCCAAGCTAGAAATAAGTGTAGCATTTTAAAATGAACTAGTTTACAACTGAAAACATGGACGGACAACTTTAGAAGCAAGTTGTGCAAGTAGAAATGATGATGGATTTGTCTCTCTGGTAAAGCGCGTCCCCTGCCATCTCTGTGTCCACATCCCAGACAGAGGGCCTGAATAAAACAAGATTTGTTTTCTGGAAACAGCCAAAAGCAGTGATTTCTCTTATGGATCATGATATTTCAAACAAAAACTATGTCAAAGGTCTGCAGTAAATCTCAAAGCTATAGATCATGATATTTCAAACTGAGCCCATACCAAAAGTCTGCAGCAAATCTCAAAGCTATGGCTACTGCAAATCGAGCCACAAAAAATGAAGCAATAGCACAAGCTTGATGCATCCTGACCCTTTCCATCTCCATTCATTGTATTACGACAAAATCGACGCTATTTCTCGCAGGTCGATACCAAGGCAGATAACAAGTGAGTTTAGGTCTAGAAAATCAAGGGCACAACCGATTTAAGAAAATCGAGAATCAAACGAACTTTTTGTAGCGGCACCGACATAGAAAGAATGGATCGATCGGCGCAAGGAGTTATTCATCATGCCTATTTTTGGCCAATTTTTAAATTTTAATAGCCGTAGATCTTAAAAAAATAAGATCTTATGGTAAAGTTTAATGCCACATCAATTTTTGATGAGGTGGACATACTACGTGGATAGGCTAGAATTGCAAGAAAGGTTGTAGGCTTAGTTAAGCTGGCGCGAAGAGTTATTTAAATCATCCAAAGAATCTCATTGTAAACATAGGTATGGTGCAAAATATTTAGCTAGAATAGAGGTCTTTCGAGCAACCACAGAAATGTAAGTCACTTAGATTGAAATGTTAATAAATAAGAACATTATAACTTTATTCTACTGTACAAAAGCCACAGATGCATTAACATCACATTTCTTCATAACCTTAATGGCCATTTCTTCCTGTAAGATCATAAACTTCTGCTGAACTACGAACAATCAGGTCATTCATCTCCCTTGAAGCACTAAGTTCATTGCTAGATGAAACATGCAAAGGCTCATGATAAAAAATAATGGCAGTAAAGGAGACAATATTTGGATTTGGCATTGCTTGAAATTTTTAAGGGTTTTATTTACCCGCTCACAACAGGTAATCAGAGAATTTCATATAACAAAAGTCCTGAAGCAAAACATGATATCATATAAGGGGCAAAAGTAAATTGAAGTCGTCATTTGAGAATGAAAAGCAAGATTCATATCTCTGGCTTTGTCGCCCTGTTTATGCAATCAGGAGATGGAAATACAAGAAATGTAATGTGATCATTAGAATGTAAACTACAGATGAACACAATAGAGGAACAACATATAAGGAAAATAAAAATATTCATTACTAATCGATATTATGATGATCTTTGTGACAATCTCCCATAGATGCAACTTTCATCCATTCTTATTCTTATAAAACACTTAATCCTAGATATGCTGAACAATCCCTGATAAGGAACCAAATGCACTGCATAGTTTAAAGAAATACTGGAAGATTCGATATCATAGCCCATAAAACTAGCATGGATTTGATTATTTGAATCTTGTAGTATGGTATCATGCTTAAATTCTGCATTGGAAAACAGGGAATGATCATCCATACGACATGTGAATCCATACATCTGCAGGTTCATAGCAAGGCTTACAGAGATGAAAAGAAAAACATGAGTAACAAACATGCAAAAGGAGCTAGCCTGAATGAAATGTGACCAGCTTACTGAGGATTGAGAGAATACAACCAACATCTTCAGCTCTGTATAGCTTGTAGAATGGGTGCACAAGACCAAGATTTCCAAAGCGTACCTTGTTAATGACACCAAGACGCATAAATGATTATCGGGCCACTACCATAAGTTCATCACTTTGCTTGCCCCAATATTTATGTGTCACTTTCCCAAGCCTTTCAAGGAAATAAGGAGGCGATTAGGGGAACGTTAGGGTATGGCGGGAGGATTCTGAAAAAGAGGCATTGCAGCCATCTTATCAGCCTGCAATGCAGGCTCTTTCGGAGCCTCCAGCTTAGCATCTATTGCATCCATTCCACCTGTTAATTTATACAGATTCCAGCGCATGCCCACAAAAATAAATTGATGAAAAGTTTCAGCTGATGCTCTTGACATGAAAATAGAAGGATGCAAAGTTTTTTCTGATGCCCAGAGAGTTCATTGTCTTTTTTGCTAAATAAACATAAAACTTTTCAAGTAAGCCTACCTGGTAATTGATAAATTGACGATGCCCACATAGATTCTTAAATGGGGATGCCATTTTTTTTTTTTTTGCCGGATCTTTGTGATGCCCAAGATGTAAAAATGGCCGCCTTGTAGGAGTTGATTCTTAACCGTGTGAACTTGCAGGAGTGAGTGATTTGAATCAAAAGCTGACCTTCAGAACTTGCAAGAGAAAAAACACAAATGCACTGCCAAAATGCCAAACAATCTATAAATAGAGGATCCGAATTTACTTGTCCAAAAGATTAATATTATTATGCTCTTGATGAAAGAATGGCCGCTTCCCAGAACGCTTTATGGCTGCTGTACATCTTAAAGCTGCGGGAAATGCCTTTGTATAAACAAGTTTACTCCAGAAGCAGTGCATGTATCATGCTTGTAATTTTAGCTGCCAGATTACTATGCCCAATAGGGGGCACCTATACTTACCAGATCCATACTATAGTCCAAGCATTGGTCTTGAGAGTATACAACGATTCTGGAGGATCATGCAGCTTCCTGCATATAGAATGTACAGTTCTAATAGCTTGCATGTTGCTGCATAAAAGTTCTATGCTGCACGTATCCAATACACATATGTAATTGCTTGGTATTGCTTTCGTAAATATGCAGGTTCTATAAAATGAAGGCAATATATCTATTGTACACAATATGGTTCTGGTGATAGTAAAAGGCAGATATGAAGCTAGGTAAGATGTTCCAAATAGACTCTACTACAGACTCTACAAAGATAAATCACGGATTTACCTGTTTCAGTGTCACAAATATGGTGGATTTGCATGCTTCTAAAGAATGGGTTTTGTATGTTTCATCTTAGCAAGCTGCGATGCTGCATATTTCATATGAAGAAAATAAAGAAATAGCAAGCCATGCAATTTAGAGCATAGCAAGATTTGAGCCCTTCTAAGGTTTGCAAAATCGGGAGTAAAATACCTGGTTTAGATCAAAAGAGAAGCTCTTCAAGAGTAAAGAACCAACTCGGAAGCAAGAATATAAAGATCCCACCGAAATGTTGATCCAAGTTCATCCTGCAATATTTGCATCTGAGTTAGCAAAACAACTGGAAAAGACAACAAATGATTTCAAAATCTCACCTTGCACGATGTTTACACTTCTGATCCGATAATGCAGACATAAGGGTCCACTTCCAAAGCCCTGCAGAGTCCATGAGTGCAATTCTGTGCGCTGAAATTCGTTCTTGGGTTTGCTTGCTGCAAAAATGAACTGCCAGACTTTTGCCGTTCCTCAGATCAATAGGGCTCATTGTAGAAATTTTTTTCCAATGCATCGGAATGAGGAAATTCAAAACAACTACCTGAATCGTGAGATGCAACAAGACTAGTCCTTAGAATCTTTGGGCCAGCAATCAGGTCGCTACCCAACATTTCCCTGCATGCATGCAGCCAACGTTGATGCAGTCATCGTTGATACACGCCGGCTGAAACATCCATCGCCTGCCATTGCATTAGATTTCGACCTTAGACATTGCATTAGGTTGTGCTTTAGGATCCTTGTTGAAAATAAGCTTTGTTCATTTGCTGCCTCCATAACAAAACATAGCTACGACCAAAAAGAGCTTTAGCCTTCACTTCGTCGTCTTCTTCCAGCCCAGTTCTTCGGCATTGCCTCTACTCTTCGGCTCATCACGTTAGATCAAAAGTAGCTTCCAAAGAATAAAACAAAAGCTCTAGATTATGGAAAGGAGGCAAATATCCCTGAGGAAAAACCAAATGCTCTTATTGCATGGCCTCTAATTAAAGAAAAAGGAAAACGACATGCACTCTCCTGATCTTCATTGCTGCTTTGCACCTCGCAAAAATCCGTGGGGTTATGGCTCTGTAAATAATGGCAGACGGAAGACCCTAAGATCCAAAAGACAAAAGCGAACACGAAAATCAGAATCTTCATTGCTGCTCTGCACCTCGCAAAAATCATCAGTGGGGTTATGGCTCTGTGGATAATGGCAGACGGAAGACCCTAAGATACAAAAGAAAAAAAAGGGAAACACGAAAATTAGAAGAGCCAAACTGAAGAATATCGAAATTAAGAGAGGAATAGTAGGGAGACACGAAGGTAAGCTTTTTGCCATATCTAATGCCGCCTCACTTCGTCGGGTGCCATCTCCGTGCCATTTTTCAAGGGTTATCTAATTTTCACAGCCCTAGATCTAGAAAAAAGAGGATCCAATGGTAGAAGTTAAATTCCGCATCAGTTTTGATGAGGTGAGGTGCTACGTGGATAGGCTAGAATTGCAAGAAAGGCTGTAGGGTTGGTTAGGCTGGTGTGCTAAAAAACAAACATCATTATATATCTGTTAGGAAAACCTACCTATAACACGATGTCTACATACCAAATCCAACATAACACTTTGTTGCCAAAACCGGGCAACATCTCTCCATTTTCCTATCTCCCTCTTCATTCCATCTCAAGTATAGCTAGGTATTATAAGTTTGTCCATAACTTCATGGTTGCTGCACATATTCATACTTATGCCGGCAACGCCGGGCTTCGTTACTAGTTATTTATTAAAAAAGGACTGATCAATGCACAAATGCAAGTGTGATGAATCCAAATGTGCAGGTTGCTTACTTGGAAAACACAGTAGACTTCTATTTAAAAAGGTCTTTAAAAAGAGCAAAAGGGTTACTAGATCTTGTCCATAGTGATTTGTATTGGGGGGGCATTAAATGTCCTTTGTTGGGGTGGTATAGGAGACCGCATAAAAAGAACAAAAATCAAAGTAAAATTGCACAAATCCAGTGGATCGCAAAATTCGAAACAAAAAAGCTTGATGAGAGAGATGAGAGAGACGCATCTTCCAGAGGATGATCAAGGAAAAACTCGCCAAGAAATCATATATGGAGTGGTATATCCACATGTATATACACACATGCACGCATGGAGGAGATATGCACATATGCATTGTACCTGGGCTCTATGTGTGCTATCTATCTAATTTCAACACAGATAGATGGTGTATCAGAGCAGTATTGTCTTGATATAGCCACGAGATGGTGATTTTTGATGTTATACATTGCATAGACCTAACATTTTGATTGGCCCTGGTTAGGAGCATCCACTCCCAAGAGGGAGGCAAGATGCGGAGACCACCAAATGTTGTTGCAAAACTCGAGTGCTTTTGTCGAAGCCCCTGCCACTCCTGATCATGCTGTTACTCTGACCGCTCGAGCCGCATGCCCTGCTCTAGCTACCTCACCTATCGTTGTCTGTACGCTGCATGTTGTTTCCACTTCTGCTGCCTCTCTTTCTATCACAACAACTGAATCTACATCTGCTGCCAGCAAATATGAATTGTGTCTCTATATGGTCTCTTGGAATTGTCGGTACCTTCCAGGGCAGAAAGGAGATAGTCTCAATTCCATTGCTCCAAATATGAATCTCATTTTCCTTGTGGAAACATGGGAGCATACATGGCATAGTCTACCCGACCTACTAGGCTACTAGCACTACTCAATCTTCAATAATTGCACAGAAAAGTGAGGACACATGCGAGGTGGGGGGATGGGGAGAGGGGAAGAGGCTAGTGAACAACATTGGGACATTCAATCTCTCTATCCAAGACAGACATGCACAACCAATAGCTGTGAGTGCGAGTGCAAATTGCAATAGCAACCCTCTCTTTTGTGTCGGACTGCTACTTTCCACATACAGGAAGCAATTTCTATCACACCCACTCGGATGTGAATAGGCAGGACCCCTATGTCAATCTGCATGAGGACATGCAGCAGCATAAGCAGTTGGGTATTGTACATACAGGTGCAAACAGAAGAGGATCGTCATAGTTTTGGGATGTTTAACACTCTAGAACGGTTCAAGAGAGCACATTATTCGCACCGCATAAGCCCCACATTGGGACGGGGCCTGCGATCCTACTTGCGTATCCATTTGCCTATGAAAAAGCACAGACTCATCGCCTCAATTCGTAGAGGTGCGCACCATCTCTGAATTGAGACGGACAGATAGATTGGAGATCCATGTCAAGACAGGCTTTGTCAATGCTGCGAAGTGGGAGACATTGAGGATGAATGTCATACTCTTCAGAGCTATCAAGCGTATGATCATATTTGGGCATGCTACATT
This sequence comes from Isoetes taiwanensis, assembly GCA_021234155.1. NCBI lineage: Eukaryota > Viridiplantae > Streptophyta > Lycopodiopsida > Isoetales > Isoetaceae > Isoetes > Isoetes taiwanensis. The sequence goes on from JAJEKV010000048.1 coordinate 1,076,510, forward strand.
GAGTTGGTCATGCCCAACTAGATGTTCCGCATGATATTGAGTGCGACTTCAGTGTGGTTGCTGGGATTATATCTTTAAGAGGTCATGGATGCGGGCTCAGCTATGTCCTCGAACAATGTCTTAAACATATACCATAATATTTCATGATGTTTGCCAGCATTCTTATTACTATCACAGTTTTTCCCTCGAAAACCCTTCAAGATGGGGATTTTTTAATTTGAACAGTAATGCGTCTGATGCACTCCTTTTTAAGTTTTTATGTCCCAGAGGCTCATTGGTCTCTGTAGACGATAAGAATCATTCGTTCATTCCTTCTATAGTTGCAATTATAGAAGCAATTAGATTAAAGGCAACTATATGGGGTTATAATTGGTTCTAATATAATTTTATGTCACTGTTGGTCTTCCATTCGAACTTCATGTGAATGTTACTTGAAATGCATAATTTTTTGGGTTGCCCCTAAAGGGCAAACCTCGTTTAGACAAGTTTTTAAGAGATTCTGGGTATATGCCAAAATATACCTAAAATATTTCTAATTTGGCCTAAAACTTGGTATGGATTGTAATTTTCCGGTCACCCTTCTTGCTGGGCGGGCACCATCGCTGCTACTAAAATGGTCTAACCAAATTGATGCATGCAAACAGACGTTCGAGGTTTCTTAAAGAGGGAAGAGTTTGAAAAGCTTGCTAAGAAGAGCAAGCGGATCGTTGTCGATAGCAAAGTATGAAGCCAATTTCCTCTTCAGATAAACTCCCTTTCCCCTTAACTAAGTTTCCTGGCAGACTTCTCACTACTCTATTGAAACTTCTCGCAAACAATCAGATTAAAAGCTTAGTTCTTTAAGATTGCAACCCTAAGCATTATATTTTATGCTTATGTGGTTAGTGAATTGCTACGGTTCTTACATGTTTCATTCAACCAAGTTGTTGAAGCCACCACTCCTTTTTTCACTGTTGGGCATATGCATGCTACACGCTACCATTTTTGGAAACTGCCAAAGTACCTACACTAGGTACTTTTGGATTGGGTACTATTTTCTTGTTCTTTTGGTCAAAACTAATTCAAAAGTTCAATATAAAATGTCAAAAGCATATCAATGTTCAAGGTTAAGATAGAGACAATACTAAAATGAATGCATTCAATTTAACATTTGTAGTTATTGCGATATTATAAAAGTACCCAGTGTTGGGTACTTTTTTAGGTAGTTTTATGGTTCCTAAATGGTACTATTTTTGATAGGGTGTAGCATGCTTATGCCCTGCTGTCTTTGCTTATCTATTATCTAATAAACTTTAGGAGAGAATCATGGTTAACATATTTGACACTAGTTTTAGTTGTCATAGATCTCATCATTGCCAGTGGGGTATAGTTGACCATAATAAAAATCTTGCAGATCTTTATTATGGATGATGATGATTGTTTTTGCAACAGAACATGCATGTTAGATTATATTATGGTAGAATCTTATTGTTGAAATATTCGTAAACATACCATGCATGTAAGGCTATTACTTTAATAGCAATATGTGCATGGTATCAAAAGGATCTTGTAGTTCTTACTTATGAAGGCAAGTTTAATTATACGTAATGTGCATGGAAATATTTCATACACAGCTCTAGATCTAGTTATTTCTACCTTTCAACTATTGTTCAAATTGTTGAATATCAGAGTGAACCCAACATCCACCTTTATAGATTCATCATGTGCATTGGTGTTGCTACAACACGTGCATCAAAGTCTGTGGTACAAGGGATATTGCTATATTCTGAACGGTAAAACATAAATCTCTTCTGATTATTTCTATAGTTGATTATGATAGCTTGATGGAAGTTATAGACTTGGGTTTGACTTTCCTTTTGTTTCATCATGTTTTACTGCATGCAAGCAAGTTGATGAATATATTTTTGGATTACGGGTCTTAGAGAATGCAAGAGATGTGGTAGCTGTTATAGTTTCAATATTATTTTTTTCAGAATCCTGAATGCATTATCAGTATGGCATAGATATGGTCTGACAACGACTGGAATTATTCCTTTTGGTAAATCGAAACAGAGAAACAAATGACTTTTTGTTATGGATCACACCAATGAACCATACTTTTTATATCTCCAAATCCTCTATTCAAGACTTCTTCAGACAATTCATGGTCTCGCAAGTTGTAATTCATCCAAAATTGCTGCACAATCCACAATCAAACTGTTAGCAATGATGAAAAGATCTCTATTTAAAATAAACACAGGTCAAATAAATACAGGATACGAGTTACACGAGTAACTCAGATTGGCCAAACTCTAGGTCACCAAAACCAGAGCTGAGTCCAGATACAATAACCAATCTATGGTAGTTGACCGCTCACCCGGGTCAATCGATGCTAAGACCTGGCAGAATTATGGTAAGGCCTGATAATCAGCTTCTACTAGTGGCTCCTCCCTCGAGCTAGCAGTCCTCAGTATAGAATACGAAGAGGTAGGCTCAAGGATAATAGAGGTTACTGAACAAGAACAGTAGGAGCTCTAGGGAAAAAGGGAGCGACGGAGTAGAGCAGTCTTCTTTGACCTCCTGTCACTCTTTCAGCCATATTTCCCACGTGTGTACGAATTATGAAAAGTGCCATCTAAATTTTGAAACTAGACTCCGAGACACTTCTGGCAGAGTAAAAATCGCCTCAATCGGAGCTCTGCTGGCCGAGATATGTGCAACTAAAATTCAGCTTCTATTTATAGACATGTATAACTGAAGTTCAGCTTCTATTTATAGAACTCTCCTACGCCTTTAGCCTTTTTATTTAGCAAGCTTTTTTAACATCATAATTAAATATAAACCATAGATTGCCTTTATTGTCTTGCCTTGCCAATAATTTGCCAAACTTAGACACCCATGCTAGTCCGCCAAGACTACGGTCCAAGACCACACCCCCGAGCTACCAAAGCAAGACATTTAACCCCGAAGTTCACCTGGAATACTATATTTAGTTTACGAGCCATATACACATACCTCGGTCGAACATTAGCTCAGAACAATAGGACCCGTTTTATTTTTTAGTTACAGGTTACATGCTTCATTCGTTTTTCGCCATTCAAAATAATATGGATTGGCCTAATGCGTCTTAAATTTTTGCAATGACATTGTTGACATTGCTGTTTTTCTAGCATGCACGTGCTATGCTACATAAGACCCAATTTTTAGAACTTTAGATTCAATTATGACATAAACAAGAAGAGTTAAATCCACAATTGCCCCGATAATTGCAAGGTTATACTTTCTAATTAATTGTCTATGGGACAAGGAGAAGCGTTAAATACATACCTGCAAGGTTTCTGGATTGCCTCTAAAGGGCAAACCCTGCTTATGTGGATATGGGGAATATGTCAGGTATATGCCTAAAAAAATACAACCAAATAAAAGTCATGAAAATGTGCATAGTACTGTCCAAAGAAAATTAGGGATAGTCCGTCAAATTTAAGCACTGAAGGTAAGGTTATTAGTCTAGCCGAGGCTGATGACCAAAAATGTGTGATTGAGGGTGTACGTCTGAGGTTAGGTATTTGGCCAAAGGCCGGCCGAGGCCTACGTGCCAAATATTTGGCCGAGGACTTACTGGCAAGCCCACACATTTTTGGTTATCAGCCAAGGCAAAGATCAATAATTGCCTTATCAGTCTTATATGGGTGGATGAGGTTACTTTATCAGTACTAAGACTCACTTTACACACAAGAGTCTAATACAGGTAGCTTTGGTAAGCAAGGAGCAAAATTGCAACCTAATTGGGTTGATTGGGTTGCAAGGACGACCAATGTGTGTTTGCTGGTTTGCATTTGAAAACCAAACAATGGGACAAATTTTGCACCTAAAAACTAAATCCGGAAATGGTTTTTAGGCATACTCACTCCATGTTTCTTTTTGATAGATAGATAGATAGATAGTAATAAATTAATATTATTTCGAAATAGTAGTAACATATCCAATTTTACCAAGTAGAATGTACTTTGAATACTTTGAATGCACATGTGTTGCTTGGAATTGAGTACCTGTTTTGAAAGGACATCAATTAATTGGGATGATGTATTTGAGACATAACCAACTGCGGGTAGAGAACAATTTTGGCGGGTCAGCAGGATTTTCAAGGTATATATTAGTGGGTTAAATTATGGTCGTCGGAGTTCCTACTCTGGACCGTTTTGCCAACGTCGGCAGGATGATATCAGGAATAGAATTAATGGTATGGTAGTGCAAGGAAGCGGTCTGGATGCAGCCGCGTAGGGCAGATATAGATTGGTAACAAATACTCGTTACAGAGTCACAGTCAAGCTATGGAGTAGTGACGGATCAGGAAAGCATTGAATAAACTCATGTGGACAATTTCAGGGGCCGAAGATCCAATTGGATAGACTTTACAGGCTATGTGATGTGGAGTTCAGAAATGGGCACATCTGCCTCGCCCCCCTTGCTGCTCCTCAAGCCTCTGTCTCTCAACCCATGTCGCCTTTCAATCCGCCCTCCTTTTTTAGGATTTGATCGGCTTGAAACGCTTAGTAGCTCTCGTCTTCCCCGGCATTGGAGCCTTCGCTCCATTTTCAACATCCGCGCCCAGGTTGCTTTCAATTTCTTGAAATCTTCGACTTGAATCTTCGACTTGAATTATCTGGTTTGTTCATTTTTTAGACTCTGGCAATGAGCCAATTTTGAACTTGAAGTTAAGACTTTTCGCATTACCCCTGTTCCCCGTAAAGTAGAAGTTTAATTGAAGCAGTTTGATTGACATAAGCTGATTTGTGTTATGAAACAACTGATAACCAGTAAATACATCTTAGATTCCATAATTACCTTGCAGGCTCAGAAGGATCCAACAGATATGGAAAATGGCATGGATACCCCTTTGCTTATGCCTGATAAGAGTGCATATGATTGGAAATCAGTTGCTTTCTCGTGAGTTTTGCACTTTTACAAAGAAAAAAAAGAAGTTGCTTTAAATGTTATTGTGTGGATATGTATGTAATGATTCTTTTGTTTCCAGTTTTCTATTCCCTGCATTGGGTGGACTATTATTTGGCTATGACATTGGAGCAACCTCGGGGGCTTCTATCTCCATCACGGTAAATACCCCGTCCATGCTTTGTATGGAAAGGTTGCTGATTATGTTATGAACATTAAAAATAAGGGGTTAAATTGGCGAGTAGTGTCTATATATGACCTAGTAGAAGCTCTGTAAAATAGTTGTAAGTGTTTGTCCTTTCCATGCATCATTCTATAATGGAATTGTGAAATTAAGCACGACTTATCTTACCACAATATGGATTTATAGATTTATGCTTTAAAGCAATGCTGTAAATAGATATCTTTTGCTCTCATCCTTTTGAGCTTTGCCCTACTTGATTTAGAAATTTTACACTGAACTGAAGTTTTCCTGGCAACCTAAACTATGCAGTCTGCTACACTCAGTGGGGTGGATTGGTATAAGCTCACTTCAGTTCAGACTGGTTTAGTTGTAAGTTACAGTGCCATTTTATTTTCCTTATCTGCTTATTGGCTATATGAATATGAGCTTGGAATTTCCATTTGAGTTGTGTTTTGGCAGGTGAGCGGATCCCTTTATGGGGCAGTTTTGGGATGCTTATTGGCTTTCAATATTGCAGATGCCTTAGGTGCTATTTTTTGAACTCTTTTGGCTTGATGAAAGCTCCAATACTTCTATACATGTTTAAGGGAGCTTATTAATACTTGTATATGTATTTTAAGGCAGGCGAAGGGAGCTTATACTTGCTGCTGCCATTTACTTGATTGGATCTGTGCTGACATCTGTGGCTCCTGACTTTGCAATACTAATTGCAGGGCGTCTAATCTATGGTATTGGTATAGGTTTGGTATGTCCGCAGACTTTTCCATTTCAATTTAATTTCTGTTGTCCTCACCATTCTCATGATCTTGGTTTGTGTGAGTGATTAGAATCCATTTAGCAAATTTATCAAGTTACATGCATCAGAACATGTTATGACTATTATTATTTGACAGGCAATGCATGCTGCACCTATGTACATTTCTGAAACCTCCCCTTCTGACATTCGTGGTACACTGGTTTCGCTGAAGGAAGCCTTCATTGTAGGGGGTATCTTGGTAAGAAAAACTTATAGCACAGTCCATGCATGCTAATCACCCTCGCTCATATTTTCTCTTTATAGCTTGGATATCTTGCAGGCTATCTGGAAATTGATGTTATTGGCGGTTGGCGCTGGATGTACGGTTTTGCTGCACCAATTGCGTTGGTGATGGGAATTGGGATGTGGTGGCTGCCACCCTCACCACGCTGGTTGCTCTTGCGTGCAATGCAAGGCAAAAGTGACTTGTTAGTAGCAAAAAAAGATGCAGCTTCCGCATTGTGTAGATTTGCAGGTAACAAAGCTGATCAGAGCATTATAGAGTCACAGATAAACGAGACACTAGCTTCATCACAATCAATTCAAGAAGGAGGTGAAGCTAGGCTTGTAGAGCTCTTTCAAGGAAGCAATTTCAAAGCTCTTTCTGTAGGCATGGGCCTTGTTTTCTTTCAACAGGTTAGTACTCTGTTGAGATTTGTTGTTTGTACCTGCTCAAGTCCAAATGCCCAATCAGAATAGAAGTAGCTTTATCTATTCAATTCGGTATACAGATATTTCATAGATTACATGGTAACCATAATTGTTCAGCTCTGTATTTCTCCATGCCAATCATACCCCTGAAGAGGCTTTTTAGATAATCAGTTGAATTCCCTTGTCAAAATTTTGGGCAACAATTTTTACAATGGCACGTCCAATTTGACCATTTTACCAATGATACTTGATGCTTGTTGCCCTTGATTAGGACATCAGATCTTGGATCTCATTGGAAAAAGCATGTGAAATAATATGCTTAGACAGGAAATCCAGCTGACTGTAGGCACCCCATTTTTACTATATGAGGTAAATGGAAAAGGATCATTGCAGAACATTTAGTATAAATCCCATCTCAAAGATTTGTAGGACTCTTGTATTTTAAAAACAACCTGAGCAAATAACAATTTGAGCAAGGAAATAACATGACATCAGGTTAGGCCTGACATTTATAGATTGCAAACCAGAAGGATGTTATATATGTTCATGTTTTTTGATTAGGAGTTGATTTTCAGGTGACAGGACAACCAAGCGTGCTGTATTATGCTGCATCAATCCTTCAGGTTGGCTATGCTTTACCTTTTCAAGATCTGTTTGACTTTAGGGCTACATCTGCATCAAGGATGCAACAAATCTCTGTCCCAAATTTGGTGGTTATGCTTGTTTGCCATCCTAATTTGTTGAAGGAACCTAAAATTTGTGAGAGATGGCTCTAGAGTGCAGGAATATCAGCTGCTTCTGATGCCACCCGTGTTTCTGTATTCCTAGGGTTCTTTAAGGTAACATATCTTCCTATTATATCGTCAATGCTCTACAGGTGGGTAATGTTGGACCTTACCTTTGGGTGTGGAAAACTTTCAGTTGCTGATGACAGTTGTTGCAGTATTGTTTGTCGATAAGATAGGTCGAAGACCACTATTAATTGGAGGCATCAGTGGGATTGTAACTTCTATCTCCCTGTCCTAGCAACCTTGTGTAAACCATGTTATTCACATTTTTGTATGTTTTCAACAGGTGATCAGTCTGTTTTTGCTCGCGTCTTATTTCTCATTTGGCAACAGTTTATCTATATTGGCAATTATTGCTTTGCTCTCATATGTGGGATGCTACCAGGTATAAGGTCTCATATGTCAGACTTCTAACATATTTTGTTGCTTATCATCCATAGTAGTAAATTAGATAGGTTCTAACTTCAAGATGAACTCATATCTCTGGTACAATGGGCCTTGTAAAGCGTGTTCAATTCTATCAGAAATGTATTTGTTGTTGTCTTGATATGGCCATTTCTTCCATTATTCCCTGACACATTTCTTGGAACTCCACAGATCTCATTTGGACCAATTTCGTGGCTGATGATATCAGAAATATTTTCATTACGAACGAGGGGTCGTGCCCTCAGCATTTCAACAGTTGTAAATTTTGGTGCCAATGCACTGGTTGCTTTGGCGTTTGCCCCTCTACAGGTAATCTGGAGAAAACATACTAATGACCTTTAGACACTTGTAACTTAGCTGGGATGATTTGCTATACAAACCCACTATCTGGTATATTTTATGAGCCTGCCCGTTTCCAATGCAAACATCTCTGCATCTAGTAAATGTATACTGTGCAGCATAGATTTTTCTTGATCCAATCCTTGAATTGCAGAACCAGCGATTGAGAAAGCATTATATTCATATGTGGGCACTGAGCATGATCGATTTGCTTCTTTCTTCCTTTGCTAATTGTGATTTCTACCTTTCAGGATCTGGTAGGAGCATCTGCGACATTTATCATATTTGGCGCCATTGGAGTAGTTGCTTTATTGTTCGTTATTTTCACTGTTCCGGAAACAAAAGGACTGAGCTTAGAGGAAATTGAAGCCAGAGTATTCTCCAAAATCGAAGATTAAGAGTTTATTTGGTACCAACGTTTTTTCACATTGGTACAAAAAAGCATTCTTCATATAAATATGGCCCTTTTTCCACGGTAGTCATATTTCGAAAAGTCACATATTTTATCTAATGGTGTTTGGCCACCTATTGTCCTAAAAGAAAATCACTTTCCCACTATGAAAATAAGACACGTCTGATTTAGGTTTGGAATAGGTTCGTATTATAAATGGACACCTAGTCTTATTTGAAATATAACTAAAAAATAAGACGTGTCTTATTTTTTCATGGTTTTCCACTAGTATTTTAATGGTGTTATATTTTATGACTACCACGCAGTGGAAAAACAAGTTTAAATTTATGTGTCTCATTTTTAGCCTTGGAGTCATAAATGATGTCGTATATTGTATATGACAGCCATATTTTGTGGCTACTGTAAAAAAAAGGCCTAACAGCAGTGCGGTGATATTTATTTTCGCTAACAACGTTCGCCAACAACGAAGTAAGGGTGAGATTCCACTATCGGCATGGAAGTTTTCTACGTGGCTAAAATTTTCAGTTGATAAAACATAATTTCCAATACATGATTCCATTTAGGTGGTAATTAGGTTCCAACTGTGAATTTGAACTCAAAGTAGCGAAGGATTGAAAACATGAATGACGATGCTATCCACTTGCTAACCCTGAACTTCTTTTCTAGGCTTAAGCACTAAAGGCATCGTTACATGTGTAGCACCTAGCAAACTATATTCATGATGTATACAAATTAATGATTCCTATTACAATCTGAGGAAGATAATAGTGCGTTTCGCATTGTGGAACACAACACGATTAAATCTTTATCAGAAAAATTGTTTGTAACATAACGCATCACAATGATTTCATGTTTGCACAACCTCAAATGGAAAAGACTTTCATAAGATCCAGGATCAAAAAATTTGTTAGATCGAGGCCTGCCGGTGCCATGGCTGATTTTTTTTAAATCTACAAGGATCTTGAATTGCTTTTATGGCTGCGCCTATGTTTTCAAAAACCTAAACTGTGGCCGAACCCTAAATCTTGGCTTCAGATTTGTTAACACTAACCTTCATTTTTTACGAAGCCCTAACTGACCTTCAAAAATTTAAAGGCTATATATTACTTTAGGCAGAATCAGGATCAATTATTTATGACCGTGAAAATCAAGTGGTTGCTAGAAAATAAAATTGAAATTGCTAGGTACATTGAAATTGCTAAGTGCGCTATGCATATTTGAAAATACAAGCTGGTTCAAAGGATTAAAGTGAAGTTCCAGATATGTTAAACTTGTGACCTTAATGGTAATGGTGATTACAATATGGTGATTTGGATTGAAAGCCTCATGTGATTGTACTATGCTCAGAAATTGAAGTTGATACTTTGATGAAAGATGCTTTAAGGAAACTCCAAACCCCTACACTACTATCAATTTTATCTTTTATATTGTAGTAATATACTTTCACGGCCGCAACTTATATTGATCCATGCTAAGTAAGTTTACTTTGCCACATTGGCTGGGGAAATTTTGATGAACCCATGTTAGGTGATATTTGAAATCAATGACATAACCTAAAGAACCATTTGGTTGGATTTGTAGATTCTAATATGATGATTGAGTTTTCGCTGGATATGGAAATTGTCATGCAAGAAACAGTTTTGGGATATATTACTATCTTTTATATACAAGGAGCAACATAACATTTTAGGTGTTTGTGGTTATAAGGTAAAGGGGTATTTGAGTTACATAATGCCTTAGTGGATAGAAATATTAGATGCCTTTTCTCCTAATTCTATTAAAAATTTAGTTGCATTTGTAACTCCTTAAAGGAGGTATGAGATAAACTCTTGTGTACAATACATCTTGAGATAGCTCTTATGTCTGCAACATAATAGTTGGTCTTGGAAACTAAAAATTTGGACTTGAAAGCTTTTAGCTAAAAATTTTGGACTTGAAAATTTTATCCTAAAGGACCGGACTTGAATATTTGTAGCCTAGATGGCTAGACTTGAAAATTTCTGATGGTGGACTCAATCATGGTTATAACCATGGACTTGGTTGTGTTAAACTTGTAATATAATTTCTTGATCGAGAACGATCAAATCCCAAGAAAGGGATGAATTGATATGGTGGTGTTCAGGGGAATGGTTCGAGAAAAGCAAGAACAAGATAGTCACATGGGAATTGAAATAATAAGATCTGAACAATTGAGATAATTATGGAACCTTGAAAAAGGTTGATTTCCTATAATTGGCCTATTTACCTTTATCATTTTTGAAAAGGCTCCTTGATCCCTATATAAGGGGAAGAGGTGCAATTATTGGATTCAGATCCTCCTTCTCCTTCTGCTCCTTCAACTGCCTCTTGCCAGCTTCCATGAATTCTTTATTTGTTCCTTAGAGAGGATTCTCTGAGGATTGACTTTACAAATCTCCTTCTTGTTCCTTGACATAAATTGCAGATGGACTACCTTGGAGATTCTTGCTTTTGCGAGCCGTGTTGGGTGGTGAGCTTTGGGCTGAAGGCTTAGAGTGAAATATCTTTTAAGTTTTGGTGTTGGTTTATTAGATGTTGGATCTTTTATTTACTAGCTAACCCTTGGTTCATAACCATCCTTCTTTTGTGTGGATCATAAAGTCTAAATCCTTAATTCTTTTAGGTTAAATAACCATATGCCTTAAGATATTCATAATTTGGTATTCTATCATATCAAAGCTTGCAAAGAATATTACCTCTGATACTCTGAAAGGAAACATGTTTCGAATATGTACTATTGTCTTAACAATCTCATCTCAGAGGAAATTTGGTAACCCAGAAAACTTAAGCATTGCTCTTAGAACATTTACCATGAATCTATTTTTTCTCTCAGCACCACCAATTCGTTGAGTAACGTAGTTTCACATGTATTAGCCTCTGATTAAACAGTGTTGTTTAAAATCTCTTCGTGAATACTCTCCTTCTCGATTAAAGTGTATGCACTTAAAGCTTTTGCCTATCTCGGGGGGATCCATCTCCTTTACATGGGACATGCCACCCTATATACGTGTTTCTGATAGACAAATTTGACCCCTTTTCGTATGGTTTTATGACTAGAGCAACATCTAAAAACCCCTATGACCCCTAGTATATGTACAAAAAAGGGTAAAAAATCCCTCCCCAAACCACCTTCTCCACCTTCCCCAATTCATGCACGTGGTTTTGATGGATTCTATAGGGTGTAGCCCCCTTGTTTCCTGTTTGCTTTTCACTGCAACAAAGATCTTTGGTGCCTCAAAAGCGTGATTCTTTTTCTTCAAACGATAACACAATGTTAGTCTACTAAAGTCATATGTAAATGTGATGAAATACGTGTTGCCATTAATGCTTCTGAGAAGATATAGCACAATAACAAAGGGTTCCAGGGAGATTTGATATGATATCCCTAAAATAATGGAATAGGTTGTTATAAAGATATATATATACAAGTGTTTGTACCATGAAGGACTATATGAGGCCGACTCTACGATGTGAATTGTAGAAGATGCCCTTAAATTTTTAAGATTCTACAAAGATTTCTCTAGATTCTCAAAGACTATTCCAAGACGCTCATAAATTCCTCACGATTCTATGTAGATTCTCCTAGGTTCATTCAAAATTTGTAAAGGTTTCCCTAGATTCCCCTATATTCTAAAGATTTTATGAAGACTCCCTTGGATTCCCCGAGATTCTCAAAGATTTTCATGAGATTCCCATAGATTCTCTAAGCTTCCCTTGAGATTCCCCTAGATTTCCAAAGATTGTCTCAAGATTCACCTAGATTCCCCACGATTCTATGTAGATTCTCTTTGATTCCCTTAGATTCTATGAATATTCCTTTAGGTTCTCCAAGATTTCATCAAAATTCCCCTCGATTACGTAAGATTTTATGAAGTTTCCTGTGACGCTCCCTGAACATATACGGCGCTCCGGATGTATACATACGGGGACTTCCCCCTCCCATGGCAACCGGCTCGCCATGAGCAGGGCTCTCCGTCTAACTCGGACCATCCATAGAAAGATGCCCGGGTGAAGGACACGGAGGTGTCATTCGGCCCACGCCTTCAATGGGACTCCTACGTCGCGGAAGCGTGCATACAAGGTTAGCATACAGCATAATCATATCATAAATAACCACCACGAAGGGTGGCACATCCATCCAACTGATAATAACAGAGAAGATACATCTAATGCTAAGGAAAACACCCCAAACCCAAGGTTCTACCCGGCTCGAGACTCAATGAGGATCGGTGGCGGCTAGGTCTCGAGGAGATCGTGAGGCGGAGAATCTTGGCATGGCGTTGGGCGGCATAGAACATTGGCTAGGGTTGTCCACTCCATCCGCCCCTCCTGTGCACACTTTGCGGATGGCTGAATCAAGCTATGGCGCCATTGTAGCCTTCAGGGAGGCGCAAATTCAAGGCATCACCCGCCGGGACTACTCGGGTTACATCTCCCGGTCCGATGAGGCGAGGCGGGGAGAAGTGTCCCTTTCGAGTCGCTTGGTGATTCCATGGGTGAGCTAGAGAATACGTGCCGCATCAGCGATCGCATCCGTACCCAACCTACTCCCCTAACTTTATCTTCAAAGTACGGGATGGTCACACCAGCGTACCCGAGGGAGTGTCGGACCCATACCGGCCTAGTTCAGCGGTGACTATTAGGCCTAGCTCGAAAAGAGTCCCGTGTAGCCTTTTATGCTCGGTGAGACCCCACCCCACACTTCATCACTCGGCCCCTTATGCGGTGCTTCAATCATGCCATAGATTCCCGACTCGGTGGGATCTTGTGCCTGAGCATAATTCTTTGGGTACCTCACGGGGAGCTACTAGGAGCATACTAATGAACATAGGTTGCGAGAGGTCTCTACCCCCTTAATCCACGCTTTACGGAAGAACTACTTGAGAGATACTACCAAAAATACATCCATCCATCCATCCTGAGCATAATCAATAATTGAAACGGTTATAACTATCAAACAAGGGTTAATCATCATCAAGGACAAGCAAAGAAGCGGCGGAGGTCTGGCCTAGAAATATCAAACTAATCTATCTACTAACCCAATTTCGGCTGGAACCATTGTCATGTGGGATCTCCATCTTCAAGCGGCACGAAGCCCGTGACTCCTCTCCACGGATTCGATTTGTGGCAAATTGGGATTGGGATCAATTTTGCTGCCCCAAATTCTTGATTTCCCTCTTGTGTCGAGTTTGGCGGTGTCCTCTTCTAATTAATTAATTAGCCTAACTTAATTAGCTTAATTAAGTTAATTAGATAATTATTCCTTAATTATAGGTAATTAACCCCTTATTAATTTAGCATAGCTAAATTAATCCCTTGTGGTTAGTCTACATACCCCCACGATGGCGTATCCTCGACCCGTGACGTGTCAGTATAGTTATATATACACCGTATAACTATGTGGAACGTCACATTCTCCCCCCCTTAGAAATAATGCTGCCCTCAGCATTGGGGTTAGTTAAAAAAACAAATGATTAACATCTTAGTAGTAACTTAGCAGCATAAATTATAATAGTTACACAGAAAAATACGAAAATAATATCTTATTCCTGTAGGTAACAGGAATTAAGTTTAAAAACATAGAACTGTTTAAGCACCCCTGTGCATTTCATATGATTATGACAATAAAAGTTTCAAGGACCAGCGTCCAATAGCAACATCACGAAAGTAACATGAAACTCACGAAAATGACATGAAAACAGAAAAACTTGGGCCATCAGCAACCCTCTATACATGGGCAGGTCACGTAATGCTCACTGGCCTGCACATGTCAATACGTCAGTATTTACACATAATAAATAAGTTGTGGTTGAAGGGACCACCTCCTATAAGAAAACAAAAGAAAAACCTATCTACAAGGAAACCTATCATGCCTATGGTTCGCAATTCATTGCGGCATAAGGAATGGCCAAGTTCCCGCGGCCTATCAACTATATGCTTTTCAAGCAATCCGCGGTCATGCCGACATTGACAATACACCACGTTCTAGAGAACACCAAGGTGATCTCATCATTGGTAACCACTGCATGCCATAGCCTACTGCATGATCCGTGCCGAATCAAGCCTTCAAAGCTTACCGCCGGGTGCGGGGTTGATGACATCGTTGATGGTGCGGCCTCGAGATTCCCCCATGAAGTTCGGATAATGCTTTTCAAGGTCTATCTTCATTACCCACGTAGCATCCTCAACTGGCAAGTGCTTCCACTTGACCAAATATTGTAGCATTTGAGTCCTTCTGGTCTGCTTATAGGCTCAATCAAGAAGAGCTTCGGGCACTATGTCTAGATGCTCTTCTGTCATTTCAAGGAGGGTGGGTGTATCCAAGATCTCCTCTGGATCTGGAGTATGTTGCTTCAGAAGACTCACATGAAAGACCTTGTGGATCTTCAAGCGGGGTGGCAAATCCAACCGATATGCCTGCTCTCCAACACGTTCAATGATCTTGAATGGCCCAGCCCATCTGGGTGCCAGTTTCTTGCAGTTACCAATCTTAAGTTTGGCTTGCTTAACCTTAATTTTGAGCCAAACTGAATCGCCCACTTGGAATACGCGTGTGGTCCTGTGCTTATCAGCCACACTTTTCTGACGACTACGTGCAGCCAATAAATAACCACGAACTTCCTCAACCAAAGCTTGCATTTCCAAGAGGAGTTGCTGTGAAACCTCCACCTTAGAAACAGGATTATGCCATGTGTCTGGCGTAAGGCATTGATAACCTTAATTTATCATGAAGGGAGACATTCTAGAAGACTCCTGTTTCATGCTGTTGTAGGCAAACTCCACTAAATAAATATAGTCAGCCCACTGAGATTGCTTACTCCACAGATAGCTTCGCAACATATCCTCTATATGCGGTTGGTGCGCTCTGTCTGTCCATCCGTCTGAGGATGATATGCTGTACTCATAGCAAGCTTGGTCTGGATGGTGGCAAAGAAATCTTTCCAGAATGCACTTACAAACTTGGTGTTGATGTTTGGGGTTCTTGGCATCACCTTGCAGCAGCAGTCCATGACTGTCGGATGCCACAGGGCTGCCACAAATGCTCATGGATCAACAAAAGAAGATGGGAAGAAACTCCAAGAACAAGAACAAAGCAAAGAATGAATAAAACAGAATCATATTGATGCTCCAAAAGGAGGTGCTCCAAAACGTGAGCAAAAACCTAAACAATGAGAGGAAATGCTCTCTCTAAATAATAGAGCAAAACCCTAACCCTAACTGACATCTCACCTACCACAGATCTAGGCTAAATCTGGGCCATAGATTGTGGGGTCCAATATGAAAACTACATGTGGCCTATGCCACCTACCACATATGTGGGCTAAATCTGGGCCCTAGATCAAGTGGTCCAATGTGATAAATACATGTGGCCTATGCCACTCATACATATGTTTAGCCCAAAGGGCTAACACTCCCCCCCACCACACCAAGCTATGTAAAACCTTTATAACATCAGGTTAAACATTTACAACAGTGGCCAAAGTGAGGGGAAATAATGATAATGTCGCCAAAAAGTCTTGGCCCAAAAATGCCAAGGTCGATGAAGTACAAAAATCATGAGAGGTTGAGAAGGCTGTCACCACTTCTCTTGAGCTTGCCATGAGCTCCTTTAAATCCATAGAAGTCGAATCTAATGTTTAGAAGGCTGTCACCACTTCTCATAGAGCTTGCCACTTAGCTCCGAATACATGCGCCAATCAAAGTGTCTTGTAAGGAGTTGAACAAAAATTTGGAAACAAAAATTGTTGAAGGGACGGAAGGCCCTAAGTCATCTTCACGCCATTTTTGAACTTGAAAAGTTGAAACAAGGAGTTGATCTTGAAAGAGTTGAAACATAAGTGATTGAAGGGGCGGAAGGCCCTAAGTCATCTTCACGCCATTTGTTGAACTTGAAAGAGTTTGAGCAGATAGTTGAACTTGAAGGAGTTGAAATTGAAGGGGCGGAAGGCCCTAAGACATCTTCACGCCATTTGTTGAACTTGAAAGAGGCTCAACCGCCATGTATTATGGACGGCCAAGATGGATTGAAAAGGTTGTCTCTCAAACGCCCTGCATTAGGGTCGATGAGGTAAGCTTGATTGTTGACCTAAGATTGCTGAAAAGGGCTTACACATGCCACCAGGGCTATGTGAGGTTTGTTGGTACAAAGGTGCAAAGAAGATCTCCAAGAATGCGGCAAAAGATGAGGCGTCCCCCAAAATGTGCCAAAAATATGTTCCAAAGACTTCCTGCATGAAAAGAGGATTGAAAGTTGTGCTCGAAGTCACGTCGTGAGGGGCCATGACAATTTTGATGAACTCACGCCGTTGGGCCCTGATTTTGTTGCCGAAAGAGAAGGATGCTGCTGGACTTATGGATTGATGAAAAGTTGTGCCTCCAAAGGCATAATGCCTCAAAAATTTGACAAGAGGTCAAGAAGTCACCTTAAAAAAAAAATCACGCCAAGGGGCCGTGATCAAGGTTGCATCCAAGTGCTGAAGAATGGCCTTAGCATGCCTTTGGGCCATGTAAGGTTAAGGTATGAAAGGGGCGGAAGGTTGAATCATCTTCACGCCATTTGCTTATAAGCACGCCATGTATAGAACGTGATAGATGGTGTAAAAAACCCTCTTCAATAGTAGAAGAAGTGGAAAATACCAAGAATGTTGCCCATCTTGAATGGCCTAAGTGCCAAGTGTCGCCATCGAGTCATTGAAGATATGTGTGTTGAATGACAAGTGCCCCGCCTTTAATCTGCGGACAATTAAAAATTTCATGCTCACCTTTATTTTTTTTTTTTTTTTTTTTTTCCAATGGTTGGGTCGCACACGGAATTGGTGCCACGCCCGTCAGGGGCCGTGGGCGCTGAAGTTGCCGTGGCCACATCGTGATGGGTCGTGGGGTTCTGAGGACTGAAGGCCACGCCGTGATGGCCGTGGGGGCTTTGACGCCGAGGGCACGCCGTGGCGGCCATGGTTATGCCGTGGGGGCCGTGGGTGCCATGATTTCGTGGGTTTGAAGCTTGGAAGACACCCCGTGACCGCACAAAGCCCACGCTGTGAAGAGTTTGCAGACTTGAAGCCACGCCGTGATGGCCGTGGGCTTCTATGAAGGTTTGGTAGACGCACGCCTGTGAAGGTTCTGTGAAGGTTTTGCAGACTTGAAGCCACGCCCTGAGGGCCGCAGACTTGTTTGCTTGTTTGTCTTGAAGTTCGAAGATCGGAGAAGCCACGCCGTGATGGCCGTGGGCTTGTGTTGATGCAGACCAAAAACTTGGAGAAAGATCAAACACTCTGTTTGCTGGTGGTGAGACTGGAAAACACCGAGCGTGCTTATGTTGCAAAAGGAATGGGGCAGGGCAGAGTGATTTACCCCCTTTCCGAGCATGTCCCGTTGAAGACGAAGGGAGGCCTCCTGTCTTGAAAGCAGAACAGGTATTACAGAAAATCTGTGTGTTGGAGCGGAAGCGAGGAGATATGACAGAAAAGTTTGTGTGTTTGGAGCGGAACCGAGAAGAGGGAGCCCAAAATTGATCTTCACAATCTCGAAGCGGTGGTCCAGAGATTTGACTGGTGGTGTAGTGCGGGTCAGATTTGGGGCCCCGGCTGTTGATTGAAGGCCCAAATTGTGTTGACAAAGCTACAAGTGCAAAGCTTGGTGAGAGGCGCTCAAAAATACCTGATTTGGTGAGCTCAAGATATCAAATAAAAATTTTCGAGCTGGACTGTGGCAGAAGCAGATCCGACTAAATGGCTTCTGTCGGTAGAAAACTGCAATGGCATGACGATTTGCCGAGTTTGGAGGCAGAAATTCTTGAAAATGGGCTATGACCGCTGAAAAACTTCTGCAAGCCTTTGAACAGGAAAAATTGCAGAGCCGTTGGGCCTCTGTGCTGGGAAGAAGATCTGGAGCTTGCAGAAAATCTGTGCTGGCAGAAGAGCAAAAACATGGCAGAAGAGCCATTTGCAGTTGTATTTGTTGATTTTGGGGCCCTGCTATTTGTTGAAGGCCCAAATGTGTTGATGATGCCGCAAAATATGGTGAAAAGTTGATGCTGGTGTGGATCCAAGTAGCCAAGGAAATAGCCCTGTAGCAGAGTGGGTTACGAAAAGAGTTTGATAGACTGAGTGTGTGTGACCGTTGCTGCTGGGCCGATGCCTGCCACAGATGGCTTCAAGAGGTTGCAAAGAGGGCTTTCTTACCGACCAATGTTCGGATGCAGTGGAGAAGTTGAAGCAATAGACAGATGTGAACAGTCTTTGTTGTAACAAGTCTTTGTTGTAACAGCTCCTTACCAGGTAAAGCACAGGACAGATGGATGTTTGCGGACCAAAGCAATGTTCTGCTTGCAAATTCGATGCAGAAAGGAACTGATAATCCCGAAATAGTGGTGCTAACAAAACAGTTGCCTCTCTTAAAAATTTGAACAAGAACTCTTCTGCAGCAACAGACCTACATGATTGCAAATATTCCTTTTGTTTTTTTGTTGATGCAGGTGCAATGGAAGATGTGGATTCTTTGCTGTACTGATGAAGAAGTTGGTCCGATTCGCCTGAATATGGCTAATGCCTCGAATATTTTTCCGACTTGGTTGATGAAGCAAGGGCATGCAAGCTCCGGTGATGTTGCTTTGCTCTTGAGGAAAAGCCGGATGTACCAATAGCCCTGATTTCGACTTTAACAAAACGGCAAAGTGCCCTGTTTGCACATCAATGACACCAAGGCTCAGCAGAAAACTTCATTTGCCTTGTCCATTGGGCACAAGACAACCACAGTAAATTCCACAAGAAGAGAGCTCCTTGCTTGTATACACAGAACAGAGGATATCCAAAAATAGTGTCCAGAATGAACCAAAAGTGACAAATAAGAACCTAGATTGCAAAAAATCACTTTTGCCCCCTTTTGAAATGTGGGCAAATATCACAGATCAGGATTGAGATATCAGAGATGAGGATTGAAGAAAGTGTCGATGTAGAACCATTTTTTTTGCTTGAAAACTTTTGGAGATGCTTGAAAAAAGAACAAAAGTATGATCATGAGCCCAAGAAACCCGGCATGGCGCCCGGTGTTGATGTTTGGGGTTCTTGGCATCCTGCTGGCAAGCCAGTCCATGGCTGCCGGATGCCTGGGGCTGCCACAAATGCTCATGGATCAACAAAAGAAGATGGGAAGAAACTCCAAGAACAAGAACAAAGCAAAGAATGAACAAAACAGAATCATATTGATGCTCCAAAAGGAGGTGCTCCAAAACGTGAGCAAAAACCTAAACAATGAGAGGAAATGCTCTCTCTAAATAGTAGAGCAAAACCCTAACCCTAACTGACATCTCACCTACCACAGATCTAGGCTAAATCTGAGCCATAGATTGTGGGGTCCAATATGACAACTACATGTGGCCTATGCCACCTACCACATATGTGGGCTAAATCTGGGCCCTAGATCAAGTGGTCCAATGTGATAAATACATCTGGCCTATGCCACTCATACATATGTTTAGCCCAAAGGGCTAACACTTGGGATCCCTGTCGGATACTATCACTCGTGGCATCCCGTGTAATCTAAAGATTTCCTTTGCAAACAGCAAAGCTGTATCCAAGGCTGTATCTGTGGTGCGACATGGCAAGAAATGAGCCATCTTCGACAACTTGTCGACTACTACCATTAAGGCATCATATCCACGGAGGGTACGTGGAAGGCCCACAATGAAATCCATGGTTATCACTTCCCATTTGGCGTTGGGCACATCGAGGAGGTTGCAATTCTCACGGAATCCTTAATTGCTTTCGGCCTTGGTTTGCCGACACACACTTGACATTGCTTAATGTATCGGCAATGTCTTCTTCTTCATCGTGGCCAATAATAGCTAGAGCGAATCTTAAAGTAAGTCTTCATGAAAACTTGCATGTCGGCTATAGGAACATTATGTGTATCATGGAGAATAAGCTTACATTACTCCACGAAGTCTCGGGTACACACAACTTATCTTTGTAATAAAGCAAATTGCCCTCCTTCTTATAAAGCGAGAAAGCCTCACGCTCCTTATCCGTCCAGGTGCCTCCTTGGCCAAAGCTGTTCCACACTTCACGGATTACGGATCCGTGGCCAAGGTCTGCTCTATTTGCTTTCGAACTCATTGGTGGCGTGGAAATGGCATTACAATGGGTTCGGGTTACCAAAGGATGGCGTGACAACGCATCCGCGACCACATTGTGCTTGCCGGCTTATACATAATCTCAAAATCATACTCCTCTAGAAATTCCATCCATCTTCTCTGACGAAGGTTGAGATTTGGCTGGGTAGAAAGATAACGGAGCCTCTGGTGATCCGTATCTAGCTGAAATCTCCTACCAAGAAGGTAGTGTCTCCATATCATAAAGCGCGGCGCCAACAATTCGATCATGGGTGGGGGTATCGGCTGTTACTGTTTCATTCATCTTTTTAGAATCATAGGCAATAACCCTGCCTTCCTGCATTAAGACTCCCCCGGTAGCAATCTTATTGGCATCTGTTGCTACTAGTTTATCTTTCTCTGGGTCTAGCAATGTGAGGACTGGTGCTGAAGTCAAGGCAGCCTTAAGTTTCTAAAAACTTGCCTGAACCTTCATCTTCCAGTGTTCTACCCAATCCTTCACTTTCTCATGTTTTGTGAGGTCTGTAAGAGGTCCTGCGATCTTGGCAAAATCTTTGACGAACTTCCTGTAATATCCTGCCAAGCCCAAAAAACTCCTTACCTCTGAAACATTACCTGGAGTAGGCCAAAATCCTTTAATGCCTCGATCTTTGCTGGATCTGTAGCAATTCCCTCGGCCGAAATCACATGGCCCAAATAATCCACCTTCGGCGTGGCAAACTTACACTTAGAGAACTTTGCAAAGAGTTGGTGACGCCTCAATTTCTGCAAGGCCATCCTAAGGTGCTTCTCATGCTCCTCAAGGGTTTTACTGTAGATGAGAATGTCGTCAAAGAAAATAACAACAAAATCATCCAAATATTCTCGGAAGATATCATTCATCAACTGCATAAAAGTTGCGGGGGCATTAGTTAAACCAAAAGGCATAACTGTGAATTCATAATGCCCGTATCTAGTCTGCGAAAGGCGGTTATGGATGTCTTCCTCTTTAATCCTTATCGATGATGCCCGAGGCGTAAGTCAATCTTTGAGAAGTATTTGACCCCTTGCAATTGGTCCATAAGATCATCTGCTCTAGGTAAGGCATAGCGATTCTTAATCATTATGCTTGTTGCTACCTATAGTCAATGCACATCCTCATGGAGTCATCCTTCTTCTTAACAAAGAGAATAGGAGCACCAAAGGTGAAACACTAGGCGAATAAAGCCTAGGTTCAATAGCTCTGTAGTTGCTTCTTAAGTTCCGCCAACTTCGGGGAGGACTCATCTTGATGCTGGCCTTCTTTGGTAGGCTTAGTACCCGGTTCCAAAGCTATCTCACATTCCACGCCTCACGAAAGGAGGAAGCTTACGGATCTCATCACGGAAAAAGATCCTTAAATTCTCGATAAGACTAGCAATATTCTCACGGCAATGCATCTACTATCTCCATACATTTTAGCATCCAGAGCTCAATGGAGGCAAGTCGATAGCATAAAGTATCTTATCCTTGCGTATAGCCTTATCTAAGCGCACGATAGACATGGTGCATAATTGGGTTTAATGGATCACCTTTAATAGTTACTCGGGCTCCACTAACTGCGTTGAAGGTCACTTCCCATTTTTCGCAGTCTATATTGGCTTTAGCAGATGCCAAGAACTCCATGCCAACAATAAGATCACATTTGCCGATATCCATTAGCTCGGTCCCTAATGCAACCGGGTGCTCACGGCAGCGCATATTGAGGTTAATCGCGGTGACCATTTGTATGTACGACCTTACCAGCGGCTAAGGTCAGCGGTCTCGATGCGGATCTCAAGGTCTCAAGTTTCAATACGGGCCATTGCGGGAGAAGCAAAATTATGGGTACTACCCGTATCCATAAGAATAACAAAGGCTTCTTGTCTACGGCCTATAGCGAGAAATAGCGGCGAGGTTGACTTTCAACATTCCGGTTTCAATAGCTGCAAAATATGAGGCCTTACCGTGAATGTACTCTTGGGCCTCCTTGTCGGTGGTGGTGAAGACTTCGAGATCGTCCCAATCGAGGTCGGCCATTGCCGGTGGCGGTTTGTGTGACATAAGGGCAGTTACGCATCATGTGCGGACGCATACACGAAACATGCCTTATCTTTGCGGGCTGTTCGAGCCTCTTTGGGAATAGGCGTAAGAGGTCCCGAATTGAGCTACCCATATTATTGGCTTATGCGGCATGTTGAAGGTGACTTTCTTATCACATCGACCATACGAGAGTTTTCTTTGAGGGGCCAGGACTTGGGAAACGAGGCTTATCACAGTGTAAGTAGGCGGTAGAGTAGGAGGGGCGATCTTGGTTTTTTGGTATGTCCTCCTCGAGGCTCAATGCCTTAGCCTCGGCCTCTGCAACTGATTTCGGGTCTATGGCCTTAACCATTCTTTTAATTGATGGGGCCAACCCTTCAATATATCCTTCCACTGCCCTCTTTTAATTGATGGGCCAACCCTTCAATATATCCTTCCACTGCCCTCTTCTCATTCATACCCGGCACATATAGCCTCAAGTGCATGAACTCGTCAGTATAGGCTTGAACTGACATGCTCTTCTGCTCCAACCTATAGAAAGTCTGTATCTGTTGGCACTTGTGTGCACGAGGCACATAGTGTGACTTAAAAGCCTTTGCAAACTTCTTAAACTTGCACCTGCTCCTGTCCAAATGCTTTGCCCTAGCATAACCCTTCCACCAAATTCTGGCTGCACCGACTGTATCCTTCTCGGTCATACCATATGATTTTCCAAATTCTTTCATCTCGTCTAACCAAGATTCCGCATTAAGGCCTCCCCTGGATTTCCCATCAAACTGGGCTAATTTCCTGTTCTTCCATATGCTGGTAATAGCTGTGTCCACGGTCTTGCGGTACTCCTTATCCTTCCTAGCATGGTGATCTGACGACACAGATGATGCCGAAGATTCAGAGGTGTCGGTCTGTGAAGACGTGGCACTCTCGCTAGAAGGGCTTCTACGTCGCTTAGCATGGTGTGTCTTCTGTGCAGGCACGGGCGCTGGTGCCAGTGCGGGTGGCTGTTGCGGTGGTGGGCTCGGCGGTAATGGCGGTAGCTCCAGTCCATTCTCAGGTGTGGGCTGCGGAGGATTTGTATTCAACACATAGGCTTGAAGTTCTACCAACTGTCTCTTCATCAAAGGAGCTCTTGCTCGGGGGTCAATCTGCCCGACATCCCAGGGAGGTATGCCAAAAGGCATTACATTACTGCCGATCTATATATACATAAGAACGTGTAAGCGCCTTTAGTAATATACAAGGTGTAAAGATTTATAATTATTAAAATCATATCTAAGAACTAGGTCCCGCATCATCCTCCATAGGCATATCAGAATTTGTGGGGGGCGGTCGATAAGCGTTAAAGCGGCGGTAAAGCTATTACGAAGTATGGTTAGGGTTTTAGGGTAGAAACAAGGTACAAGTCGAGGTCGGCTATGGCGGCCTTGGAGCTCAAATCCGGCGGCTATGGCGGAAGGTAGGCGACCAAAGAAAGACACTTAAAAAAGAAACACAAATTTGAAACTAATTTAAAAAAAAAAAAAAAAAACGGACGCGTATTTTTTTATGGTGTTGATTTATATATGGCTACCGGCTGCGTTATACGCTCATAACTTCAAGCAGTGCCCATCTTGGTTTCTAGCCTTGGGGTCGCCATTTGAACCTCGGAAAACGTGCCCCCTAGGGTATTTGGGATGTGCCAGAGTCGTTGGAGCCATTTTAAGCCTTCATCAGGAGCTACCTATAAAAGTTATGGCCCATCTAAACCTGGGTCCTCCAACTACACCTTTTTCCCTCCAAAATCACCCTAAACCTCCTAAATCTCAAACAACTTATTACATCAACCTAGCACAAGAGTAAATCACCGAAAAGTTAGGCAGTCCAACTAGCTTAAACTCCCACTCAACTACCGAACTAACGGGTTAAAGATTTGGTCAGTGCTATGATTTGGTCACCAAAATCACGGCTCACGATACCCTTTGTGGCGCTCCACGAACATATCACGGCACTCGGGGACGTATACATCACGGGGACTTCCCCGCCATGACAACTTCGCCATGGCGGGGCCCTCGAATCTAACCGGACCATCCATAGAAAGATGCCGGATGAAGGACACAGAGGTGTCATTCATTACGCCTTCAATGGGACTCCCTCGCGGAAGCATGCATACAAGGTTAGCATACATCATAATCATATCATAAATAACCACCACGAAGGGTGGCACATCCATC
This sequence comes from Isoetes taiwanensis, assembly GCA_021234155.1. NCBI lineage: Eukaryota > Viridiplantae > Streptophyta > Lycopodiopsida > Isoetales > Isoetaceae > Isoetes > Isoetes taiwanensis. The sequence continues at coordinate 1,101,412 of JAJEKV010000048.1, forward strand.
AGCCCGATAATATGAGAGGATACATCTAATGCTAAGGAAAACACCCCAAACCCAAGGTTCTACCTCGGCTCGGACTCAATGAGGATCGGCCCGGCTAGGTCTCGGGAGATCAGCGGGCGAGAATCTTGGCATGGCGTTGGTGACATAGAATATCGGCTAGGGTTGTCCACTCCATCCGCCCCTCACGTGCACACTTTGCGGATGAAATTTGAATCAAGCTATGGCCATTGTAGCCTTCAGGAGCCGCAATCCCAAGGCATCACCCGCCGGGACTACTCAGGGTTACATCTCCCCGGTCCGATGAGGCAGGTCGGAGAAGTGTCCCTTCCCAAGGTCATGATGATTCCATGGGTGAGCTAGAGAATCGTGCGCATCGGCCCGACCCCGCATCGTGCCGACCTACTCCCCTAACTTTATCTTCAAAGTACAGGATGGTCACACCACTGTATCCAGGGAGTGTCAGACCCATACCCGGCCTAGTTCACTGGCTGGCTATTAGGCCTAGCTCATTGAAGGAGTCCCCCGTAGCCTTTTATGCTAAGGCGAGACCCACCCACACTTCATCACTTTGGCCCCTTATCACGGTGCTTCAATCATGCCATAGATTCCGCATTTCGATGGGGTTTTGTGCCTGAGGCGCAATTATTGGGTACTACGGGGAGCTACTAGGAGCATACTAATGAACATAGGTTGCAGAGGTCTCTACCCCCCTTAATCCCTGCTTTCTGGAAGAACTAACAGAGATACTACCAAAAATACATCTATCCATCCATCACAGAGCATAATCAATAATTGAGAACAGTTCTAACTATCAAACAAGGGTTAATCATCATCAAGGACAAGCAAAGAAGCCAGTGGCCCTAGAAATATCAAACTAATCTATCTACTAACCCGAATTAAATTTTGGAACCATTGTCATGTGGGATCTCCATCTTCAAGCGGACACAGGCCGGTGACTCCTCTCCACGGATTCAATTTGGGGCAAATTGGGATTGGGATCAATTTCTTGCCCCAAATTAGCAGTTTCCTACTGGCCAATCGAGTTTGGCCAGGTGTCCTCTTCCTAATTAATTAATTAGCCTAACTTAATTAGCTTAATTAAGTTAATTAGATAATTATTCCTTAATTATAGGTAATTAACCCCTTATTAATTTAGCATAGCTAAATTAATCCCTTGTGGTTAGTCTACATACCCCCATGATGGCGTATCCTTGGCCCGTAACGTGTCAGCATAGTTATACATACACCGTATAACTATGTGGAACGTCACATTTCCTTTAGATCCTACGAAGGTTCCCTTAGGTTCTTCAAGATTCCATCAAGATTCCATCAAGACTCCCCAAGAATCTCAAAGATTCTACAAAGATTCCTCTAGATTCTCCAAGATTCTCTCAAGATTCCCATAAATTCCCCAAGCTTCTATGTAGATTCTCCTAGATTCTAAGATTCCCCTAGAATTTCAAATATTCTATGAACATTCCCTTCGATTCCCTTAGATCCTCTCGAGATTCCCCTAGATTTCTAAAGATTGCCCAAAAATTCACCTAGATTCCCCATGATTCTATGTAGATTCTCTTGGGTTCCCTTAGATTCTATAAAGATTCCTCTACGTTCTCAAAGATTTCAAGAAGGTTCCCCTAGATTTCTAAGGATTTTATGAAGATTCCTTAATATTCCCTTAGATCTTATGAACATTCTTTCGGTCCTCCAAAATTCCATCAAGATTTGCGTAGAATCTAAAAGATTCTATTGATTCCTCTAGATTCTCAAAAATTCTATGTAGATTCTCCTAGATTCTCGAAGATCCTATCAAGGTTCCCCTAGATTCTGAATATTCTATGAAGATTCCCTAGGTTTCCATAAATTCTCTCAAGATTCCCATAGACCCTCAAAGATTGTCCTAAGATTCACCTAGATTCCCCACAATTCTATGTAGATTCCCTTAGATCCTATGAAGATTTCTGTAGGTCCTCAAAGATTCCATCAAGATTCCCCTAAATTCTTAAAGATTCCATCAGGAATCCCCAACATTTCGAAATATTCTCTCAAGATTCACATAGATTCCCCAAGATTCTATGTAGATTCTTCTAGATTCTCTAAGATACTATCAAGATTCCCCTAGATTCTCAAATATTCTATGAGATTCCCTAGATTCCTATAGATCCTCTTGAGATTCCCACAGTCCCTAAGGTTCTCCAAGTATCTTTGAAGATGATTAGAAAAAAGAAGCTTCTTGGAAAGTCCACTCATAAATGCTTTGCCACCTCTCCTTTTATTAATGAGAGTGCCACCTCATCTCTTAAAAAAACAACGCAATTTAATATAAAAACTTAATGGCTAGGATTTATTCTCACCTTTTGATCTAACGGTTAGAATTTACTACACCAAATCAATTTTTGGGCACCTTCCTGACAAAATTCAAGGGCTAGGATTTCTCATTCCCTTTTCATCCGACGGCTTAGAGACATGGTGCATGTTTACCAACAAGGGGACTGCTCAAGATGGATCTACGTGGCACTGTCTTAGCCGCCGATCTCAGATCTGGATGCCCCAAATAGTGACACCTCAAATACTGGACCACTGGATAAGGATGGAGCTTAAGTGGTGGTTCAATTCGGGCCGTCGATCTCTGGATGGCCGAGATGATGCTGACACCACCTCAAAACAATGGAACACTGGATACAAGGGGGTATGAGATATTAAGATAAAAAAAAATAATGATGTTAACTCACTGGTTATATTGGTCAAAATAGTCTTATTAGGGCATTGGGTTATTTTGGTAGAGGTTCGAGCCCTCGTACTTCATATTCTAAAACCTTAGGTGAGACCGTATAAAGGTTGAATATTCCATTAACACCGTAGGCAAACTCGTATTTCATGTTTCAAAATCATACGCGCCCCAATCCTAAATGATTTATATGTGAAAGGAAGGGTGCGCGGAGGCTTCAGCGTATGGCACAGTCCATGGGATCGCCGGAGGCAGTCCATGGTATACCTTGTCTGGTAATCCATGGTATACGGGGGTTAGAATATATGGCACAATAATGCAACACAATAATAGGGGGTTCCAGGGGGATTGGATATGGATGTAGAAATGACAATTCCTAAAACCCCCCAAAACAAGTGAACGGATTATTATAAAGAAAAACATAGACTTAAGATTATAAAAAAGTCACGTTAGCTTACTAGTTATATTGGTCAAATTAGACTTATTAGGACATTGAGTTATTTTGGTAGAGGTTCGAGCCCTCATACTTCATATTCTAAAATCTTAGGCGAAGCCGCATAGAGGTTGAATATTCCATTAAAACCTAGCGAACTCGTATTTCATGTATAGGCTTCCCCAATCATAAATGACTATAAGCGAAACAAGAGGTGCTCAAAAGCTTCAATATACGGTTTGGGCTGTAGGATTGATGGATCCAACGACAAATCAGTATGAATTAGCTCCAAGATTCTTTTTGCCCGTCTACTACCGCTCTGAAAAAGTAATCTTGCATGTTTGACCATAAGCAAAACAAGAGTGCTCAGGGCCTTCAATATACGGTCTGGGAGCCGTAGGATCGACGGATCCGACGAGAAGTCAGCATGAATTAGCTCCAAGATTTTCTTTGCCCGTCTACTACCTCATGCAACCAATACAGTTATATTCTGTCATGTCACCTGCTCTTGCAACTATTAGCCTTTCTTCAGTATGTCAAGTCTCTCATAATTTCAAAGGAGGAACATTCGAAACATTAACACTCGAAATGGAGAAATTACATAACTAAGATAGATTGCCGACTCGTTTGCCAATAAATCTAACTGTATTATCCTTGAGAAGAGTACATTGAAGCTCATCAAAAAAATTTTGAACCCCAAGTCCACTAACTGACAAATTGAAATCAAGTTCCTGGCAAGTCTAGAAACACATAAAACATTGGCTTCAATCACAGTCTAGTCAAACTAATGTGTGATTCTTTATAGAAAACATGTGCAGATCAAGTTGTGGCTTCACTTGAAGGTTATTTGGTGCCATGTCACATTTCTTACCATTTCTCTTTTTCTATACTCATTATATAGAAACGTTGGCGCTTGGGAATTCACAATGGTTAATATATGAGCAGATTGGGTGAATTAATACAGCTTCTAATAGAGATGGAAAACAAGAAAAAATGGAAGCTTGTCTAAACACTACTTAGAGAGATGCAAGTGCAGTAGCTTTTGGCTTTTATGCAAAGTGTTTCTCGCTCCAATATAGAAGTTTTCTTATCCTTTTGAAGTGAAAGCTATCTAAGTTATGACTATTATATTATTCTAAAATTGTTATTCAGGTTTGGCCATCTATACATATATGATTGACCATGAAAATTCTCACAATGATCACAAGCATTGGCTTATTATGAATTGTGCGAATCTTGTAGAGTCAATATCAATACGAAACGAGCAGTCCGTGCTAGTAGACATTTGGCCAAATGTTACAAGTATTTAGCACATGCGACAGGTCAAAACTGGCAAATCTTATAAAATTCTGCTATTTCAATTTGTTCAAGAACCCCTCCCCCCGTTCTGATGATGGGGGTTTGTCCCCCAGTTTTGGTTTGGCCTTATGCCCTCCTTTTTGTTTGGCTCCCATAATCCGGCTGGATTCTCATGGACGATAAAAAGTTTATCTTTATCTTTATCTATCAGTAGTTCCGTTTCTGATGCGAAGGTAAATATCTACATATGCAAGAGCAATGTGGTGATTTAACTCCATAAATTCTGTCTCGACACAACATGGCTACCATGTATTTGTTGCATCTTTTGGACCAAGAACATGGATCCAAGTCCTCTCATTGTAGACTAGGTGCGGTTTTATAGGAATCATGAATTGCTTGATCTGTACACGTCTTCTCAAAAAAACTACGTGCCTCTTGTCAAGGACTAGAATCGGAATGCTTTCAGATGATAAAGTTGCTGGTTTGTTAGGATCATCGTTCTCTTGCTGGTTCATGCCTAACTTCAATTTTTCATGAAAATGAGTAAATAACGATAGATTTCCGTTCCTCAATAATATAGGTTTGTTAGCAAAATATAATGTTGCATACCTGCAGTGGTTGTTGACATTGACATGGTCTTGGACCCTGAAAGCTTGCAATGGTCTATAAAACTACAATGGCTGTTGTGAAAGAAGTATGCTCCAAAATGGAGGCATATAATCACTATTGGCAGTTAAGGAGATCTAAAAGTATTTTCATGGCGTAGATATGATGTCGTAGAAATAATGGATGGCATTATGAAAGGCCTCATCTATATTTGATGATTTGAAAGACATGTGTAGATGCATTTCATGGGTTTAACAATCTCATGTCAAGTTTTTATGAATATGTAGCAAAATAACTGGGGGTTCCAGGGGGATTTGATCTGGATGTAAAAATAACAATTCCTGACACCATAGACTATATTTCCCTAAAACAATTGAATAGGTTGTTATAAAAAAAACATAAATTCAAGATAAAAAATAATCACATTAGCTTACTGGGTACATTGGTTAAAGTATTTTTTTTTAGGACAATGATTATTTTGATAGAGGTTCGAACCTCCGTATTTCATATTTTAAAATCTTAGGCAAAGCCATATAGAGGTTCAATATTCCCTCAAAACCTTAGGAGAAATCGTATTTCATCTTTCAAAATCATAGACGCCTCCAATCATAAATGATTATAAGCGAAACGAGAGGCGCCCAGAGGCCCCAACATACGATGACACCTCGTTTAGAATATGTAGCAGAATATCTAGCATTATAACAGGGGGTTTTTTTTGTGATTTTATATGCTTTTTGGCATGGTTTTCCTATGATTTTAGTGCTGTATTCATTGGGCCATACTAAATAGTATTTCTAGAGTGCGGCTTTTTTGGAGCATTGATCTGGATTATCTTCAACAATCTAACGGTTGTTATTTTGACCTCCTTATTCATATGCATGAAACCGGAAAAGTTCTCTTCTCTTATCGATCCGTCCTGTTGATCCGTCTTGCTCTGTCATTCAACAGTTTTGGTATGCAAGTTTTTGCTTTTTTGTTTGCTATCAATGTTTTTTATTTGCTAGATATTCTGTTTTATTCATATTTGGAATATAGCATCAGCATGGCGAACAAAAAAATTCATGATCTTTCATGGCAGAATTCATGATCTTATTCTGTTCTTATTCTGTTTTTGTTCTTCATTCATTTTTTTGTAACATTTCAGATTTGCTGTTGTGTTATAGTGGTAGACATTCAAAATCCGAAACCTGCAGGCAAATACCTAGCATGCAAAATTGGAGATGGAGACAGATCTTGCAGTTTTTCCCTATTTTTTTCTTCCTCAACTTTAGCTCTGTTTAGCATTGGCCACTTAGTGCGAAATTGGAGCCATGAATATCTAGCCCGCCATAGCCAGAATTTGCCTGACACAGCTTGGCCGCCATAGCCAGATCTTCAAGTTTTATCCTAAGTCTATTTTCCTGGAGTTTACCTGTGAAAACCATTCGCCCATAGGTCAAAACTGGAGCCACTAGCCGCCATAGCCACATCTGCTAAGCTTTTCCTCTGTAAACCCACCGGAACCAGTGTGTAGCATGGTAAGATAACCTGTTTTTAACATCTAGCAGCACCACAGTTAGATTCGGCGCTCACATCTTTCTATTCGATCGGATTTCCATGTGTTCAAGCAAGCAGCTGCCATCATCGATCCATTGCAGAAACCCTAACCGTGCCCTAATCTCTTTTGTCTCGAAAATCCTATTCTTTCCTTAACTATTTCCCTTTCAAATTAAAAATGCCGCCCTCCCTTTTAATATCTAGCATTATCTACTGCCCATCTTTGGTCTAGTGGTAACACACTAGTTCCTTAGCAATGTGGTCTCGAGTTCGAGGCCGCCCAGAATCGCACTCGGTACTGTTGGGGGTCAAATCCCAACAGACGCAATGTAAGGTTGTTGGGGGCAGGGCCCAACCAAGCAATGTAGTGTGGTGTGTGGTCACATGTCCAGTTGGATGCTGCTTAGTGGCGTGACGTTAAAACTACTATCTATCTATCTATCTATCTATCTTTAAGCTTCAAAATTTAAAATCTCACCCTTCCTTTCAATATGTACCATTATGGCCATTGTTTAAGTTTCTATGCAAAAATTAAATGCTACAATATCTAGCAATATCTAACATAACATCTACTATAATAGTTTTTATGGTTTACTACTATTACAAGCTTGTGTTACTATTCATATTATTACTACCATTACTAGTTATTAACAATTGTGTTGTTTTTTTAATGGTAGATATTATATCTAGATATTGCAATGAGACGAATGGCACGAAATAGATGAGGCCCAGGCTCAACATCACGAACAGGAGTCATGCAGGCAGAAGGCATCACGTATGAGATAAATCACCCTGCACAAGAAAATGTCGTCGAAGCTGAAGAGGTGCACATTCGTTTGGACATAGATCAGCGGAGGCAGTTACGTACGCAAGTAAATAGACTAACTGCCCTCTGTAGGTTGTTTGATAGGCAAATCAACGAAGATGTGTATCGCATCTTAAGCCGCTATCTATATTGAATGTTTATGATTTGATATACTACTTTTACTATCTTCAATGACTAAACAAATTTATAAATAATATGCTTTTAAAGCGTATGTAATTAAATTACATTATTATATGCTATAATATTATAGTTGCTTAGGCTTCATATTACTATTGTTTTTATTTGTTATAATGCTACATATTGCTACATGTTTTACATCCGACATATTATTATTTACACAAATATAACATCAACTCATCCAAGTGTGATGTAACATTGTTTGTTTTTGACCCCGAATGGGCAAAAAAAAAATTTAACCTATAACAACAACCATTACATTACACGCCTTAAAATTAAATTCCCCCTTAAACTCCCTTTGGTTTGTGTGCATATTCACACGGGAGGGGAGGGGATGACTTAGGCCAGCAAGAGCCCTTATAATTATGTTTTGCACATACAAAATCAACACCATATAATATATTGCCTGAAATCTTATAATATTTTGCAATTCTTGTTATACAGTATACCAAATTCTGAAAATCCATACCCCATAAACGAGGAACTTTGTGTACGGTGTAGATTAAGGAATAAGGGGTGAATATGCCTATCCAACAACTCTCGTTGCCCCAAACCAAAGGGGGTTTAAGGGTGAATTTAATTTTAAGGCGTGTAATGTAATGGTTGTTGTGAATAAGCGGGGGTTCCAGGGGGATTTGATGTGGATGTAAAAATACCAATTCCTGGCACCATAGACTATATATCTCTAAAACAATTGAATAGGTTGTTATAAAAAAAAACATAGATTCAAGATAAAAAATAATCATATTAGCTCACTGGGTACATTGGTTAAAGTAGTCTTTTTAAGACATTGAGTTATTTTGGTAGAGGTTCGAACCCCCATATTCTAAAATATTTAGCAAAGCCATATAAAGGTTCGATATTCCCTCAAAACCTTAGGCGAAATCGTATTTCATCTTTCAAAATCATAGACGCCTCTAATCATAAATGACTATAAGCGAAACGAGAGGTGCCCAGAGGCCCCAACATACGATCTGGGTCGTAGGATCGACGAATCCGACGACTGTGGTAGTCCAGGGTGCACCTCGTTTAGAATATGTAGCCTCGTTTAGAAAAATGAAATGCCTCTTATGTTCATACTTACATGAAGAGAGACTAAAATTGTGTTGCAACGTTTCTAGAACCATGAATTGGCTGAAAGAATTCTGCAAGTTGTAGATTCGTTGGACATTTGTTGCATGATTGCTTGTTGCTTTCATGTGCTCAAGCTTTGCCAAACCTAAAACTAACAACAGCTTCATAAGATATTCAGACAACATCATCAAGAGAAGCAAGTCATCTAAGCAAACTAGGACTATTGCAAAAAATTTAAAAATTCCACACTTAGAAATAGTGGCATGCATGCTACATACAATGGTATGAAATTATAAATGTGTCCTTTTCACCAATTTGGTTAGAACATTGAAATGAAGGGCTATCTTAAGCAAGACATGATGCAACTCTTTTACTTTGTGGTGTTCTCAAAGACTAGCAAAATCTTAGTGTAGAAGATTTTGAGGTTTGAAGAAAATGAGCCATATGTATGGCACAAAATGGAGAGTTAGGCTTCATAGCAATAGAAATGAGGATAGAAACTACACAACCAACCCACCCAACCCATTCTCCAAGCCCCCCCCTCACCCTTTTACATTTTCCCCTCTTTCTCTTTTTTCTTTTTCCATTTTTTATTCTTTTCCTTTTCACTCCTCCCCCCATAGCTTTACCTTTTTGCTTTCTGTATTTTTTCGCTTTTCCTTTGTTCCCTTCTTACTTTTTTTCCCTTCTCTCTTTTTGGCCTTTTATCCTTTTTTCTTTCTCTTCTTTATTTTCCTTTTCTATTGTGTTTTTCCTTCTTTCCTTTTATTCCCTTTACCTTTTCACCCTTTTTCTTCCTCTTCCTTTTTCACTTCCCATTTTCCTTTTCCCCTTTTCCCAATTTCTTTTTTCGACTATCGAATTAAGTAAATTTCGGCCATCAGCCCTTTTACCTTCCCTTTTTCTATTTTCTCCTTCCCTTTTCCTTTTCCCCTTCCTCTTATTTTCTCCACTCCCACTTTTCCTTTTATTTTTCCCTTTTCTATTTTTTATTTTATTTCCCTATTTCTTCTTTTTGCATTATCCATTTTCTTTTGCCATTTTCCCCTTTCCCTGCCCTTTTCCCTTTTCCCCGTTTTTCTCTATCTTTTTTCCTTCCCCTTTTCCCTTTCCCCTTCCCCCCTTTGGTTGTTTAAGTGAATCGTATTGAAGCAACATTCAAGATGAATTATTGACTGAAGAAGACACACACACATCATCTTCATCGTTGGTCGATCAAATCCTAGACCATATGATCTAAGGCAAGATAAAAGACACATGTTATAACATTATAATATAAGAAGATTTGTACAATACCTTCAAGTGCAAGACAAAGAGAGTTGCAACATGTTCAACAAATTGCATCATACTTTGATAAAATAAAATAGAGACATGAGCTAGAACTACACAAAATACAAATGAAGCAAGAACATAATCAATACTGCATTTGCTGGACAGGTGGAGGTTGATCATATATGTGTTGCACGTTTTGGAAACCTAAAAAGACCAAGGAATCCTTGTTAATTAGACGTAATCAAAGGTATAATGAAGGATTATAGAAGAAAATGACCAAAAGAGGTTGGATGCCCCGGTTCTTAAGCTCCCGGTATTCTTGGGCAATAGAGCACCAAAGGCAGCACCAATCCACACAAAAGTCGTTACATGGGTCCGCAGGAAGACCATATTTCTGTCTAAGTTTGGCTCTGTAACCGCAAGTGTAGATACAAGGCACACCAATGTATATCATAAGGCAAAGGATGCATCCTGCTTGCATGCATGCTACAAAATATCACACAAATCATAAAGGTACACTTGCACAAACATTCAAGTATAGACTGGCCGCTTTACTTACACGTGCCCCCTCTATCTAGAATATGCGCGACCTCTCCAAAGGGAAGGCAGGGAATCCAGTATGCCAAGCAACCTGAAACAATATGTATAGCCCATAGAATTAGCTTTGACCAACATATAATTGTGAATATATGAAGGTAAAGTACAAGATTTAAAGGTTGATTGGTTGCTTGATTTGAAGATTGCTTACACGATCCAAAATCTTCGAAGCATCCGCATAGGCCTGTCGTCCATTGTCCTGAATTTGGAGGTGCTCCAGTGTAGGCATTTGGAGGAGGCTGATACTGAGTTGGCACTATAGGAAAAGGAGCTTGGGAGGCTGTTGGAGGCAGAGCCATCGTTGCCTTAGATATAACAACTTTTTAGAACACTTACGAAAATACAACAAGGGCCTCTTATAAGTAAAGCTTCCGTGACTTTTTCTCAAGGCTCAATGAATGAATAGGGCAGATCGTAAGGAACTTATTAGAGAAACTTAATGAATGTGGCGGAGTGTAAGGGACATATAAAGAAAATGTCTCACCAACTTCTTTGCCAAAATGAATGCCCCACTTCCGATAGTATATTTCTTGCTCAATGGTGCTTATATGAAAGAATGCATCTAAAGACATTTTCCTCTGCCAAAAGCATGTCAATGTGTAGAATGACCCTTTCTGGTCAAACATACTCGAAGTTACAGTCGATGTAAGATAGTTGGGCTAGGACCCAACGAAGCAATGGTGATGTGGTGTGTGCATCATATGTCCAAGCATATGATGTCAATGTGGTATGATGTAAAAAATGCTTTTTTTCCCTGTCTTTTGCACAAAAAATGTCAATGTGTGCTATATATTTCGCTAAATTGGAGATGTAGATACAAGAACCAATAAGACAAGTGGAGGATGAATATTTAGAAATACTTCCAATAGTATGTACAATGAATAGAGAAAGTGGAAGATGAATACTTGGAGATAACACTTTGCTTCTAAAGACAAGACGTGTGGAATACGAATACTTGGAAATGCTATTTTATTCTAATAATATTAAAAGTCATTATTTTTTTCTCCTATCTTTATATCCCATGGAATGATTACAACAGAAGATCAATGAGTACGTAATCACCATTAATTGTTTAAGTTTTAGTTACAACTCAGTATCACCTATTAACTAGCATATCATTTCAGATAGTCAAGTAAAAATGCAAGTCAAGTAATAAAAAATGCAAGGTTGAGTGTGGCCATAAGTAATAGCTTCGGAAGGAAGGGATATAAGGGATAACGTCTAATGCCTATATAGGGTTGGACATATTCTAGGTGTAAATTCAAATGATATGTTGGGGGTGTTACGTTGACATAGTGGATGTAAATATGACCTTTCAATTCAATGAGTAGTTGCATCTGGAAGGGCCACAATTACCCGAGGACCTAAATTTGTAGAGTAGAAAATCCATCAAATGCTCGAACTGTATATAAGAGGAATGAGATTAGATCCCAAGGCAACATAAATTGATTGAAATGCCCAATTTTACCTTAGAGAGATGTTTTTAATGTCCAGAGGAAGCTCGGGCAGCTTATGGGACACAACCAGATAGGACCTGCGGAGCTTATAGGACTCAACACACCTAGATAGGACCTGCCCCAATGAGTCCTTCCCCACTAACTTTTCAATGATTTGTGGCCACTTTCACAACGAAGCATTGAACCCATGAACTTGAGTATGACAGTTTTGTTAAATAATGATACCCCAAATACTTAAACACTATTTACACGAGTGAACAAGTGGGTCATCCTTACGTTCTAAGCAATAGTGCAAAAATCGGCCCAGGTTGACGAATCTAAAGACAGGACCCAGGAATCTAGAATCCAAAGCCAACGGACGACTGAGTCAAAGGGGAAAAAAAATGATCAGGGACGACTGGATCCAAAAGCTTGCAGGATAAAGGATCCATGGCCATTATGTCATCTTTGTGCATCATTCAATTTTATTGGATATGCCCATTCAGCCCTGCAAGAGCGAGATCTAGACCGAAATGGAAACTGGGGTTCCAGTACATTATCCTCAATATCCGTATGTTCAGCCTCCTCCAATTTCCCATATTCCTAATCCCCCTCATGGTAAATGGACTACCGGATTATTTAAAGGCTACACAGACTGTGAATCATGTAAGTTTCGTATCTCTATTTATCAAATTTTCGCTTTTCTATGTAACATTAAAGACTCCATTTTCCCCAGACTGTATGGCATGCTGGGCTCCTTGCATCCCCTTTGGTCAGATCGCACATATTCTAGACAGAGGCAATACCCGTGAGTAATTTTCCTTTCTCTGATATGGGGTATATGTGATGTTTTAATATTATTTCTTGTGTTTGCAGCTTGGTGGTTATCTGCAGGCATCCTATATTTGATGTTTCACATCGGGTGCCCCTGCATTTACACATATGGATACAGAAAAAAGCTTAGAGATAAGTATGGCTTGCCTGAAGCGCCCTGTAATGACTGCTGCGTGGACTTTTGTTGCCTCCATTGCTCCATTGCTCAACAGTATCGTGAGCTTAAGAACCGGGGTATTCAGCCATCCTTTGGTACCCTTATTACCAGTGCTATTTTTCTTTCCCTTTTTTTATGTTGTTTTTGGCTAATTGGTTGTTCACCCCTTTTTAGGCTTTGAGGCTGTGAGGCACATATATGACCAGCCTCCTTCAGTCCAGCACATGCACCAATAATAATGTTATATTCTTTTGCAGATTTGCTATATGGTATCATCTAACTAAGATTCCTTTATAAAAAATCACTTACATTCCTCCTAATCCAATCGTGTGTTGACACGTGGCAGCAATTCTTTTAAGGAATGTTTAGTAGATTTTGCATTTAATTTTTCTACATATTTACACAATATTCTTAACATTTATTCGACATTCTATTACAGAATGTAATGTAAGTGATTTTCACGTAACAAAAATGTCACTTTAGGTGACATTCTCATGTGTCAACACCGGATAGAATGTAACCCAATAGCATTCCTTTAAGAAGGATTTACGGATAACTTAAGGGATTGGTTACCATAAAATGCTTAAGACCCTGCATTTGTTCAAACTTTCCCATTGGACATATAAGCATCATACCCTGTCGTACGGACCTAGAATTGGACCTAGGTACCGTGATAATGTCTATGGCTGGTGATCCTTTCTGGACACATAGTTTAGCACATTAATATGTCCATGAATTTAGTTTCCCCACTTCCTTTTAGAAATTATACATGATTTCCCTTTCCAAAATTTTCTTTACATTTTCCCCTTAGTTTTTTCGACTCCTCTCCATCTTTATGAAAGGAGGCGGCTGTGATCATCTGAGGCAGACCCGGTCTGATTCGACCTAAGCAGGGATCGTCTCGGGCTTCCCATTGTCTTCTGGCACATCATATCTTTAAGGATGGCGCTTTGACTAAGTTTCCCGAGTTTTTCCTCCATGGATTTTGGGAACCTAAAGCTTGTGGATGATTCATCCTTCTCCGAAGAAGAACTACAGCGCCGGAATGAAGCGCTAGTTAGCAAGGAAATTGCATCCTGCTACAAAGTATTGATCTTAAGGAGTGATGTTACGCTATGGATAGCTATAACAAAAGGGGCAGGCAGAGTTATGGTGGCCAGCCACAGAATAGGAGGTATCAGGGCCAGCATAGGCAATTTCATGGGGAAACCTCTCAATTTGTTCCTGAAACCCAAAGCATGGATGAACATGGTTCTGACAATGATGATAATCAGGTATGACAGTTACTTTTCCTTTTAAAGGATGTAAATTTGCATTCTTTAGACTGAAAAATCTGTTCATATGCTTGAGCATTTGGGTGCTAAGGAGGTGTTGGCAAATTCGTTTGCCTGCTTTAGAGGGATAATCCCATTTGGTATAGTTCTGATTATCCTCTATTCTGCTTTGTTTATTGTTCCAGGAATTATAGCTTATGATATTTTGCACTCTTATGCACTCATGATTTGCAGACAAGGTGGCTGCTTAGCAAAAATCTGCTTAAATGGATTGTCCCTTATTTTCCTTTATAGGTCCCCCTGTATTCTAACACAATAAGTTCGGTGCATTTTGCCAACTTGTTTCTAACTGTGGCAGCTAGATTGTAAGCAATACATACATGGCATAATTATTTTCCCTTAACATTCCTATGCCTGTTACAACATTTTGGACGGTAAATATGAAGTTTCCTGACAAGGTCTATGTATAGGCATTTGATTTACTGATGTGGTATAGGTATCCTCGTAATTTCTGTAATATAGACTTCTAGAAGCATTTGTGAATGCTGCCTATGTGGAAACACAACAGAGAGATACTTCCTGCAATCCAATAGAGGGATACATTCTCCCAGCCAAATGGATACATTCTGCAAGCCAAACTCAGGCATAAATATTTACCTCTAACATTCTTATGCCAATAGGAATGTATTAAAAGTTAACATGAAGTACCCAGAGGGTTATAACCTATATTGACTGATATAAGTGCTCGTATTATAGTAATGTGGTTTATCTGGGATATTCAAGACTTATTTCTGAACCGTATGGCTTTAAAAGTTTTTTTCGCATTATGATGTATGTGACAGTTGTTCTCTTTCTCTTATATGTAAATTAAGTTTATTTCCTGCCATGCTCATTTAGTCTTCTGGGCAAAAAGGTCTACATTAGGTGATCGGTTGACAACCGAGAAGCCTAAGATACCTTTTGGCCCTTGCATCTTTACCCTTATCAGGCTAATGATGTATTGGTTGGCTGCAGGTACGGGCTTCTCCTCTTAATGTATTTCTTTTGTGCAAACCGTATTAGGTGTATTAGGTGAGCTTGGGAGTTTGCAGTCGATAATGACCAAGATCAAAGTTTGACATCGCCATGGTGGATCCCACTTGGACCAGGTGCATCACCTTTGATGCTCGCAGCATCCGCCGATCCCCGAGTTCAGCGCAGATGGGCGCATCGGGGGTCTTGACTGTGGGGGAATGGTATGTTGACGGGCAGTTGGCACCCTGGCATTTTCGCCACAGATTTCAACTTCAGGAACGGGATTGCGCTATTTGGGCGCGAGTGGCTAATGCTCTGCCACTGAACTCCCCGCAGGCATCTAGACGAGTATGGAGGTGTCATCCAAAACTTGATCCCTCAAATTTTGTAAAGTCCTGTTATGACCTTCTGGCAATTCAGGATGAGCTGCCTCCGTCGGACAGCTGGAGTTTCCAGGTGCCGGGAGATGATTGGGGCAATATCTGGAGATGGGTGTGGAACCCAATCTCGCCCCCTAAGATTCGGGTATTGCTGTGGCAGATAGTGCACCGTTCCCTGAGGGTGAACACGTGGATTCGCAGGATCAATCCGCTGATTAGTGACATGTGCCCTATGTGTGGTGCCTCTGTAGAGACCCTGGAGCATTGTATGTTTCTGTGCTCTGACATCCAGCCGACATGGCAGTGGGTCCAGCGCCTCTTTCACATTTCGCTCCGCAGTCAAGAGGTTTTGTTGGGGGTGTACCCTAGCCGGTAGTCTCAGCTCCAGAGTCTGGCCTTCCATTTGTGTAAAGCCTGGTTACTGTGGCTCATTCGGAAGCGACGACGCATGAAGGTGTTCAGGAATGAGGAGGTGCAGCCTGGGGTTTTGATCCCGCAGTTGAGGTACAAATTATCTCTCTCTTATTTGGCGTCCCCTCGGAAAGAGCAGTTCAAGCAGCGGTCTGGGAAAGGACCAGCCTCATTGTAGACAGTATTGGCAGGTTTGTGTCATGAGTCGTAGGTAGATATACATGCCGTGTGGGTTCTCCCTCCAGTGGGCAGAAGTACCCTAGCATCGCTCATCTTGTACTTACCCTATATTAATATTAGTTAACTTGATCTTTCAAAAAAAAAAAAGATCAAAGTTTGACTATGGTTGAAAACTGAATGCATGACTATGGAAGTTTAGGCTGAAAATGTGATCTGAGGTGTGATCTCATGCTGGTTTTTTGCTCTACATTTCTCCATACCAAGATACTCTGCTAAAAAGTCTTTTTGAGACTACTGCATAACGTTTTGAGGATATTCAATTATGTTGACATACAGTTCATACTTTAAGCATTAAAGTAATATTTTTTCATGATTATATGCAGTTTGGGGTGCTGGTTCTACTAGCGTGACCAAGTTTTCTAATTTTACAAACGTACTTGATCTTTCTTCTGTGCTATTTGTACTGGCAGCAATAAGCTCCATGTTGTTTGGTACTATTCTAAGCTGGTAATGGAAACTCCTTATTTATAGGATTAATCCTCATACTATTCTTCGTTCCATTGTTTATGCTTGCTATGGCAAATTATATTTCAGGGGTCTCTAAAATACAGTATATGCTGTTTTCTCATGTTAATCCCCTTTATCTAATAGGGGTGGTTGCTACTATAACTGATTTAACAGAATGCTTTACTGAATACATAATGTAGTTGTCAATAAGTCAGGTTATGACAAGGAACATGACAGTCCAGTTTATGTGGAATCTGGTGTAATCGGTTAAGAAATATAACTTGGCATTTCCGTATGCTTATTTCGGATCAGTATGTAAAACTGATAGTAAGGTCTCGCTTGCACATTTGTTTGAGACTGGATCCTTGAAAAATATGGTCAAGTGTACACAGAATGCAAGAAGTTGATCCGTGCATAAATGGCTGATGTCTTCTTATGGCAAGTGGTCCCTCATCTTTTTTATAAAAAAATGGTTGTTCCGTAAATATCTGACAAAGGTTGTCTGAATTTTTGACGTGATCCTTGGGCCTATGTGGCGTATCATTTCATGATAGAAAGCATAGTAATTTTATCTGTCTGTATTAAGGAAGCCTTGACTAGCAGGGGCATTTGATGCGCATGTTCTTTGAATTTCTGGAATTGACGGCTAGTTTTGAACGGCTATAAATGTTATCTTGGAAGAATGGTACCATCCTGGACTTCTCGTTCTTGTATGGCCAGATAAGACAGCGGAGGGATTGACCAATGCTGATGTTTGTGCTAGGATTAACTAGTTCAAGCCCCCTTTTTTCTTTTTTCTTTTTTTTTTTTGCCTTTTTGCATATGCGCTTTTCACTGTTTCGTGTACGCAAAAACCTTTCGACGCCGGAATTGTTTTTGCTGTATTTTTCACGTATCATACGACAAATTTATGCCATGTCATACGAATAATATGTATTGCATATAAAACGTACGGAGTATTGAACCTATCTTTGATGGCACTGGCTAAGCAATAGAGTTCGTTTTCTTGTCTTTTGATTGCCAAGGATGATAGAAGCTTGACATATACGAAAATTTCAACAAAATAAAGTGGTTGGAAAAACTTTGGCACAAAGTGAAGAGTAGGTTTTGTTTAGCTTATAAACGCATAGGATCGTAACTACTAAAAATGTACTGAATCTACGTGCGCATAGCCTCGTAATTATTAAATTTATATTGAGCCTATGTACACTCGAATTTTTGTATGGTCAAGTAGCTGTGCGCGTATAGGCAGTGAGCAGGTAAAAATTTGTATAGTCAAGTGGCTTTCCTGAATAAGGAAAATCTTATAGTTGGCTATGCGTCCATAGGTGGGGTAATTTTTGTATAGTTAAATGGCTATGCACGCATAGACCCTCAACATGGAACATTTTTGTATGGTTATTATGCTATGCGCGTATAGACTCAATACATTCTTGAATCTCATGTTTACTTCTCTAACACTGTTCTTTGTCCTTTTTATAATTGTTATTTACTAAGAAATTTTAGTGCTTATGTTTTCAGTCTTTTTCGTGTTTTGTTGAAATATTTCAAATTTCTTTCTTTTTTTACACCCAAAAATGGCACGTTCATTTTATAGTTTGGGCTTTTTTTTCATATTTCGACCCTAAAATTGCGTCCCGAATATGAAATTGAGGCCACTTTTTCCTTCGAGCACCCTAAAATAGCATGAATTCGACTAGAAAATCGACTTTTTTGGCGATTACTGCAATTGTAGATCATTAGTGCACTTGATCCGTCACCTTGTTATCATCCAAAGTTCTGGGATCATCCATGGTTAGCAACATATCATCCACATCCCAAGCTTTGAATTCTAAATCGAAGCCGGATGAGAAACTTTGCCGGATGTTTTCAAGCTTCGTAAGTGATGTACATTCTCGATCAATGTCTCCAAAACATTCCCCAAGTTCATCAGTAAACACTGCAAAATTTTGCAACACGAGAGCCCCTCTCTTTAGCAAGGGGACAAATCAACTCGAAGCTGGCCTAGTAAGGAGAGAGTCAACCAACCCCGTTCAGTAGGATATCTGTGAGGATGGAGCCGAATAACGAGCAAGCTGATTAAAAAAAAAGGGTTTAATATTCTTGATTAAAAAGGTATGCTTTCCTTTAAAACATGTTGAGGAGATGTTTTTTGGATGTACTAACTTATTCTATGTTTATAGTATTTTAGGTCAATGGCATGCAACATACTAAAAAAAGCCCCCAATGATGATGACCAAGGCAAGAAAAAATTCCCAAATGATGAAGATGATGCCCAAGTAAAGGAAAAGACCCCCAATGATGGTGCTCAAGGAAAGAATAATGCCCAAGAAAAGGATGATGCCACAGGAAAGGAAATTATACTTTATACTCGAGTCGATTGGAAAAAAAAGAAGGTCAACATCTTGCATGAATGCAACAGATAGGTAGTAAGAGAAGGGATTATTGTTCTAGCAGATCTTGTCAATCTAGTTCAAGAAGCCTCAAAGCTTGGATCCAGTACCATCAAATTTCTTCGACAAACTAATCTTAGGCTCTGATGGCCTCCCTTTGTAGCTAGAGTATATTCATGAGATGTTATCCCTTCTCTGAACTCTTTATTGTCCATCTGCAATTGCTGACATACTTAAACAAGCTATTAGACTTGTTGTAACAAGGATGAAACCTTCTCCATAGAGACAAAACACAAAAAATAGACAAAGAAATAATTAGGCTCGAAGCAGAATATAGAACCAATAAAGGAATTTCGGTTCAAACTTCCATAAACCTATGCAAAAAAAAAAAAAAAAAAAGAGAAAATGCGAGAAAATATGCAAGGAATACGTTGAAAAACGGGATATACTTGATCCAACAGAGCAGAATACATGTACATAAGTTAGAAAGCTCAAGACCCGCATGAACTAGAATTGTTCGACAAGAATCAGGCAGATCTATATATAGGTCTGGATTTCTAGAATGATGGTTAAGATCACACCACTCCAAAGGATGAGATAGCGATAAGTGATGCCCATATATGTAGGTTTTGAAGTGCTTTAGAACCTCATGGAAACACCTACACTATATGAAGAAGTTGTAAGGGGATGCCTTCAAGAAATATTGGTAGCTCACTTGGCAAAAATGTGTGTCTTGCATCTAGAAAGTTGTGGGTTTGGCCCTGCTTCATGCAACTACTTTTTGCATCCGTGTGAAAACCATCTTTATATGTATAATACCCTTATAGACGTCAACAATTATTGAATGAGAAGATCCTACATAGCAAAATACAAGAGAAAGATAGTAGAGCTCGTTGCTTACAAACTTATGCATGTAGTTGGACATTTCGTCTTGCATTCATCTTAGCTTACATTCTTGCAGATCAGCACTTGGACATTTACTCTTGCATTCATCATATTATCGCACAATAAGATTTAATGCTACATTTGCATCGTCTGCAGGCAATCTCTTTCTCATAATTTATTCATTGGATCTAGTAGAGCTTGTAGTCCAGTCCTATCGCCACAATATGTCCATTCTTGGTGAGCTGTATTCGGGGATGGCCACAAGCATAGGGTTTTTTTTACTGAGCAATTATATGGAGCCCCTTAATCATCTAATAGAGCTTGAATTGGAGAATTCTAAGATGAGGATCAGAATTGTAGAGCTCGAGGGCATTTTGGTTGCCCATTTGCATGACGTCCAAAACCCAATAGTTCCACCACCTAGTTTGCCAACTTCTACTATGTCAACTTCTCTTGTGCGAGCATATGATGCTGATGAAGAATAGACCACAATTTTCTAAGATCTATGTAGATATATGTATGGACTGTATAATAAATGTGGACCAACATATTTGCACCTGTTATATAAATGGTCTGGTGTGCAAGCCTTAATTTTGCAATTATGGCAGAAAATAGCTTTTTTATGATAATCAAGAAACGGCTTTAAGTGTATCAGATTCTTCATTAATGAATGCTTTATCGCAATCAACTTTTACTTCTAATGTATTTCTTGTCATTCTATTGATGCAATTAATCTCTTACCTTTTTCAAACGGATTATTGGCCATGCAAAAAGGTTTCGATGCTTTCTTCGACGGTGTCTCCACCAGGATGCCTTCTGGGTAATGCTTCATCATTAAAATGCCAGTGGTAATTAAAATCTTTACATGATCTCTTCCCAGTGGAATTCCATGGCATACTACTTCTAGATCGATCGATTCTATCTTCCAACTTCTCACCCTCTTTCTCAAATTTGTCATCAACATGTAACATTTCTCTTGAATCTGGTAAGATTAAGGCATTGGATAGCAGTAAGCATTTTAGGATTAATGGAGCATGAGAAATGACATAAAATTGCTCTACGATGTAGAGGCACAAAATTCTTTTTTCTTAGTATCATTCTTCTGAGTTTTTAGTATCGTTCTGCCGAGTTCTTGGTGGTCAATGAGCAAGAAAGGCTTGACAAAAGAATATGTAGCATAATAACAGGGGGTTTTCTTTGTGTTTTTGTACGCTTTTCACTAAGGTTTTCCTATGATTTCGTGATGTATTCAAATGGATGTACTAATGCGTACATCTAGAGTGCACCATTTCTGAGCCATTGGTTTTAGCCTTTTTTTTTCCAATGGTCAACAACCAATGGCTCACAACAAAAGCCCTTTTTTGTGCGTGTGGTGCATAATGGTCAACAACCAATGGCTCACAACAAAAGCCCTCTTTTTGTGCGTGTGGTGCATGATGGTCAACAACCAATGGCTTACAACAAAAGCCCTCTTTTTGTGCGTGTGGTGCATAATGGGCACATGAAGGGTTTGAAGGGCGCATATAGTGCAGTTTCCCCGCCGGCAACACATTTCTTATCATAACTTTTGATCTAGAGCTCTGTTTGAGATGATTTTTATTGCTTGGAAAGCTCTCTCCGAGATATTTTTGATAGTGTATGATATGGATATGTGTGGTTAAGTTATCTATGCTAAAACAGCAATTTTTCGGCCGGGTTTGGTAGGCTTTCACATCCTACCAACTGATTAATACAGGATTGCGCTATTGGATATTGTTTTATGGCTCATTCTGAATGAAGGTTGCAAAAAATTACCATGCATTCTTAGATTTTGAGGCAGTTATTAAGCAAATTCCAAGGCTTCTAGATCCTTGTGCTAACAAGCAGAAAAGTTTCCCACTTTGGTTTCTCACCACAAGAATCCATGGACTTTCAGAATAATGGGATCAATCCGCTCTATCTTTATGGTAACTTTTACTTATGTTCTATTTGTTTTATTGTGATGAAATTCAAAAGCTACAGGTGATGAAAGCCTCAAATGAATTCTAGTTTTTTCTGGTTTGAATTCTAAAATTTTTGTCACACTGGGGGGGTCCCTAAGGCCCCGAAAGGGCCAAAAAATTTTTGCAACACAAACCATTAACATCCAACATATAAAAATTAAATCCCCCAACACATAACAACCATTGACATTAACAACCAACACATAACTACCATTGACATTAATTAACACAACCATTGGGTCCAACACTTTTAAATTAAAATCCCCCTTAAACCCCCTTTGGTTTGGGTGTATATTCACACGGTTGGGCAGCGAGAGCCCTCATAATTGTATTTTGCACGTACAAAATCAACACTATATAGTATTCCACGTACAAAATCAAGGCTATATAACAACCAACATAACTACTATTAACATTAATCAACACAAACCATTACATTCAACATGTTTAAATTAAAATCCCCCTAAAAACCCCCTTTGGTTTGGGTGCATATTCACACGGGGGGTGACTCCGGGCAACGAGAGCTGTTGGATAGGCATATTCACCCCTTATTCCTTAATCTACACCGTACACAAAAGTTCCTCATTTGTGGGGTATGGATGTACAAAATTTGCTATACTGTATAACAAGATTCGCAAAATACTATAAGATTTGAGGTAATATACTTTATGGTGTTGATTTTGTACGTGCAAAACATAATTATAGGGGCTCTCGCTGCCCTACGTCACCCCCCGTGTGAATATGCACCCAAACCAAAGGGGGTTTTTAGGGGGATTTTAATTTAAACATGTTGAATGTAATGGTTTGTGTTGATTAATGTTAATAGTAGTTATGTTGGTTGTTATATTAAAAAAATTTTGGGCCCTTCGGGCCCCAAAAGAAGCAAACATAGATAAACTTTGAGGTAAACAAGAAAATAAAAACACAAAATGAATGATGTGTTATTGCAAATCATATATTTTAAATTGCATAATTTATAGACTCCAAATTTAGACTTTGAGCCTGAGACTCCGAATACCCTACTTCAATTAATGGAGGTACTAAAAACCTGCTAATCAATGCTTTTAAGATGTTTGGAGATGTAGTTCTGCTTAGCTTTATGCCACTAGATTGAGATATCTAAGTCACCTTCATGACGTTGAGCAGAAGCTGCAATCATCACATCCTTCAATACATTTGAACTTTTCAACATTTAAAATGTAACAATTGTTTTCTAAAAACACAACATCATATCCCTAAATACATTTTTTGAACTTTGAACTTTTCAACATTTGAAATGTGAACCATGTTTGTATCCTAATTGACTTTACACATAAGAATTCACAATTACAAATTGAAGCTATCTCAACTGCCATGAAGCCTTTCTTAGATATCAACATACCAGAATAGAGTAACTCATGGAATAGCAAATCTTTCTTTCTCCAATAAGCAACACTTATAATAAACAATAAAGAATATGCAAATGAAGCATGCATGTAGTCAACTTACACAAAATTTAAAGAACTTGGTAGCCTAAACTAAGAAGTAATGGATATGATGTAGTGAGTGCATAGCATGAGATTATTGCAGAATATGGCAGTTACACCTCAAGATACTATTTGCAGCAACCAAGATATCTTCTCTCCATTCTCAAGTTTCCTATAACGACAACCAGATGCTACCATCTAGCATCAAAAGGATCTGCATAACCGCAAAACCTCCACGAATTCAATCGCCAAAACTCCATGGCCCTTCACGGCTTTAATCTGGCCTCGTAATCTAACTTTAATCTAGGACCTTTTTAACATCGAACCTGCAGAGAAAAGGTTTGGTATGTAAACAAGCTAAAAATTTGCAAAAGATATGAGAATTTGGCGCATTTATATTTGTATACCCATCAAGGCCGGAGATGATGCCGAAGTGAGACTAAACGTTCAAGCATTCACAACGACTTCTCAACATCTATTGCTTGCCCAAGTTTTTCCATTTCAGCATTTGCATATGATAAAACATCTTTTAACGTTGCATGTCTCACATTCTCAACAATTGCCCCTAGGGCATATGTCCGCCGCAACTCGTGTGTCCCAACTTTTTTTTTAGCGAGGCACCGCTTTACCCGCACAAATGGAAACAAATAAACCGACCGAATTACACTTGATCCAATACAATTGACATATTACCTTTTTAGTAGAGGTTTGAACTTCTGCGGGGATGCCGCTTTTGCTATCTCACCAACCGCTTTCTTCGCGACTTCGTGCGGTTATGGAGGTGAAAGCATTCAAGAAAAAGCAATCCAACCAAAGTGGGCTGGTGATTTTCAACCGCCACCCGAACGGAATTTGAACCCCATCCAGAGATGCAGATTTGCCAGTGCAGTGGCATCCTAATTGGGATTTTTTTGCATTTTGTGCAAACCCTCAAAATCGAATGCTCTGCAAAGCCCCCTTTCATTAACAAATCTAAAAATGAAGCATGCACAGCCGATGGCAGCAACTTAAAAGAGCCAAGGCAGAGGCAAAAACGAAACAGCAAAAACAGATCCAAAGAGAAACTACTATGTTTCGGCAAGGGAAAGACCCAAGTGGAAAAGGGCAAGCAAATGATACAAGAAGGAAAACAGGGAAAGGTACCCAAAAGCCGGAAGAAGAAAATGAATGAAATGGAATAAAAACAAGAGCAAGGAAAAGGAGGTATTACCTGGTCAGAAGGGTTTACATCCAGATCAAAGAACTTGCCCTTAAGGGTCTTGACAGAAATCTTCATGGTGATGCCGGGGCGCCGCGAGGTGTACAGCCGCTTGAAAATGGAACGCCGGAGTGGGGCAGAAAGAAGATTCTTATCTTCTCCACTTCCAAGCAGAAAAAAAAGGGATCGGAAGAAACAGAGAGAGAGAAACTGTGATTTAACAACAGATACTTTGCAATGAAAGGGTTTCCAACCATGCAACAGCCGATCGTGCCAACGACCCCAACAGAGAGACAGATGAATTCGGCAGCCCTTTTTGTTGCCCTAAAACAGAACGGCCGATGTTTGCATGGGATGATGTCTACGTACCTAACTAGACCATTAAAAAATTGATGAAAAAAAGAGGAAGCAAAAGAAAATATGGTGCGCACTCTATTTGTACTGATTAGTAGACCTCATGGAATACGCCCTTCAAATCATAGTAAAACCATAGGAAAAAACGTACAAAACTGGAAAAAAAACCCCCTGTTATAATGCTACATATTCTAAACGAGGTGCACCCTGGACTACCACAGTCGTCCGATCTGTCAATCCTACGGCCCAGCTTGTATGTTGGAGTCTCTGGACACCTCTCGTTTCTATTATGCTCAATTATGATTGGGGACACCTATGATTTGAAGATGTCAAATACGAGTTTGCCTAAGGTTTTGTGGTTTCAAGAATTATATCTGTCCTAATAAGACTACTTTAACCAATCTAACCAGTGAGCTAATATGACTATTTTTTATCTTAAATCTATATTTTTTTTGTAATAGCCCATTGAATTGTTTTAGGGATGTGGTCTATGGTTTCAAGAATTATATCTATATCGAATCCCCCTGAAACCCCCTGTTATTTTGCTACATATTAGTATTCCGCTTGAAATCTTATAGTATTTTGCGAATCTTGTTATACAGTATAGCAAATTTTGTACTTGCATACCCCACAAACGAGGAACTTTACGTACGGTGTAGATTAAGGAATAAGGGGTGAATATGCCTATCCAACAACTCTCGTTGCCCGGAGTCACCCCCCGTGTGAATATGCACCCAAACCTCCCCTCAATTGTACTGCATTTTAGTGGCCGAATCAAGGTGGTTAAAAAACCCGTTTTTTATTCATAAAAATCTTCTATAAAAATCCGTACGTACTCTAAAAGATTTTTATGGAATGGAATGGCCAAAAAAAAAAAAAAAAAAAAAAAAAAATTGCCCCTAATTTTTTTGTGCACATTTAGTTTTAGGGTTTGAATGTTTAGAATTAAGGTTACAGGGGTTAGAATGTTTAGGTTTAGGGTTAGAATGTTTAAATTTAGGATTAGAATGTTTAGGCTTACATTGTGTACACTTAGGTTTAGGGTTAGAATGTTGAAAATTTAGGATTACAGGTTTAGAATTTAGGTTTAGGGTTAGAATTGTAGGCTTACAGGTTTAGAATTTCATATTGTAATGGCTATATTGTAATTTCTATAAAATTTGTATTCTAAGGATTTTTATATTTTTTTAAAAAACCTTTAAAAAATCTTTGCATACGAATTTTTAAGGTACGGATTTCTAAGTACTCAACTACCTTGGGCCGAATGAAATCAAAGTTTGATTCCTTACAATGGTTGCACAGGTCGTTAAACTTTTAACTATCGGTCCAATCGTGTGTTGTCAATTAAGTACAATCGTAAAAAATTCAGGCCGACGATCTAAAGTCGATTCGCAACCTCAAGAGGCATTCATATTATACTAGCCATACAACATATTGAGTGACCTTTAGGGGGTATCCTAATGTATCATTGTAAAGTTTAAGGTCGAGGTTTTTCCCTCGAAAACACTTCGAGGCGGGGGTCTTTTAATCTTGATAGTAATATGTTTGATGTCTTCTTTGATTGGGTCCCTTATGCCTATTGGTCTTTGTGGATGATAAGAACCCATTTAATTCAACTCAATTCAATTCTCTTGAAAGAACAATTTAAAAAGTGCAAGTCAATTATTTGATACATTTTCTATGGCATCATAATGACTTATTGATTGGAAGGAATAATCCAAGCAATGGAATGTCATATATAGAACATAGTGGACTAATATATGGTGTCTTTAGTCGAAAAGCATGTTGCAAAAGAATGCAACTGCCATTATATAGCTGATGGTGAGGCACTTCGATGCGGCGGTCGCCGGATAGGGCAGATTCACCTTTTCTGTCTCACTATGCAAATCAGGTTGTCACTTCCACATAAGAGGCATATGCGAGGGTAGAGCGGAACGAAGGCTCTCCCTCACCAATAGAGAATCACGGTGGAGCTGCACAATATATGGAGAGGATGAAGCAGAGAGGAGGCTCTCCTCCGCTAAGAATTGCAGTGCACAATGGAAGGGTGGAACAGAAGAGGAGGCTCCCCTTACCATTTTCTAGGACTTGTTGAGAAGATCTTCCAGGAGAATGTTATATGGCTGATGTGATAGGCACGTAGGTAGTGAGTATGGATGAATATTGTGTTATGGAATGTTTGGGGCCTTGCTTCTTAATGTTATATGGCTGATGTGATGGGCACGTAGGTAGTGAGTATGGATGAATATTGTGTTATGGAATGTTTGGGGCCTTGCTTCTTCCCTAAGTAAAAGAAGCAAGTTGTCTCTTTATTCTTCCAACCTTTCAATGGAATTTTGTTGCCTTCAAGAACACAAATGTAAGAGAGATGATGTACACAAGTTGGCCTCCATTCTGGATCGTGAAATAATGTTCTTATTGCGGCAGCTAACTCATCTAAAGCTAGGGTCCTCACTGCTTGCATATCTTCTATTGATGTTACATTTACTTAGATTGATAAGTTTGGTCATTGAATTATTGTTAAATGACAGGACAAAGGTCAGGAATGGGGTAATGTTTATGCTCATAATCGATCGGGTCAAAGGGATTCTCTATGGGCTTCTTTGAGGAGTAAGTTGCTTAGACTTGAAAGTAATGTTGCTTGGTTTATGGTTGGTGATTTTAATATGGTGGAAGCAAAAGCTGGTAGATGTGGTAGGGGATCACAAGTGATTGATTTGAGATGCAACAATGGTGACATTTCTTGCTAAATTGTGGATGGGCGAAAATTGATGGGGACCAGTCATACCCATGGTGTAATGTTTGGACGGGTTATGGTAGAGCCTATGCTCGCCATGACCGTGGCTATTATAATATTATTGCTGCTAGTTTAATACTTTCTTTTCACGGGAATATTTTTTTGGATATCTTCGTTTCAGATCACAACCCACAATGGTTTTCCTCTTTGCTATCAAATAATGGGAGACCTACTATAACATTTTGCAAACTCAATACCAATTACTTGAATATGTAGCATTATAACAGGGGTTTTTTTTTGTGATTTTATACGCTTTTTGGCATGGTTTTCATATGATTTCATGGGCGTATTGCACGAGGCATACTAATCAGTACATCTAGAGTGCACCAAGTTTTTGCATGCAATTTGTGCAATTTTTATCTCATCCTCCTCAATGGTTAAGATCAGAGGGCTTACAAAGAAAGCCCTCTTTTAATTCAAAAAGATCCAAGGGCTTATAATAAAAGCCCTTTTCTCATGAGATTCGATACAGCCAGAATTAGGGCACGATTAGGGTTTGTGGCCGATTCTAACTGTGGTGTTGCACCCTCAGGCTTTAATTCTTCCCTCTGTTCCATCCGGGTGGTCCTTCTGCAGAGTTTTTTGCAGTGTTTTTGAAGCAGTTCGATCCAAGGGGGTAGGTCAGTTCCCCCTTTTTATTTTTCCATTCAGGTGTATTCCTGCAGGGATTTCTTCATGGGTCAGCACCAGGTAGATTTTTCTGCAGAAGTTTCTTCGGGGTCAGCTCCAATTGTTTCAGGGACGAGCTAATCGATCTGTCATGGAGCTCAAATTGCGCATGTGGGCAAGCCAAATCAAGCAGCAAATGGGCACGAAAGAGGATTTGCTAAAAGTAAGACTAAAGATTTGTGACTGTTGAATATTTACAGATCATGCAGGATCTGGGTTTTATTTAAGAATCTGAACTGGTTCTCATTATGATGGGGATTTGAGATGCTTAAACTGAACGGCTTGTTTCCGACACTTCACCCAAATTCCTAATCTCAGATGCTTTATTCATGGGCCCAATACTTAAATCTTGCTATCCGACTGTAGCCCAGATACTTAAGCATGCGCCCAGATGAGGTTGGACAAACCAAGTCCGTCGAGCACAAATACCGTATTGATCTGATGTTGCAGGAGTATGTGGAGCATGAAGCTATTGCCATCATGTGAAAGCTCTTGCTTCTTGTTACCTTTTTGTTGATGCGAAGATTGGGGCAGCTGCTGGCTCTTTGGATTAAGGGAAATCGCTTACCAGGACCCCTCATTTGTCTTCTCCGGAGGTCTAAGATAAAAAATCTTTCAGGTTGGTCCCTTCCCTTTCTTAATTACAAGTGGACTCACAAAATGCATCTTCTTTTCATTTGTGGTTCTCAATTTAAGAGATAAATGTGAACTCTGTCTGCGAGTTGTTCTTCTCGACTCAAGAAGGCAAAGGCACAAACATAAGGCAAAGCTCTGTCATGCGAATTGTTCTTTGACTAAGTAATTACATCTGGCTAGAGCGAGGACCAAGCAGCGGCCGAGGAGTAAAATAAGAGCTTCAAGTTTATTAATTAACATAGTTTAACTTGTTAAATTGTTTTATTCATGGAGCAAGCTTCTTGAATTGTTTTCCATTTTGTAACAACGGTTTGGGGCTCTTAATGTCATTTCAAATGACAAAAGTTGGTGTCCATGCTTGGTTTTCATTGTATGCGCGGTTTATCTTGCACAAGGAATATGGGTCAATAATACAGTATGGCTTGGCCCTACCACTCTTCTTGTTTCAGTCAAAGACCACAAGATCGTTAGGGAAGAGCAAGCGACCGTAATCAAGTTTCGCACAAAGCACTTGATCTTGTTTTTGGAAGGCATTGCCTTCCCAACCCTTGTTCCTAGTTGGCTTTACGGTTTTACGTTTGGTTGCACCATGCCCAGCAGGTTGCAAACTCGTGTCGGATTTGTTGGTCTGCGTAATCAAAGGTCCGGTGCCCTTAGTTTTTTAAGGGCAGTGACTAAACTAGAATGACATTAAACTAGAAAGACATCAATGTCTGAGCGACATCAGCAAGAGGTATATCTGCAACCTCGTCAAACATGGGATCTCAGGATATGCACAACAGCAGGAAGGCTACTCTAAAGAAGATCGCTGTGCTTTGCGGTTCTTTGAGAACATGCAACGGGGAGGGCATAATGCTAGACGGAGATAACACCCTTAGGGCGGGGAGAGAACATCCATGAACTTATTATTGACGGAAGTTTTAGGTGAACATTGTCCTTGGGAATAAACTTTGATAGGTATTCCAAGTGTGCAAGCTTAGAGGATCTGAGAGAGAGCTTTTTGACAAGTTGTTGGATAGAGATATAGTGTTATGGATTCATAGTGTTTCAGGACACACACATGAGCACTTTATGTGCCTTCACAAATAGCAAATGCTTTTATTAATAGGCCGTTGGTAGTGGAGACAAATTTTTGGAACTCCCAAGTAATGGCAAAAATGTCGTTGTCATTAGTTTTACTAAACTGCTTTGTTCATACAGTAGGTTGTTTAACGATTTAGGCCCTTAAAGTTTATCTACGTTTGCTTTTTTGTTAGGGGCCGAAGGGCCCAAAAAAAAAATTTTAATATAGCAATCAACACACAACTACCATTAACATTATTAACACAAACCATTGCATTTAACACATTTAAATTAAAATCCCCCTTAAACCCCCTTTGGTTTGGGTGCATATTCACCGAGGGGTTACGAGGGGCGTGAGAGCCCCAAAAATTTACAATACATGTACAAAATTTTCACCATTGAGTACATTCTCTCAAACCTTATAGTATTTTGCAAACTTGAATATACAGTATACAAAAACTTGTACATGCATACCCCACAAACGAGGATCGCTATGTACGGTCCAGATCTTGGAATAAAGGGTAAATATGCCCATCCGACAGCTCTCGTTGCCCAGAGTAACCCCCCGTGTGAATATGCACCCAAACCAAAGGGGGTTTAAGGGGGATTTTAATTTAAATGTGTTAAATGCAATGGTTTGTGTTAATAATGTTAATGGTAGTTGTGTGTTGATTGCTATATTAAAATGGGTTGTAAAGATGTGTGATCACATACATACTCTACATCCAAGGTAGGTGTCCAGAGTAGTAGTTGTTATGGCAGCGGTCAAATCTTTTGCCAAGGAATGGGGTCATTGCAAGTGCTTGAGGCTAGAGGTCAATTGACAACCTTATATCAGAAGTTATAAATATGTAGAGCTCAAGCTCCTTCTTCTGGCATTAAAGAGAAACAGATCTTGACATAAATTAAGAAGATTGAGATTCAGTATGTGACGAGAGCTAAATTGAAAGCTGATTTACAATAGTTCAAGTCTGGTGATAGGTGTTCACAATTCTTTTTTCGGGCGGCTAAAAGGAGGAGGATGGCAACTTCTGTTAATTCTCTCATTCTCCCAGATGGCTCAGAGGTTTCTGACCCAGTGCAGCTAAAGCAACACCTTCATAATCATTTTGCGGCATTCCTTGCTCGACAGCACTTACCTTTTCAGGAGGACATGCAATCCATTGTGTTGATTAAAGTGCATTCTATTGTTTCTGCAGAGCAACGTTCACTTTTGGAGACAATTATCACTAGGGATGACCTAGGTGTGAAAAGGATTGTTAGATTCCTAGCACACAGTCAAAACATTATTTTACATCAATCCAACCGCTTGTGCTTGATTGAATGCACCTTGTTGTTGGATCCCCCTTGCAAACAATGCACCACTTTGCTTTAAAGTGCATCCACTGACTCAATGACATTGGAAAATGGCAGGAATCCTAACAATTGCGGCATAGTATGACTCAGGCCAGCTGCTAGCATAGGAGGCATTTCAGTTAAAGTTTTTGTTGGGGCGACGGGATAGAGATCTTGGAAAAAAGTTGTTGACTATTTACAGCCTATTATGCCACATCAAGAAGATATTTTGATAGGAGTTTGTCATGAGGAGGTTAAAGAGTGCAAACTTGTGAACACTATGTAAGTTATTGCTTGATACTAATATTCTTTCTCCTCCTAATAAGTGGCCCCTTCAACTCTTTCCTCTTCAACGGCAGCTGATGTGGTCTTGGGCATGGGATAAGCTACTTCATCCTAAAGTGGCAGTTCTTTAGTGGCAGATTCTTCATAGATGTCTTCGTGTTAATGTGCTTGTCCACAAGTTTAACCCTAGAATATCAGATCAATATCCATTATGCAAGCATGAATCTGAGATCTTTGAGCATTGCTTTTTTAAGTGTGAGCACCTCAGATAGGTATGGGATTGGTTGTTCTTTCTTTTTCAGGTTTCGTTAACAAGTCAACAAGTGCTCTTGGCAATTTACCCAAGTACTTGGATGGAGTTACAAAGCCAGGCTTTTCATCTTGCAGAGGTTTGGATGTGGCAGATAACCGTGTTCTCCAAGAAGCTCAAGATCACATTCCTAAGCCCTACCATTGTTCTTCACTTGCCCCTCGTTAGAGGCGATTGATCTTTGAAAAGTATTTGGATGTGCACTCTTATGCCTAGGCAAGTTGCTTCACTTGGTGAGCCTATGCTTATCCGCTTAGATTTTATTCCTGTTTTCGCACTTATACTTGTATTTAACTTTTTGATTAAATAAAGTCTGACGTCCTTCAACAAAAAAAAAACAAAAAGAAAAAAAAACAAAAAAAAAGGAAAAAGAAAAAAGAAAATCAATTCTCTTGTCCAGTATATAGTATTGATCTACATGTACTTTGATGCAAAGAATTTCAAATTTATTAGGAAGTATTTTTATGCAAAATTATAAATTTACTAGAAATTCAATTGTTCGGCTCATTTAGACTACTAGACCATAATGTGCGTGTAGCATTTCACGCAAACTTTTCTATGCCTAAAGAGGATAAACAATCATGCATGTCCATCCTAATAGATGTCATATTGACAATCAAGATGACCTCTCAGGTGTAGCCTACTTAAAGCTCTCAATATGACTTGAAAATAGTGGCTAACCAAAGAAGGAATATGACCCCTCGAAAAATAGAATCTATCATCTACAAGGGAAAATGCAAGGTAGTGTGATGGGGGAGCGTATATAATCATAAATACAAATGGATCGAACATTTCACTTTGAAAATTCAAAAGCATATGTTTGTATTTGCTTTTTTAAGTTTTCTAATTTAACAATTCAAAATGCAGGGCTTAGGGACGATTTACATGCTCGTATGGTCACCGTCGCGCAAAACTGTAAACCATCCCATAGCCTCTCCATATGGAAGGATTACCTTCGCATTGGGTTATATCTTTTAAAATGTGTGTTGGAATAGCACGGGTTTCAAATAGAATTATTGATTTGGATCTTCCCTAAAATGGGGTTACTATGGTGGATTCTTAGCTTTGACCATGTATTAGAAGTTTGAGGTTGTTGGATTTTCACCTTTGACCATATAATATCAATTGAATTGAATTGAGTTAACTTTTATCTTTTGACCACATGATAGAAGCTCATAAGAAGACACCCTATAAGGTTTTGAAATTGCTTTAAGTTCCTCGGATTTTGGCAAAAGTGGATGGGGCTTTATTGTTAAATGGGTTTCCCAACGGTAGAAAAGTTTTGAGACTTGATTTTCTTATATGTTCTTTACTATTGTTCCTAGAAATGCATTTATATTTGACCTGAATGAATGGTAATTGGGAGCACATTTCAAGGGTCATGCAATCAGTGTTTAGCCCAGAGCGGGTTCCAGAATGGGATGGCCCCATTACATTCTCCCACAACATAGAAGCTTGCATTTACTCAAGAATTGAAGAAGTTTACTTGTTGAGAAAATAGAAGGGCCGATTTCCATTCTATAAATAGAATAGGCCCATTACTTTCCACAGAGTTTTAGCATTATGTGAACAGAGTTAGGATCCTACAGCAGATAGTATGCGTTCAATCAATAAGATCATTCAGAGGAGCAACAGAATGACACGCGAAGAGCCAAGCAAGTATATTGTTGTATTTGCCATTAACTAAGAAATATAAAGTTCTAATTTTGCATGTGGATACATGATCAAAGATTAGATGTCACTTTAGAAGGCTTATCAACGCTAAAGAATATGGCACAAGAAACTAATAAGGTTTTTTAGACTATATGTAGATGGATGGTGTAACATAATAAGCCTTTGGATTGCAACCAGAAGAGGTTGGATAAACAAGCACCTTTTAGAGGAAACTGGTACCAAAATATCTGCATGCATAGCAAGCATGCAACATTGGGGATTTCGGGCTCTTTGCTAGATTTGCCCTTCGGTCTGTAATAGGTTGACAAGCATATATTGACTTGAAGAACATATATACTAGATTGAAACACATAGTCACGCATGTAATAAGCTAATAATTTGTAAAGTTATTATAATCTTATATATATTATTAGCTTGGTTAATCTTTTTTTATTTATTTATTTCTTTATTTATGTTTATATGCATGAGCTGGTCTTCTTTGATGTAGGGTTTCAATCTTTGCACTAGGGGTTCAATATACAGAATATAATAATGAATGTCCCCTTAGGTGGCCAAAGGGATGAACTCCTACCTTTACATTTTTTAGTACAATAAAATAGAATAAAGGTTTTGTGGTTTATGGCATAAGCGTTAAAATTTCTAGTTTAGGGTTTTCTCCCAGTTCTCTTATCTGTAACTCAAGTATCAGACTGATGCGTGGCGCTTGGTTCCCCGAGCCCATTGCGGGATATGAGACCTGGCAGTGGCAGTATTGGATGTTAAGATATGCGGATTTACCACACACCGTGGCTGGCACATATGGTGAGATCTTCTAACTCAGGCTAGGTGTTTAGCCATACTACTTATAGATTTTACGGGCAGACTGACGGGTCTTACTTATAAACTACGGCATTGACGCTGGTTTTAATCATAGAATGCATTAGCTCTCATGCTTAGACTTTATTGGCATCACTTCATACAATCTGTATGCTGCTGTGTACAAAGGCCAAGGGCGGGAAAACTCTTACTGAAGGATGTCTGCATACTACTTAGATTGTGATTCAGATGGTTGCCCATACAGTCCAGATAGTGAGACTATTCTTGAGGAGCAGTGGCTTGAGGCGGAATTCCAAGCTTGTCTTGAGCACAACAGATCTGATTACATACTCATGGATGCCGGGAGGAACACTGGGATTAAGCGTCCTTGGATTAACCATCAGAGCAATGATGCTCACAAGCAAAATTATATGGGAAGGCAGGGGCGTGACACTGGAAAGCAGGGCAGTTCCAGCTTCAGAAATATTGTCCCAGATACACAGGATGGAGACAATGAATATGAACCCGATGACTCTCAGGTCTGATCATGTCATGCATTTAGGATTTCAACACATCATTTTGTATGTGCTGGTTCCTAATGTACTCTTACTGACTCTACAATAATCCCAGTTGGTTCAAGGTCATTCAAAGGATCGAGTTCGGGTTGGCTGTATTAATGCTTGACTTGGCTTACAAAGTGTTAAGATCTGGTCATTTTACTGGTTTTGTTGCTGTGTCCTTTAAAGTCCAAGTGATGCACGAGTTACTGCTTGGATTTCTGCATTAATACATAGGATGCAGAAATGTATTTTGGATATTCCAATTGTTTATCTGGTCTTGTATTCATATTTTATTGCTTGGAATGAATTTGAGGGAAAAAGGAGCGAAGAGCTGAGAAACATAATGTACCTTTTGGCCCCTCACTCATTACCAAAATCTTGCTAATGTTGTGTTGGTTGGCTGCAGGTACCAGTTTCTCTTCCTATTGTTTCCTTTTTTCGATGTCAAGTTCGTGTCCTGGCAATAATATGGATAATATTGATGGCATCTCTTGCACTCTCACTCATATGGTGTTTACAAAAGGTTTTTATGAAAGGGAAGATTTACTAGCCCATACTCAATACTATTTTGACTCAAAGCTCTGGTTGATTAAGAATTCTATGGGATCTGTCATATTTCCATACTTTTTGCTTTATCTGGCCAACATTTTGTGATGTCTACTCTACACAAACAACTGTGATGACAGAGTTCTATATACTTAAATGTTTCACCTATCTTTACTAAATGAATCCACGGTTTTCCTCACTGCAGACTATGCTGTATTTGTATTGGTCATGATATTCTATTTAATGACTGAAATAAGGCTGATGATATGCACTGTTATTCTGATGTATCATGACTAGATAGGCTGACCATAATGGTCTTAAAACATCCATATATCAGGGATTGTGGTTTTGCTGGTATACTCCATAATATATTTCAAGTAAAGGAATGACGTGCTGGTCAATGTTTGTGTTCCATTCCATGGTCTAAATGCATAAAATCTGTTTGTGACTGGTTAAACTTTATACTGACAAACAGAATATAATTGTCAATATACGTGGCATCATGCATAAGCTGGGAACTAAAATGATACCTTATTATAGATGTCTTTACGTATACTAGTATAATAACTTGCATGCAGAGGCTAAGAATTGCATGCATGCAAAGGCTGAGTGTGGCACAGTTTGAAATAAAAAATGGCATACAATGGTGAACTAGTGCAGTCTAAACATGCGGTGGTCTAATGACCTGCATGCATGGTCAAATGTCTAAAGAGGCTTTAGTTAACTTGTGGAACTGTATGACACTTTTGGTTCTCACATCTTTTGTCTAATATTTAAACTTTAGTTGAAAATGAAGGATGACCTTGGGTCTTTTCAAACGTATACCTTAAAATATTTGATCTTTAAGAAAGTAAAGCCTAAGACCAAAATCTACATGGTCTTATAGTTCTGCATGATCCTAAGCATCCATATTGGCTCTATGCATGGGAGTATTTAGCACATATGGTTGCATGTGGCTCTGGCCTACTGTTATTACCATGTTATATCAGTTGCAAAAAATATAGATGGAACTTGGCTATGTTTTATGGACTTGTATTATCCACTAATAGTAGATCAATGGTCTTATGACCTATTCATTCTTTATCTGTACCATAGGTTTGATAATTTAGTGTTTTGAACTAAATACTTGATGTTCCATGGCGGATAGTGTCATCATGGATCTTGATCCTAGTATGAACTGATAAGACTGCATAAGGTATTGACTTGTGTTGATGTCACTACTAGTTGGTTGATGCCATGGCTAGTGTGGACTGGATTTTTTTTTTTTTTTTTTTTTTTGTAGAAACGGCAGTAGTATTATATTACATGCAATACATGCTAATACAAAAGAACAGAGCAAGGCTCTGTTATGAAGGCCATGACATCAAAATTGGCCGATCACTCCGAAGGAGGAAGTTTAGACAAAATCAAACATTGTCTTAAGCTTTTAAATCAACAAAAAACAGGATATAAAGTTATATGCAAATCATAATATAAAAAGTTCTTCTGAGTACTACTGCAACCTCATTCATCACTTACTCCATCCAGAGTAATTATTGCAAAGGCCTGATCTGTATGCTTGAAGAGCAGATCATCT